>JAQNBH010000012.1:36051454-36176237 GCA_028752905.1 Cladorhizidae sp. MBARI D1340-BT2 | reverse complement strand
GTGAGGAATATGTACCCCAGGGGTCCAGTGAGATAAGGTGTATCATGTATCACTGGGGTCAGTTGAGTTGAGGGATATTCACCCTAGGGGACCAGAGATGTATACCCCAGGAATCATGAGACAACAAATATGTACCCCAGAGGTCAGGTGAGAGATCAGATATATACCCCAGAGATCAGGTGAGAGAACAGATATGTACCCCAGAGATCAGGTGAGAGAACAGATATGTACCCCAGAGATCAGTTGAGAGAACAGATATGTACCCCAGAGATCAGGAGAGACAACAGATATGTACCCCAGAGGTCAGGGAGAGAACAGATATGTACCCCAGAGATCAGGTGAGAGAACAGATATGTACCCCAGAGATCAGGAGAGAACAGATATGTACCCCAGAGGTCAGGTGAGAGAACAGATATGTACCCCAGAGATCAGGTGAGAGAACAGATATGTACCCCAGAGATCAGGAGAGAACAGGTATGTACCCCAGAGATCAGGTGAGAGAACAGATATGTACCCCAGAGATCAGGTGAGAGAACAGGTATGTACCCCAGAGATCAGTTGAGAGAACAGATATGTACCCCAGAGGTCAGGTGAGAACAGATATGTACCCCAGAGATCAGGTGAGAGAACAGATATGTACCCCAGAGATCAGGTGAGAGAACAGATATGTACCCCAGAGGTCAGGGGAGAGATCAGATATGTACCCCAGAGATCAGGTGAGAGAACAGATATGTACCCCAGAGGTCAGGTGAGAGAACAGATAACTGGTGACTAGTGGCCCCTCTGGCATCCAGGTGTTCCACAACCTTGTCAACACTTTGGTGCTAGGCCCCTCTCTCAAGACCCTGAACTTGAAGCCACGACCACCATAATTATTTTCTATTCAGTTATTTATCATTGTTCGTGTTTTAATATCAAGCATGTCTTTTTATTTATTGATTTTAATTATTATTATTGTTGTTATTATTAATTTGATTTTAAATTTATTATTATGATAAGATTTTTTTATTTTTAAATTTTTATTATCTTTATTGCTATTATCTTTATTATTGTTATTGTTGTTATTATTGTTGTTATTATTGTTGTTGTTGTTATTATTGTTGTTATTATATTTTATTAAGCTGTTATTATTATTATTAACCTCAATAATCAATCCCTACTGAAGGCTAGAGCATCTCGTTGAAATGTCGAGATAAAAGTTGAAGGTTATTGTAATGGTATTGATTGAGAGATTATTAATATTATTTTTTGCGAATAAACAAACAATAAATACTACTTTGTAATCTATGTTTAACAAGTTTAACAATAATAACAAAAACAAAGTCAAGGAGGCAGATTATTATTATTATTATTATTATTATTACTATATATATACACTATTATTATAATAACTAATTAACTAAAAAGGAGTCATTAACATTTATTTATTATTTATTTTTATATTAATTTTTTTAATTTTTGTTGATGTTTTGCTCTTTTCTCCCATATCCGGTTCACGTTCTGGACGCATGTGCCAAGGCGTGGTTTTATCACGTGGTGAATAGCTAGCTACCGGTATATAACAAGCTCACGTGAGTCTTAGCATCTCATTACGCCTAATGAAGATGAGAGCATCTACCTCAAGAGAGTAAAAACTATTGAGAAGGTCATTACTTTATCTTCCTAAGAAGCCATACTCGAAAGCGCTTGGCAACAGCATGTGTTGTGACCAAACTTTGATGCGTTGCCATGCAGCTGAGAGGGAGCAGACCTTTTTCTAAAAAAATCCTAGTGAAAGGTAGATGCAAGACTGATGAAGGAGAGAGATGAGGAGGTGGATGAGAACACCTCCAGGAGGTTGTCTTAGCAGTGGAATTCTTGGTAAAGCATGCTCTGCCTTTTAGAGGTCATCGTGAAGATAAGGTACATTTTTCTGTAGAAGATACCAATAGAGGCAATTGCATTGTAACACTACAACTCGTGCCAGAGGGGGCAGTATTTCACAAAAGCACCTTCTCTCAAAGGTAATCAAGGTATGCAAATACTGTTAGACCATTCTGGTCACTTATGCCTGTTCTAGATAAGGAGGAAAGATTCGAAGTTGAGGGAAGATTGGTGATATTGTTCTGAGCCTCATACCATTAGTGCTGATTAGTGCTGATTAGTGAGTATTCTGGTGTACTCTCTGAGCACTAATTCAGCTTCTCTACTGGAGCCGAGTTCTGCATCATTAGGAAACAAACGGAGAAGATGTCGAACTCTGTAACAAACAAGCAATGGTGATGAAGTAGACATTCCAAACAACCTCCTTCTAGCACTTGGCTAGTCATGTGGACTCTTTTCCAAACACCATGGTCCCCTAGTGATCAGAAGTAAACTGCCTATCAACAGTGTTGAAGCAGAGCCATCATTTTCACTCAAGGATAAGGACTTGCACAAAGTCTACCTTGTCTGCCCTAGAGCACTTTTTTAATCGTGCAGTGATGGCAGTGCACTAGCAGTGATGGCAGTGCATTAGAGTGACAGGAGTTCTGACCTTGATGATGAAATTTGAAATTTGCCATTTTTGTGCAGACACATCCAAGAAGACTAGATGACTGATAGACATAATCACTATATGTTTCATTGGACATAAATTCAAAAAAGTGCATGCACGTTGCACACATGTTGTAACAAGCCCCCCCCCTACACGCACACACCGCACAGGCTTTATAATAACTTGCTTCTTGCTTTGATAGAGCTTGGTGGGTGAGTGCAGAGTTGTCAAGTTCTGAGTATGTGAATTTATGATTGCATGCCACTGAGAAGGACCAGCTTGCAAAACCAACCTAGTCTACTTCATAACATTTCTGAAGGGTTCAGGACTTCATGAAGACATTACAGTTAACACAACACATGATCGCAGAGAACTGTTCATTTGTGTTCCCTAGCAGCACCTTTGGAAGACTAAATGACCTCAGGTGAGTTCAAACTTGTAACAGTTCAGCACTAGCCATTTCAATGCTAGCCAGTGTACTTCAAGTTACAGACAACTTCTACCAGTCTCCTTCTGCCTGGGGGGCAGGGCTCATAACAATCACCTAGCCCTAGCCTTATGCTTCTGAAACAAAACTCCCTAGCTCTAGCCCTATACCTTTGAAACAAAACTCCTCAGCCCTAGCTCTGCTCCTGAAACAAAACTCCCTAGCCCTAGCCCTATGCTTTTGAAACAAAACTCCCTAGCCCTAGCCTTATGCTTCTGAAACAAAACTCCCCAGCCCTAGCCCTATGCTTCAGAAACAAAACTCCCTAGCCCTAGCCTTATGCTTCTGAAACAAAACTCCCCAGCCCTATGCTTCTGAAACAAAACTCCCTAGCCCTAGCCATGCTTCTGAAACAAAACTCCCTAGCCCTAGCCCTATGCTTTTGAAACAAAACTCCCTAGCCCTAGCCTTATGTTTCTGAAACAAAACTCCTTAGCCCTAGCCCTATGCTTCTGAAACAAAACTCCTTAGCCCTAGCCCTATGCCTCTGAAACAAAACTCCCTAGCCCTAGCTTTATGCTTCTGAAACAAAACTCCCTAGCCCTAGCCCTATGCTTCTGAAACAAAACTCCTTAGCCCAAGCACTGCGAAATAATTTGTGATGACTTGAATTAGCATCTGGTCCATTCTTTCTAGAGTAGAAAACGCTAGCAACTTCGGCAATTCTCTTGTTTCCTTTGGCTGAAAACTGAACATGTAAGATACCTTGTAGCAACCGACTTTGCATGAACATGACTTACCGGTTGCTTTGCCCCTGGACTCTCTCTTCTTTTCTGTCCGAATCTGACAATGGACTATTGGAGTGATAATTGAGGACGCATATCCTGACCCCTGAACCACCAAAGTGCTAGGTGTGGCATGCACATTTAGGGTGTGGCCTGCTGTGCTGAAAACTGTGGGATTGTTGCCGTATTGGTTGCCGTGTATTTGGTTGCCATATTTGTGATTTCTGTGTGAACATGTGAAGTGGGCCAAATCCGTGAGTCACACGAGCAGTGGGTGTGACTTGACAGGCCTGTGGGTGGTTCTCCAATAGTTGGTGAGCCCCCCCTCACTGTAGAAGTGGTGGTCCAACAGGCTGGTCTATATCTGGCAAGACAGGGAGTGGCATTGTACTCTAATTAACCACTGCAGCAGTGATTTTGATTCATGGGCGAGACAAAAAGGAACTTATTCACTATTAATAGAGAGAATAAAATGATCTCCATGGAGATGTTCCCAGTGATGGGAGTATAACACTGCCACTGTGTGTCCATCTCTGCTGTGCCAGTACAGCACTGCCATTGTGTGTCCATCTCTGCTGTGCCAGTACAGCACTGCCATTGTGTGTCCATCTCTATTGTGCCAGTACAGCACTGCCATTGTGTGTCCATCTCTGCTGTGCCAGTACAGCACTGCCATTGTGTGTCCATCTCTATTGTGCCAGTACAGCACTGCCATTGTGTGTCCATCTCTGCTGTGCCAGTACAGCACTGCCATTGTGTGTCCATCTCTGGTGCCAGTACAGCACTGCCATTGTGTGTCCATCTCTGCTGTGCCAGTACAGCACTGCCATTGTGTGTCCATCTCTGTTGTGCCAGTACAGCACTGCCATTGTGTGTCCATCTCTGTTGTGCCAGTACAGCACTGCCATTGTGTGTCCATCTCTATTGTGCCAGTACAGCACTGCCATTGTGTCCATCTCTATTGTGCCAGTACAGCACTGCCATTGTGTGTCCATCTCTGCTGTGCCAGTACAGCACTGCCATTGTGTGTCCATCTCTATTGTGCCAGTGCAGCACTGCCATTGTGTGTCCATCTCTATTGTGCCAGTACAGCACTGCCATTGTGTGTCCATCTCTATTGTGCCAGTACAGCACTGCCATTGTGTGTCCATCTCTGCTGTGCCAGTACAGCACTGCCATTGTGTGTCCATCTCTGCCGTGCCAGTACAGCACTGCCATTGTGTCCATCTCTATTGTGCCAGTACAGCACTGCCATTGTGTGTCCATCTCTGCTGTGCCAGTACAGCACTGCCATTGTGTGTCCATCTCTGCTGTGCCAGTACAGCACTGCCATTGTGTGTCCATCTCTATTGTGCCAGTGCAGCACTGCCATTGTGTGTCCATCTCTATTGTGCCAGTACAGCACTGCCATTGTGTGTCCATCTCTGCTGTGCCAGTATAGCACTGCCATTGTGTGTCCGTCTCTATTGTGCCAGTACAGCACTGCCATTGTGTGTCCGTCTCTATTGTGCCAGTACAGCACTGCCATTGTGTGTCCATCTCTGCTGTGCCAGTACAGCACTCACTGTGTGCCCATCTCTGTTGTGCCAGCCATTGTGTGTCCATCTCTATTGTGCCAGTACAGCACTGCCATTGTGTGCCCGTCTCTATTGTGCCAGTACAGCACTGCCATTATGTGTCCATCTCTATTGTGCCAGTACAGCACTGCCATTGTGTGTCCATCTCTATTGTGCCAGTACAGCACTGCCATTGTGTGTCCATCTCTGTTGTGCCTAGGTTTGGCCAGTGCTGGGTGTTTGCTGGAGTGGCGGTGAGTCTGCTGCGTGTGTTGGGAGTGGCTTCTCGCCCGGTCACCTGCTACAACGCTGCTCACTCCTGCAGTAAGCTAGGCCAAGTGCAGCGCTTCTTTTCCCCCACTGGTGACTTACTGCACTCCCTCGGCGGAGACCAGCTATGGTTTGTGGCAACTGGGTTGTGGTGATGTATGTGTATGTGATGGCTGGTGTGTGTGTGTGTGATAGCTGGTGTGTGTGTGTATGTGTGATAGCTTGGGTGTGGTATGTATGTGTGTTTAATTATGGTAGGTGTGTGAGTGATATGTATGTGTGTAGTCTGTTATAAATGGGATAATGTCTATTGTGTGTGTGTGTGGCGTTTATGGTGGGTTGGTGTGTAGTGGGTTGGTAGATAGTGACTTGAGTTCATGTAAAGACTCGGGAGATACATGGTGTGGAGGTGTGGGGCTGACGCAAGGGTCTAATCTTGTCCCGTTACATTGCAGGGTGTACCATGTGTGGTGTGAGGCATGGATACGACGAGACGACCTCCCTGACGGCTACAGCGGCTGGCAGGTACTGGACCCCACCTCCCAGAACAGGCAGAGTGGCCGCTATAGGACTGGGCCCTGCTCCGTGCGTGCCGTCAAGGAACGACTTAGCAGCAAAAAATGGCTGTATGACAATGAACACATCATCTCCGAAGTAGAGTCAGACGTACGTTATGTACGAACCAGTGGCACGTACAACTTCAGCAAGCAGATTAATGCCGCACTTGTCAACAGGGACGAAGTAGGGACGAGCATCGTTACATCCACTTTCAAAAGCAGCGACTCGAGTGAATACGAACCATTGGACATCACGACTCTCTACAAGAGCACAGCGACAGTTGAAAGGGCTGGCCAGGCACCATCCTTCTATATGGATAAGGGACGTACCTTTCCTTCGCCGTCCAGGGACTGTAGCTTTCATGTGGAGACGAAGAAGGGGGCAGAGCTGGGGGAGGAGTTGAGTGTGAGTGTGAGGGTGATGAACAAAGGGGCCATGCTGCGCACTGTGGATGGGAGAGTGGTGGGCTCTGTTATTCTGTACACTGGAGAGCCCATCTGTAACTTTATGACCATGGAGTTCTCTGGCATCATCAGTGCGGGACAGAGTACGTGATGTGGACTTGACGCCACTCCCAACATCATGTGCCTACATTGTGTGTATTTACGAGGAGGGATATCCCATCAGCCGCAACTTGACCTAGACATGCTGCCGTTTCTGGGATGTCTGGGACTATCCTGGGATGTCTGGGACTACTATCCCGGGCCGGGATGCCTTCAGCCCAGCCCATGCCCTAGCAATATCTAGCAATGGCCCAAGAATCCTCCTAGACCTGGTCCTAGAATGGCCCTAGACTCTAGAGAATACCCCTAGACCTGGTCCTAGAATCCTTCTAGACCTGGCTCTAGAATACCCCTGGACCTGGTCCTAGAATACCCCTAGACCTGGCTCTAGAATACCCCTAGACCTGGCTCTAGAATACCCCTAGACCTGGTCCTAGAATACCCCTAGACCTGGCTCTAGAATACCCCTAGACCTGGTCCTAGAATACCCCTAGACCTGGCTCTAGAATACCCCTAGACCTGGTCCTAGAATCCTCCTAGACCTGGCTCTAGAATACCCCTAGACCTGGCTCTAGAATACCCCTAGACCTGGTCCTAGAATCCTTCTAGACCTGGCTCTAGAATACCCCTGGACCTGGCTCTAGAATACCCCTGGACCTGGCTCTAGAATACCCCTTGACCTGGTCCTAGAATCCTTCTAGACCTGGCTCTAGAATACCCCTGGACCTGGCTCTAGAATACCCCTGGACCTGATACCCCTTGAGCTGGTCCTAGAATCCTTCTAGACCTGGCTCTTGAATACCCCTAGACCTGGCTCTAGAATACCCCTAGACCTGACTCTAGAATACCCCTAGACCTGGTCCTAGAATACCCCTAGACCTGGCTCTAGAATACCCCTAGACCTGGCTCTAGAATACCCCTAGACCTGGCTCTAGAATATCCCTAGACCTGGCTCTAGAATACCCCTAGACTGGCTCCTAGAATCCTTCTAGACCTGGCTCTAGAATACCCCTAGACCTGGTCCTAGAATCCTCCTAGACCTGGCTCTAGAATACCCCTGGACCTGGACCTAGAATCCTAGACCTGGCTCTAGAATACCCGCTCTAGAATACCCCTAGACCTGGTCCTAGACCTGGCTCTAGAATACCCCAGACCTGGTCCTAGAGACCTGGCTCTAGAATATTTCCCTAGAATGGCTTAGTCCTAGAATGCCCTGGCCACAGGACATGCCCCAGCCTTAGCCCTAATTCCAGGATCCAAGGTTGTATAGTCAGTCACTCTCACTATGGACATCCCAGTATAGCACGAGTATCCAGAGTTGTCCAGTGCACATCTAGCTAGTACATTATAGCATCTTATCAGGCTTGTATCTCTTCATAGAGCAAACTTCCATTAGCTTGAAGCCTGCCACAGCCTAGATGGTCCTGCTATGCAGTGCAAGGACCACAGACTGATGACACACACAACAGCATGAGAATAATGCCATGTTGGATTGCGACCCAGGCATAGCAGAGATCATTTTATCGTAACAATTGGACAGAGGGCCCTCTCTTCTCTAGCACCTCGGTGTTGATAAGCCGTCACCATCTATTGGATCAACAGTAGAGTTGACATCACAAACGCTCGATTAAATGATCTAGCCTTCATCAAGAATAATGGTGAAGGCTAAAGCATCTAGTCGAAATGTCAAGAGAATACAATTTCAGGTTGACCATTGAGGTCATTGCAAACTATAATAAAAGTAGATTTTATGAGGTAAAGGGTAGTCCACACTTTTTCCTATTTGCAGGTGCAACTGTGAGTGTGCCTTTGGATGCCAAGAAGTATATGAGAGTTATTGCAGAGCAATGTATCCTGCAGTTCTTCATAGCAGTGAAGGCTAGAGAAACCAAACAGCTGTTTCTTAAGGTATAAAACTACACAAAATAGTTCAACCTTCGTGCTGCACTGGGTGTGTATATACATTGGTCACTACACCTTCATGCTGCACTGGGTGTTCATTGGTCACTACATCTCTGACTGGTGGCACTTCATCATTTGCTCTTTGCAGGTGCACCATGTGCAGCTAGGTGCGCCCAAGTTGTGCATCTCGTGTGCACCCAGCGTATCTGAGGGCACCATGCTCAGAGTCAAGATATCCTTCACCAACACACTTCTCTGTTCATTATCACGGCTCCTCTTCTTCCTGCAGGGACAGTCACTATGCCCACACAGAGAACTGTCTTACAAGTAAGAGCAGGAACAAAGCACAAAACAGCTGTTCCACCCAGTTACGATTACCAACTATGAAGTGTAACATTGTCAACTTCTGAAACTATATAGCAACACAAATAAACTGACTGCCATTTTTTCATAGTTCCTTCTGATCCTTGCGCTGCTATGATTGAGCAGTGCACATCTTCACCTCTACATGTGTCTCTCTTCTGCAGGAAGCTCGTCTTTCCAGGAAACACAGTTACAGTGGAATGCACAGTGTACCCTTCACAGCCGGGTTCCTTCACTCTCTTGGCCAGCCTGTGCTGTGACCAGCTCACAGATATCCGTGGATACACCGAAGTCACTGTGCTCTCAAGATAACCTCCAGCATCACCATCATAGAATCATAATTATCAACTGTTACGGATGTTTTACTGGCTTTACTAAAATAACAATTTTTTCAATATTTCATCACAAATTTATCCGCATGTTGTCATGGTTATTATTATTCCGTCGCACCGAAAGCAATGAGCTGGTGGGAAATCTAAAGTAGTGATGCAAGCTTTTTCCTTCACTAGTTTTTCACTGTATGCTGCAGATATCGCAGTCAACAGCAGGTAGTGAGAATGGTGAGCGATTATTATTATAAGCAAGTTCTACGTTTGAAGATAATGGTTTTAGATGGGGCATGCGTGTGTGTTAATGGGTTTGCTGTCTAGGCTTATTCAGGTTATTCCAAGAACCCCGCCGCCAACCCGTCTCTCATGAGGCGGGTTATAGCTGAGGACCCAGAATGGAACTTGGAGACTGTACCACCTCTAGCTGAGCTAGTCATCAAACACATTGTGAAGAACTTTGGCAGTAAGTCAGTCCTTCTCCCCCTCCCCCCCCAAGCTAGTTAGTTGGGAGTACTAGAACAGCATGATATCACTTGCTTAGGTTCATATGCTACTGCCCAGGGGAGGACTTGGGTTGGAGGTAGTCTCAGTTTTTGACCTTTACCTCTTTTACATTCGGCAGAGGAGAAAAAGGGTCGGGCATACTGACGTAGAGCATTTTGCTCCAAGCACACCCCAGTCTTGGTTTGTTCAGCTCATGTTGCATGATAGAAGGGGGAGGGGAGTTGCAGCATTGAACAAGAGTTGGCTACATGGGACTATGCTGGGGTGCATGCAGAACCAACACTTCATTAGTTAAATAGTTTTACTGACTTGTAGTACATCTGAAGTACATCTGAGAGTTATATAGCTTCAAATCGACCACACCCACTGTGCTAAAAACCAAAAAAATGTTAATTAGCAATTAGAGCGATCTGCTACTCTACCCCCTCCCACCTGAGGCTCTCCAACCTTAGGCCCTCCAACTTGACCAACCTGAGGCTCTCCAACCTTAGGCCCTCCAACTTGACCAACCTGAGGCTCTCCAACCCGAAGACATCCAACCTGAGGCTCTCCAACCTTAGGCCCTCCAACTTGACCAACCTGAGGCTCTCCAACCTTAGGCCCTCCAACTTGACCAACCTGAGGCCATCCAACCCGAAGACATCCAACCTGAGGCTCTCCAACCTTAGGCCCTCCAACTTGACCAACCTGAGGCTCTCCAACCTTAGGCCCTCCAACTTGACCAACCCTGAGGCCATCCAACCCAAAGCCATCCAACTTGAGGCCAACCTGAGGCTCTCTGGTTTGCCTGCAGGGGAACGAATAAACATGTCAGAGGTCAATTGATACAGATTGCTGGATAACAAAAATGCCATGGAAATGGCACCAGCTCATAAATCCAACCTGAACAAAATGGAAGTGTGAAGCCAGAGCAGTGTGGTTGCCAATCAATTGACCCTTTTCCAGATCCCTATATATATATACATACACTGTGCTATCATACACTGTGCTATCATAGACCTATGGTATCCAGACCCTTAATTATTATACATCAAATATATGCATAGGTCAGCCCCTCCTTTTAGAACTAAGTCCCGTGGACCAAGAGAAAGTGCTGAGTCGGCTTCCCACCACCATTCCTCTCCATATCACTGCCCCTCTAATTAAGGATGAGGAATACTGGAGACGATGCTCTCAGTCGCGGTGGAACCTCTGCGACATAGCTGAGCATGGAGACTCTTGGAAGACCCTGTTTTTTGAAAGGAACAGTCAGGAAGCGATCGAGAGGTTTGTGCCGGCTCAGTCAAGTTTGGAGGAGCTGGGAGGGCTGTTGGAACTGTCCAGTGAGTTTGTGAGACGACTGATCATCACTGAGCTACTCCCACCTCTGCAAGATAAACCTCTGATGCTGGACGATGACGAGGGTGATTGGTAAGTAATGATGGATGGCATATGTATCATGTGACTGTCATGTGCATGGTTGCATGTGTCATGTGACTGTCATGTGCATGGTTACATGTGTCATGTGACTCATGTGCGTGGTTGCATGTTGGCACATTATCAGCGGAGATTGTATGAGTGATCATGAGTTTGCCCTGGTCTCCAATGCTTAATGGATAATGGAGGACCAGCACACACCTCCTTCCCCCCCCACCCCCCCACCCCCCTTCATGAACCCAACAGGCTCACATGCTTGGACGTGCAGTATGTGTGCCCAGCCATGCTGTGTAGTCTAGTGCTCACCTAGTGGAGCACAGCCATCATTAGATAGCATGTAGACTAGTGCTCACCTAGTGGAGCACAGCCATCATTAGATAGCATGTAGACTAGTGCTCACCTAGTGGAGCACAGCCATCATTAGATAGCATGTAGACTAGTGCTCACCTAGTGGAGCACAGCCATCATTAGATAGCATGTAGACTAGTGCTCACCTAGTGGAGCACAGCCATCATTAGATAGCATGTAGACTAGTGCTCACCTAGTGGAGCACAGCCATCATTAGATAGCATGTAGACTAGTGCTCACCTAGTGGAGCACAGCCATCATTAGATAGCATGTAGACTAGTGCTCACCTAGTGGAGCACAGCCATCATTAGATAGCATGTAGACTAGTGCTCACCTAGTGGAGCACAGCCATCATTAGATAGCATGTAGACTAGTGCTCACCTAGTGGAGCACAGCCATCATTAGATAGCATGTAGACTAGTGCTCACCTAGTGGAGCACAGCCATCATTAGATAGCATGTAGACTAGTGCTCACCTAGTGGAGCACAGCCATCATTAGATAGCATGTAGACTAGTGCTCACCTAGTGGAGCACAGCCATCATTAGATAGCATGTAGACTAGTGCTCACCTAGTGGAGCACAGCCATCATTAGATAGCATGTAGACTAGTGCTCACCTAGTGGAGCACAGCCATCATTAGATAGCATGTAGACTAGTGCTCACCTAGTGGAGCACAGCCATCATTAGATAGCATGTAGACTAGTGCTCACCTAGTGGAGCACAGCCATCATTAGATAGCATGTAGACTAGTGCTCACCTAGTGGAGCACAGCCATCATTAGATAGCATGTAGACTAGTGCTCACCTAGTGGAGCACGGCCATCATTAGATAGCATGTAGACTAGTGCTCACCTAGTGGAGCACGGCCATCATTAGATAGCATGTAGACTAGTGCTCACCTAGTGGAGCACGGCCATCATTAGATAGAATGTAGACTAGTGCTCACCTAGTGGAGCACGGCCATCATTAGATAGCATGTAGACTAGTGCTCACCTAGTGGAGCACGGCCATCATTAGATAGCATGTAGACTAGTGCTCACCTAGTGGAGCACAGCCATCATTAGATAGCATGTAGACTAGTGCTCACCTAGTGGAGCACAGCCATCATTAGATAGCATGTAGACTAGTGCTCACCTAGTGGAGCACAGCCATCATTAGATAGCATGTAGACTAGTGCTCACCTAGTGGAGCACAGCCATCATTAGATAGCATGTAGACTAGTGCTCACCTAGTGGAGCACAGCCATCATTAGATAGCATGTAGACTAGTGCTCACCTAGTGGAGCACAGCCATCATTAGATAGCATGTAGACTAGTGCTCACCTAGTGGAGCACGGCCATCATTAGATAGCATGTAGACTAGTGCTCACCTAGTGGAGTACGGCCATCATTAGATAGCATGTAGACTAGTGCTCACCTAGTGGAGCACAGCCATCATTAGATAGTGTAGACTAGTGCTCACCTAGTGGAGCACGGCCATCATTAGATAGCATGTAGACTAGTGCTCACCTAGTGGAGCACGGCCATCATTAGATAGCATGTAGACTAGTGCTCACCTAGTGGAGCACGGCCATCATTAGATAGCATGTAGACTAGTGCTCACCTAGTGGAGCACAGCCATCATTAGATAGCATGTAGACTAGTGCTCACCTAGGGGAGCACGGCCATCATTAGATAGCATGTAGACTAGTGCTCACCTAGTGGAGTACAGCCATCATTAGATAGCATGTAGACTAGTGCTCACCTAGGGGAGCACGGCCATCATTAGATAGCATGTAGACTAGTGCTCACCTAGTGGAGTACAGCCATCATTAGATAGCATGTAGACTAGTGCTCACCTAGTGGAGCACAGCCATCATTAGATAGCATGTAGACTAGTGCTCACCTAGTACAGCCATCATTAGATAGCATGTAGACTAGTGCTCACCTAGGGGAGCACGGCCATCATTAGATAGCATGTAGACTAGTGCTCACCTAGTGGAGTACAGCCATCATTAGATAGCATGTAGACTAGTGCTCACCTAGTGGAGCACAGCCATCATTAGATAGCATGTAGACTAGTGCTCACCTAGTGGAGCATAGCCATCATTAGATAGCATGTAGACTAGTGCTCACCTAGTGGAGCACAGCCATCATTAGATAGCATGTAGACTAGTGTTCACCTAGTGGAGCACGGCCATCATTAGATAGCATGTAGACTAGTGCTCACCTAGTGGAGCACGGCCAACATTAGATAGCATGTAGACTAGTGCTCACCTAGTGGAGCACGGCCATCATTAGATAGCATGTAGACTAGTGCTCACCTAGTGGAGCACAGCCATCATTAGATAGCATGTAGACTAGTGTTCACCTAGTGGAGCACAGCCATCATTAGATAGCATGTAGACTAGTGCTCACCTAGTGGAGCACGGCCATCATTAGATAGCATGTAGACTAGTGCTCACCTAGTGGAGCACGGCCATCATTAGATAGCATGTAGACTAGTGCTCACCTAGTGGAGCACAGCCATCATTAGATAGCATGTAGACTAGAGCTCACCTAGTGGAGCACAGCCATCATTAGATAGCATGTAGACTAGTGCTCACCTAGTGGAGCACAGCCATCATTAGTTAGCATGTAGACTAGTGCTCACCTAGTGGAGCACAGCCATCATTAGATAGCATGTAGACTAGTGCTCACCTAGTGGAGCACAGCCATCATTAGATAGCATGTAGACTAGTGCTCACCTAGTGGAGCACAGCCATCATTAGATAGCATGTAGACTAGTGCTCACCTAGTGGAGCACGGCCATCATTAGATAGCATGTAGACTAGTGCTCACCTAGTGGAGCACAGCCATCATTAGATAGCATGTAGACTAGTGCTCACCTAGTGGAGCACAGCCATCATTAGATAGTATGTAGACTAGTGCTCACCTAGTGGAGCACAGCCATCATTAGATAGCATGTAGACTAGTGCTCACCTAGTGGAGCACAGCCATCATTAGATAGCATGTAGACTAGTGCTCACCTAGTGGAGCACAGCCATCATTAGATAGCATGTAGACTAGTGCTCACCTAGTGGAGCACGGCCATCATTAGATAGCATGTAGACTAGTGCTCACCTAGTGGAGCACAGCCATCATTAGATAGCATGTAGACTAGTGCTCACCTAGTGGAGCACGGCCATCATTAGATAGCATGTAGACTAGTGCTCACCTAGTGGAGCACGGCCATCATTAGATAGCATGTAGACTAGTGCTCACCTAGTGGAGCACAGCCACCATTAGATAGCATGTAGACTAGTGCTCACCTAGTGGAGCACGGCCATCATTAGATAGCATGTAGACTAGTGCTCACCTAGTGGAGCACGGCCATCATTAGATAGCATGTAGACTAGTGCTCGCCTAGTGGAGCACGGCCATCATTAGATAGCATGTAGACTAGTGCTCACCTAGTGGAGCACGGCCATCATTAGATAGCATGTAGACTAGTGCTCGCCTAGTGGAGCACGGCCATCATTAGATAGCATGTAGACTAGTGCTCACCTAGTGGAGCACAGCCATCATTAGATAGCATGTAGACTAGTGCTCACCTAGTGGAGCAGTGCCATCATTAGATAGCATGTAGACTAGTGCTCACCTAGTGGAGCACGGCCATCATTAGATAGCATGTAGACTAGTGCTCACCTAGTGGAGCACGGCCATCATTAGATAGCATGTAGACTAGTGCTCACCTAGTGGAGCACGGCCATCATTAGATAGCATGTAGACTAGTGCTCACCTAGTGGAGCACAGCCATCATTAGATAGCATGTAGACTAGTGCTCACCTAGTGGAGCACAGCCATCATTAGATAGCATGTAGACTAGTGCTCACCTAGTGGAGCACAGCCATCATTAGATAGCATGTAGACTAGTGCTCACCTAGTGGAGCACAGCCATCATTAGATAGCATGTAGACTAGTGCTCACCTAGTGGAGCACAGCCATCATTAGATAGCATGTAGACTAGTGCTCACCTAGTGGAGCACAGCCATCATTAGATAGCATGTAGACTAGTGCTCACCTAGTGGAGCACAGCCATCATTAGATAGCATGTAGACTAGTGCTCACCTAGTGGAGCACAGCCATCATTAGATAGCATGTAGACTAGTGCTCACCTAGTGGAGCACAGCCATCATTAGATAGCATGTAGACTAGTGCTCACCTAGTGGAGCACAGCCATCATTAGATAGCATGTAGACTAGTGCTCACCTAGTGGAGCACAGCCATCATTAGATAGCATGTAGACTAGTGCTCACCTAGTGGAGCACAGCCATCATTAGATAGCATGTAGACTAGTGCTCACCTAGTGGAGCACAGCCATCATTAGATAGCATGTAGACTAGTGCTCACCTAGTGGAGCACAGCCATCATTAGATAGCATGTAGACTAGTGCTCACCTAGTGGAGCACGGCCATCATTAGATAGCATGTAGACTAGTGCTCACCTAGTGGAGCACGGCCATCATTAGATAGCATGTAGACTAGTGCTCACCTAGTGGAGCACAGCCATCATTAGATAGCATGTAGACTAGTGCTCACCTAGTGGAGCATAGCCATCATTAGATAGCATGTAGACTAGTGCTCACCTAGTGGAGCACAGCCATCATTAGATAGCATGTAGACTAGTGCTCACCTAGTGGAGCACAGCCATCATTAGATAGCATGTAGACTAGTGCTCACCTAGTGGAGCACAGCCATCATTAGATAGCATGTAGACTAGTGCTCACCTAGTGGAGCATAGCCATCATTAGATAGCATGTAGACTAGTGCTCACCTAGTGGAGCACAGCCATCATTAGATAGCATGTAGACTAGTGCTCACCTAGTGGAGCACAGCCATCATTAGATAGCATGTAGACTAGTGCTCACCTAGTGGAGCACGGCCATCATTAGATAGCATGTAGACTAGTGCTCACCTAGTGGAGCACGGCCATCATTAGATAGCATGTAGACTAGTGCTCACCTAGTGGAGCACAGCCATCATTAGATAGCATGTAGACTAGTGCTCACCTAGTGGAGCACAGCCATCATTAGATAGCATGTAGACTAGTGCTCACCTAGTGGAGCACAGCCATCATTAGATAGCATGTAGACTAGTGCTCACCTAGTGGAGCACGGCCATCATTAGATAGCATGTAGACTAGTGCTCACCTAGTGGAGCACGGCCATCATTAGATAGCATGTAGACTAGTGCTCACCTAGTGGAGCACGGCCATCATTAGATAGCATGTAGACTAGTGCTCACCTAGTGGAGCACGGCCATCATTAGATAGCATGTAGACTAGTGCTCACCTAGTGGAGCACAGCCATCATTAGATAGCATGTAGACTAGTGCTCACCTAGTGGAGCACAGCCATCATTAGATAGCATGTAGACTAGTGCTCACCTAGTGGAGCACAGCCATCATTAGATAGCATGTAGACTAGTGCTCACCTAGTGGAGCACGGCCATCATTAGATAGCATGTAGACTAGTGCTCACCTAGTGGAGCACGGCCATCATTAGATAGCATGTAGACTAGTGCTCACCTAGTGGAGCACGGCCATCATTAGATAGCATGTAGACTAGTGCTCACCTAGTGGAGCACAGCCATCATTAGATAGCATGTAGACTAGTGCTCACCTAGTGGAGCACAGCCATCATTAGATAGCATGTAGACTAGTGCTCACCTAGTGGAGCACAGCCATCATTAGATAGCATGTAGACTAGTGCTCACCTAGTGGAGCACGGCCATCATTAGATAGCATGTAGACTAGTGCTCACCTAGTGGAGCACGGCCATCATTAGATAGCATGTAGACTAGTGCTCACCTAGTGGAGCACGGCCATCATTAGATAGCATGTAGACTAGTGCTCACCTAGTGGAGCACAGCCATCATTAGATAGCATGTAGACTAGTGCTCACCTAGTGGAGCACAGCCATCATTAGATAGCATGTAGACTAGTGCTCACCTAGTGGAGCACAGCCATCATTAGATAGCATGTAGACTAGTGCTCACCTAGTGGAGCACAGCCATCATTAGATAGCATGTAGACTAGTGCTCACCTAGTGGAGCACAGCCATCATTAGATAGCATGTAGACTAGTGCTCACCTAGTGGAGCACGGCCATCATTAGATAGCATGTAGACTAGTGCTCACCTAGTGGAGCACGGCCATCATTAGATAGCATGTAGACTAGTGCTCACCTAGTGGAGCACAGCCATCATTAGATAGCATGTAGACTAGTGCTCACCTAGTGGAGCACAGCCATCATTAGATAGCATGTAGACTAGTGCTCACCTAGTGGAGCACAGCCATCATTAGATAGCATGTAGACTAGTGCTCACCTAGTGGAGCACAGCCATCATTAGATAGCATGTAGACTAGTGCTCACCTAGTGGAGCACGGCCATCATTAGATAGCATGTAGACTAGTGCTCACCTAGTGGAGCACGGCCATCATTAGATAGCATGTAGACTAGTGCTCACCTAGTGGAGCACGGCCATCATTAGATAGCATGTAGACTAGTGCTCACCTAGTGGAGCACAGCCATCATTAGATAGCATGTAGACTAGTGCTCACCTAGTGGAGCATGGCCATCATTAGATAGCATGTAGACTAGTGCTCACCTAGTGGAGCACAGCCATCATTAGATAGCATGTAGACTAGTGCTCACCTAGTGGAGCACAGCCATCATTAGATAGCATGTAGACTAGTGCTCACCTAGTGGAGCACATCCATCATTAGATAGCATGTAGACTAGTGCTCACCTAGTGGAGCACAGCCATCATTAGTAGCATGTAGACTAGTGCTCACCTAGTGGAGCACAGCCATCATTAGATAGCATGTAGACTAGTGCTCACCTAGTGGAGCACAGCCATCATTAGATAGCATGTAGACTAGTGCTCACCTAGTGGAGCACAGCCATCATTAGATAGCATGTAGACTAGTGCTCACCTAGTGGAGCACAGCCATCATTAGATAGCATGTAGACTAGTGCTCACCTAGTGGAGCACGGCCATCATTAGATAGCATGTAGACTAGTGCTCACCTAGTGGAGCACAGCCATCATTAGATAGCATGTAGACTAGTGCTCACCTAGTGGAGCACAGCCATCATTAGATAGCATGTAGACTAGTGCTCACCTAGTGGAGCACGGCCATCATTAGATAGCATGTAGACTAGTGCTCACCTAGTGGAGCACAGCCATCATTAGATAGCATGTAGACTAGTGCTCACCTAGTGGAGCACAGCCATCATTAGATAGCACGTAGACTAGTGCTCACCTAGTGGAGCATAGCCATCATTAGATAGCATGTAGACTAGTGCTCACCTAGTGGAGCACAGCCATCATTAGATAGCATGTAGACTAGTGCTCACCTAGTGGAGCACAGCCATCATTAGATAGCATGTAGACTAGTGCTCACCTAGTGGAGCACAGCCATCATTAGATAGCATGTAGACTAGTGCTCACCTAGTGGAGCACAGCCATCATTAGATAGCATGTAGACTAGTGCTCACCTAGTGGAGCACAGCCATCATTAGATAGCATGTAGACTAGTGCTCACCTAGTGGAGCACAGCCATCATTAGATAGCATGTAGACTAGTGCTCACCTAGTGGAGCACAGCCATCATTAGATAGCATGTAGACTAGTGCTCACCTAGTGGAGCACAGCCATCATTAGATAGCATGTAGACTAGTGCTCACCTAGTGGAGCACAGCCATCATTAGATAGCATGTAGACTAGTGCTCACCTAGTGGAGCACATCCATCATTAGATAGCATGTAGACTAGTGCTCACCTAGTGGAGCATAGCCATCATTAGATAGCATGTAGACTAGTGCTCACCTAGTGGAGCATAGCCATCATTAGATAGCATGTAGACTAGTGCTCACCTAGTGGAGCACAGCCATCATTAGATAGCATGTAGACTAGTGCTCACCTAGTGGAGCACAGCCATCATTAGATAGCATGTAGACTAGTGCTCACCTAGTGGAGCACGGCCATCATTAGATAGCATGTAGACTAGTGCTCACCTAGTGGAGCACAGCCATCATTAGATAGCATGTAGACTAGTGCTCACCTAGTGGAGCACAGCCATCATTAGATAGCATGTAGACTAGTGCTCACCTAGTGGAGCACAGCCATCATTAGATAGCATGTAGACTAGTGCTCACCTAGTGGAGCACAGCCATCATTAGATAGCATGTAGACTAGTGCTCACCTAGTGGAGCATAGCCATCATTAGATAGCATGTAGACTAGTGCTCACCTAGTGGAGCACAGCCATCATTAGATAGCATGTAGACTAGTGCTCACCTAGTGGAGCACAGACATCTTTCAATAGTTTGTGGATTTGAGGTAAATACATTAAAATAAGCATGAATTTTAAGCCAAATGTTATATTTGGAATCTGTGTGTTTAATTATGCTGACTACGCAGTGCTACGGACCTGGACGACCTCTCAGTCAAGCCCAACAACAACCACCTCGACTGCGCCGTTATCCTTAACAACCTCAAAGAATTGGAAGAATTGCAACTCACCTATGGGTACGTAATTACAAGGGGCTATGTAATTATTAATATGTCCAAGTGTAATTGCTAGTGGTCTATGATAACTATAATAGTATCAAAATATAATTATTAGGTGTCTATAATAGAATTTTTTAATGATGCGGTTAATCGGTTAAATAACTAAATAGTTTTTTCCCCCTAAATATTCTGAGCTGAAGAGTGTGTCTTATAAGATAGTAATTATTATTGTGCATGCTGAGATAAAAGTTGCTGGTCACATGCTGATGTTAATTAGATATTGTACTAATGTTATGCAGCTTCAGGTCACACGATGATGCTAATTAGGTAGCTGTGATATTGCACTGATGTTATGCAGCTAACTTAATTATTGTTTTGCTAGTTGCAGGTCACACGATGATGCTAATTAGGTAGCTGTGATATTGCACTAATGTTATGCAGCTAACTTAATTACTAGTTGCAGGTCACACGATGATGCTAATTAGGTAGCTGTGATATTGCACTAATGTTATGCAGCTAACTTAATCATTATTGTGCTAGTTGCAGGTCACAAATTAGGTAGCTGTGATATTGCACTAATGTTATGCAGCTAACTTAATTATTGTTTTGCTAGTTGCAGGTCACACGATGATGCTAATTAGGTAGCTGTGATATTGCACTAATGTTATGCAGCTAACTTAATTATTATTGTGCTAGTTGCAGGTCACAAATTAGGTAGCTGTGATATTGCACTGATGTTATGCAGCTAACTTAATTATTGTTTTGCTAGTTGCAGGTCACGATGATGCTAATTAGGTAGCTGTGATATGCACTAATGTTATGCAGCTAACTTAATTATTATTGTGCTAGTTGCAGGTCACAATTAGGTAGCTGTGATATTGCACTAATGTTATGCAGCTAACTTAATTATTATTGTGCATGCTAGTTGCAGGTCACACGATGATGCTAATTAGGTAGCTGTGATATTGCACTAATGTTATGCAGCTAACTTAATTATTATTGTGCTAGTTGCAGGTCACACGATGATGCTAATTAGGTAGCTGTGATATTGCACTAATGTTATGCAGCTAACTTAATTATTATTGTGCTAGTTGCAGGTCACAATTAGGTAGCTGTGATATTGCACTAATGTTATGCAGCTAACTTAATTATTATTGTGCATGCTAGTTGCAGGTCACACGATGATGCTAATTAGGTAGCTGTGATATTGCACTAATGTTATGCAGCTAACTTAATTATTATTGTGCATGCTAGTTGCAGGTCACACGATGACGCTAATTAGGTAGATGTGATATTGCACTAATGTTATGCAGCTAACTTAATCATGCTGAGATACAAGTTGCATGTCACATGATGATGTTAATTAGGTAGCTGTGATATTGCACTAATATTATGCAGCTAACTTAATTATTATTATGCTGAGATACAAGTTGCAATGATGTTAATTAGATAGCTGTGATATTGCACTAATATTATGCAGCTATAATTAACTTGTTATGCAGAAGAAGCTCAAGATAGGGTTAATATTCTAGCCTATGTTCCAGCCCCTCCCCTCCTCAATTCCTCTGGATCCACCCCTGCCTTGATCCTTCACGAAGTAGTAAACCTGCAGACCAAAAAAGAATTGTGAAATTCAGTCTTCAGGATTTTGTATCTATATATCTATCTATCTATTTATCTATCTATCCACTTTTCCTCACACATATCTTGTGTGCAATAGATCTATTCTTTTACCAGAAGACTCTGTTGCCCAATGTCCGACTAATGATTCAGTAAAACTCAAAAGAGGTAAAGATCATCAACAAGCTAAACATGCTTGTGGTTGTTGTATATACAATATTGAGCCCAGAAGCCAGCTGATTGAGCACATTTTCAGTGCTTTGAGAAGACCCCAAGCATGAAAAAATCATCCACCATCTCGCCTGCTCACCTGGTGTGATATCAGCAGCAGCAAGCTTCTGAAGCACATTTGTCTATGAAAGAAGTGAGCGGTCAGAACCTTGTTCTTCTATTTTAAAAAGATAAGTAAAAACAACTAAGGAATACTGTGGCCTGGCCTACAACTAGAGAGGAATACAGTGGCCTGGCCTAGCAGCTAGAGAGGAATACAGTGACCTGACCTACAACTAGAGAGGAATACAGTGGCCTGGCCTAACAACTAGAGAGGAATACAGTGGCCTGGCCTAACAACTAGAGAGGAATACAGTGGCCTGGCCTAACAACTAGAGAGGAATACAGTGACCTGGCCTACAACTAGAGAGGAATACAGTGACCTGGCCTACAACTAGAGAGGAATACAGTGACCTGGCCTAACAACTAGAGGGCATGGCCACGAAATCCTGACATTTGAGGCTCGAAACAAAGGCCAAAAAAAGTTAATGCAAGTGAAAGTAGACTCTTTAGGGCTTCAGAAAAAGTTAAAATTATGTCAATATCATTATCCACGTCCTCGCACCATTGCTTCGAATATGACCAAACTATTCAATAGCGTTTTTGGGAAAAAATCGTGCAACTTTGCAATTGTCAAATTTCTGTATGAATACAGTTATGGTACATCTCATGATAATTTTCAGCTTAGTTTCATGACTTACCAAAAAAAATTACCCCCAGACCCCCTGTAGTGGGCCCTGTGTTGATTAAAAAATCAGTTTGTCCTGTAACATGCGTTACGCAAAACATCAAAAAGTTCTCACCATCTCTAAAATATTTGACCTAGCCACAAATAATTGCATAATCTCTTCCCTTTACTTAGTAGGAAGTTTCATACAAAAAATGGTGGAAATCCAATGAGTGGTTATCAGATAATCCCACTTCAAAGTGCGCAACATGCGTTACATTGACATTTTGTAACATGCGTTACATTGATACTACAGAGAAGTCGCATGCTGCCATCAAAGGATTCACAGTCTCCTTTCTCTCCTAAGCTTCAAAGGCTCTTTGAACTAAGCATCAGCCAATCAGCTGGCCAGTTGACTACACACGTGCATTATCTGACTTCTTTTACCTCTACCAAGATTTCAACTTCAAGATTTCCTACACTGAGTTCTGGTCGTCAAAATGAACAGGTACTATCAAATTTGTTATTGAGAATTTTTGCTTAGTTGATTGTCATCTTGTAGGGAATTGATATCTCTACTAATTGATTGATTTCAGGTCATCACCAGCTAAGAAAGCTGTTTCCAATGCAACGTTTGCTGCAGCTGCAGCGTCAATGCCCTCAGTAAGTGTGATTAACGTTGCTGAGGATGAGATCAAACTGCGTAACAGCCAGATGGTATTGGATGATGCATTTTGGGCAGCAATACCGGCTGTGAATGGCATTCGTGAGATGCATTGCATCAAAAACACCAACGGTGAGGTGACACTCTCCCTACTCACTTAAGGATTTTGCGGTAGAGGAGGACAATGATGAGGATGAGCAGGATAAGGATGATGAGGTGGAAGTAGGCTCAGAGAATTTTGTGATAGCAACCTTCAAAACTGGGGAGTTTCTTGCTGCAGTGTACGACATATATATATCGGAGAAATTCTGAGTGCCACAGATAGTCACATTCTGCTGTCTTTTATGAAGCTGACTGGTTTCAAGTGATGGAACTGGCCACGGAACCAGATTGCCTTCCCATCCCTCGGGAGGATATCATAGCCTGTGTGAATCCCCCAGCCCCCATAAGTAATTCCAGCAGATTCTTTGTACTGAGTGACAGTGATGAAAATATTATGACCCAAGGGTTGGTTGGATGGAAACAAATCAATTGACTGCCCAAATCAGCCCCCACCCCCCACCCCATTTATTTACATGTTACATGTATGTAGATAAAGTGTTTACAAACTGATGAATGTAATGTGAAATAATTTACTTCTGCAAATAAAATGTTTAGACAATTTCTCTGCTACATGCAAGCTTCTCAGTAATACCAATTGTGTGCGTAACGTGTGTTATGTAACATGCGTTACGGTACACTTTCTTATGATGGCTATGCAGTGGGGACATGGGTATTGATAGAACCATGAAATTTTGGTTAATGATAGTCAACATAATCATATCGAACATTTGTAAAAATTGGGAAATTTCCATGATCAGTTTTAATAGAATATTGTATCAAAGTTTGGTGGGAGAAATTGGCGTCAGGATTTCCTAACATGCATAACGAGCACTATTTACCCCCTAGCTCCCAAAATATTTAATATTTCTCCATGAAATTTGATGGATAACTAAAGCTATGTTCTTTCTTGATTATAAACCTTTACCCAGGCTCATATGTTGACATATGTCCAAGCAATGTGCATATAAAGTGTGTGACACGTAACGTGCGTTACGCTGGCCAAGCCCTAGAGAGGAATACAGTGGCCTGCCCTAACAACTAGAGAGGAATACAGTGGCCTGGCCTAACAACTAGAGAGGAATATAGTGGCCTGGCCTAACAACTAGAGAGTAATACAGTGGCCTGCCCTAACTACTAGAGAGGAATACAGTGACCTGGCCTAACAACTAGAGAGGAATACTGTGGCCTGGCCTACAACTGGCCTGGGCTACAACTAGAGAAGAATACAGTGGCCTGGCCTAACAACTGGAGAGGAATACAGTGACCTACAACTAGAGAGGAATACAGTGTCCTGGCCTAACAACTAGAGAGGAATACAGTGGCCTGGCCTAACAACTAGAGAGGAATACACTGGCCTGGCCTAACAACTAGAGAGGAATACAGTGGCCTGACCTACAACTAGAGAGGAATACAGTGACCTGACCTACAACTAGAGAGGAATACAGTGGCCTGGCCTAGCAGCTAGAGAGAAATACTGTGGCCTGACCTACAACTAGAGAGGAATACAGTGGTTGGCCTACAACTACAGAGGAATACAGTGGCCTGGCCTAGCAGCTAGAGAGAAATACTGTGGCCTGACCTACAACTAGAGAGGAATACAGTGACCTGACCTACAACTAGAGAGGAATACAGTGGCCTGGCCTAGCAGCTAGAGAGAAATACTGTGGCCTGACCTACAACTAGAGAGGAATACAGTGACCTGACCTACAACTAGAGAGGAATACAGTGGCCTGGCCTAACAACTAGAGAGAAATACTGTGGCCTGACCTACAACTATAGAGGAATACAGTGGCCTGGCCTACAACTAGAGAGGAATACAGTGGCCTGCTAGAGAGGAATACAGTGGCCTGACCTACAACTAGAGAGGAATACAGTGGCCTGACCTACAACTAGAGAGGAATACAGTGGCCTGACCTAACAACTAGAGAGGAATACAGTGACCTGACCTACAACTAGAGAGGAATACAGTGGCCTGACCTACAAATAGAGAGGAATACTGTGGTCTGACCTAACAACTAGAGAGGAATACAGTGGCCTGGCCTAAACTAGAGAGGAATACAGTGACCTGACCTAACAACTAGAGAGGAATATAGTGACCTGGCCTACAGCTAGAGAGGAATACTGTGGCCTGGCCTACAACTGGCCTGGCCTAACTACTAGAGAGGAATACAGTGGCCTGCCCTAACAACTGGAGAGGAATACAGTGGCCTGCCCTAACTACTAGAGAGGAATACAGTGACCTGCCCTAACAACTAGAGAGGAATACAGTGGTCTGGCCTACAACTAGAGAGGAATACAGTGGCCTGGCCTAACAACTAGAGAGGAATATAGTGGCCTACAACTAGAGAGGAATACAGTGGCCTGACCTAACAACTAGAGAGGAATACAGTGGCCTGGCCTAACAACTAGAGAGGAATACAGTGACCTGGCCTACAACTAGAGAGGAATACAGTGACCTGGCCTACAACTAGAGAGGAATACAGTGGCCTGGCCTAACTACTAGAGAGGAATACAGTGGCCAGGCCTAACAACTAGAGAGGAATACAGTGACCTGGCCTACAACTAGAGAGGAATACAGTGGCCTGGCCTAACAACTAGAGAGGAATATAGTGGCCTACAACTAGAGAGGAATACAGTGGCCTGGCCTAACAACTAGAGAGGAATACAGTGACCTGACCTAACAACTAGAGATGAATACAGTGGCCTGCCCTAACAACTAGAGAGGAATACAGTGGCCTGGCCTACAACTAGAGAGGAATACAGTGGCCTGGCCTAACAACTAGAGAGGAATACAGCAGGGGCGCATCTCGGAATTCTTGGTGGTGCCTCTTTTATTAAAATAAAAATATAGAAATATATTATATATTATATCAAATACATCAAATACAAACTGTAGAGAGAAAAGTATTAAGACTAAATTACATTGAATAAAGAAACAACAAATCAAAGTAATTACGATAGGTTATCATAATGATAATATATATAAAAATTGTGAATCTGAATCATGAAGTCCAAGGGTCAGTAATTGAAGGGGGAAAAAGAAGAAAAAAAGATTTGGAAGAGAAATGATATTAATATATTATGTACATACTTATAAAGCTATTCTCCTATTAATAGATTATGTACATGCTTATAAAGCTATTCTCCTATTAATAGATTATGTACCTACTTATAAAGCTATTCTGCTATTAATACATTATGTACATACTTATAACGCTATTCTCCTATTAATAGATTATGTACATGCTTATAAAGCTATTCTCCTATTAATAGATTATGTACCTACTTATAAAGCTATTCTCCTATTAATACATTATGTACATATGTACTTATAAAGCTATTCTCCTATTACATTTAAATTTAAATCTATCAACAGCATCATCAAGATCAACAGGAAAACTATAATGAGTATGCAATCAATGCCAATGCGGATAATCTGTCCTGCCCCATACTAAGTTTTAAGGTTTTTTAAGTACTATTAGCCCTCTCGTTCTCACATGATGTGACTGGAATAGTACATGTGATGCGCAGCAGTACGTAAAGGTTAGGCAAGTAATCCTTGTCACACTCTTTCAGAGCTGATTGAAGAGTGGATGGCCGCTTGTCAGCATCTTGACTCTGCCACTTTGCCCTCCACCTCCACACCTCAGTAGACACAAGTGCAGTACTTGGCAAGTCATCATTATATAAAGAAATCAAGTCCTCTAAAGATATATCATCCCGAGTAGTAATTATAGAAGGTACAAGATTGATGCTACTGTTTGAACCTATCATTCATTTGTTGAACTAAGTGGTCCAATAAAGGAAGCACAACAGTTCTTCGATAGTATTCTTCCACAGAACTATACTCCACATTATTTCTGTAAGTTTGTCGCGCAATACACGTGGGACTTCAGGAACCACACCAACATCATAAGCTATAGTTTCAGCTTGCACATACCATGAATGTAACATTTCCTCACTTTGACGAACAACACAAAGTTCATTCAGTACGTCTTTAACATCCATATAAGCTTTTACTATATCACTACTTTTCTTTTGTAATTTTATACTTACAGGTTTTATAATAGACATAGAATTCATTGTTGCTATGAAAGATATTGTAAAAGGAAAGGAAAGGTAATCTTGAGCAAGCCATTGGCTGCCACAATTGTTTTCATATCCCAGTTCATATCCCCATATGTAGGATCATGTTCTGTAATTGCTTCCATTGCAGTTACGAGGAATTGATACAAAATTTCATAAGCTTTGTGCCGATAAATCCATCTTGTTCTACAAAGATCCTTAACAACGCTAGTTTCCTTATCAATTACTTTCTCAAGAAATAGTTGCCGTTTAGCACTATAATGGAAGAAGTATGCTGTCTCAGTAACAGTAGAATTCATATTACGAATAGGAGGTAAACTACAAGCTTCAACAATACACAAATTAAGCACGTGACTATTACAGTGGATATATGTGGCTTTAGGATTTTCTACCAAGAGACGACCCTGCACACCCCTTGCACCAAACATATTGCTAGCACCATCATAGCCTTGCCCCCTACAACCTTCAAAGTCTAAGTCAAACTTATTCAGTGCTTCTTTTATTGCACGAGCCAAAACCTCTCCAGTGATCCTTTCTGTACTAAATTGAAATCTAAGAATTCTTCTCTTATATTATAATTACTATCTACAAATCTTAACACTACTGACATCTGCTCCTTACTGGATATATCAACCACTTCATCATTAAGAATATAGCTTGTTTAATTGCCTGTATCTCTAATATGATCACCTATGCATTCAATGAGTTGATTTTGGGTCGTTTTGCTAGTATAACTTGCATTTTTTAAGCATCTTTCAAATGCTTGGCTAATGCAACATTTCCTGACCTCACAGAGTATTTAAGAAGTGCTAAAAATTTCCCTCTGTAGAACTCAGAATCAGCCGTATCATCTCTGTGACCTCGAATAGCTATACATTGCTTGCCACGAAGAAGTATTGCATTAGCCATACATCTTATTATGTACCTATTTGTTGCTATGTTACTCTCATCTATATGCAGCAAATGATTCTTAATAGTAGACTCTGGACACACGTGGGAAGACTTTAAAGCATCTGCCCGAGCTAAAGCCAGCTGATGGTACTGCGTACAGTTGCAACTGGCAAACTTTTTAGTTTTCCTAGACCATGCATTGAATCCATTACATACAAAATGACCCAAACCCTTTGTAGCAAAGAAAACACATGGCAAACATCTTCTACTTTACTATAAACAAACCAAGGGTTTTCAGCCAAGTATTTATGTTGACAAGACCTAATACAGCCATCTAAATAACTACTTGGAAATGTAAATGAACTATCAGGCTTAAAATGATTAAATACTTGTACTCTGGAGCCAAATTCAGGATATCTGTTTGGGGCATTGAGCGCAGAAGCAAGCCAATATCGTCACACTTCTCAAAATCAATTTTAGCACTTGACGAAGAAGCAGCAGAAAAAGTGGACAAGGAAGTGCAGGGCAGATGAGACGCGGAATGAGAGGGCAGGAGTGAAGCGGAACATGATGGCAGTAATAGCGTAGGCTCAGGGGGAGACACAGACACAGAGCCTGAGGGTTGGGTGGGAGACACCCACAGAGAGGGCCGCGCAGAGAGGGATGGGTGGGAGACACACACAGAGAGGGATGGGTGGGAGACACAGATTGAGAGGGCTCTGTGACAGACACAGAGGGCTGGGTGAGAATCACAGACACAGAGGGCTCGGAGGAGACACAATGGACTGAAGCAGGAGACCATGGAAGAGTGATGGGTACCACAGCTGGAGATGGAAAAGTGGTGTTCTTGTTGGTCCTTTTTTGTTTCCTATGCATTAAATGTGGACATTTCTATGTAAATTGACTCTACTAGCTAGCAGTAGTGGCTGGCTGCAAGGACTACAGCTAGCTAGTACTAGTACTAAGTTGGCAATCTATTCAATAGCATAATATTCTCAATCACTGGCTCAGTTTAGATCAACTTACTTACATAGCTGTAGGGAGCCTGGGGGGGCTTTCAAAAAAAGCCTTTAACTTTAACTGAGCCACGAGTAAGATATTTGGAGGGTGACAGGAGTCGACAGTAAATCTCTCTGGGAGGTAATGAACAAGGTGCTGAACATTTGGAACGAGGATAAAGGTAAGGTTTAGTCTGGTGCTGCCACACCCCTACATTTCCCCCACTTGGGGGTGTGGCTTCGCAGACTGTGGGTCAGCCAGCTAGGAGAGTAAACATAGCTAGCTTAGAAGAGAAAAAGCAAAGAGCAAGAAAAGGCAAAAAGGATTGCAGGTTTGTTGTTTAGTTGGAGTTTGGGAGATTAGAGAAAAGGGGGCCTTAAACGAGCAGTCGATCCCTTCTGGATCCGCCACTGTACAGTGGCCTGGCCTAACAACTAGAGAGGAATACAGTGGCCTGGCCTAACAACTAGAGAGGAATACAGTGGCCTGGCCTACAACTAGAGAGGAATACAGTGACATGGCCTACAACTAGAGAGGAATACAGTGGCCTGACCTAACAACTAGAGAGGAATACAGTGGCCTGGCCTACAACTAGAGAGGAATACAGTGACATGGCCTACAACTAGAGAGGAATACAGTGGCCTGACCTAACAACTAGAGAGGAATACAGTGACCTGGCCTACAACTAGAGAGGAATACAGTGGCCTGGCCTAACAACTAGAGAGGAATACAGTGGCCTGGCCTACAACTAGAGAGGAATACAGTGGCCTGACCTAACAACTAGAGAGGAATACAGTGACCTGGCCTACAACTAGAGAGGAATACAGTGGCCTGGCCTAAAACTAGAGAGGAAAACAGTGGCCTGGCCTAACAACTAGAGAGGAATACAGTGGCCTGGCCTAACAACTAGAGAGGAATACAAGGCATGGCCTGGAACAACTAGAGAAGAATATACAGTGGCATGGCCTGACAATGTGGAGTTTGGAAAGCTTGGGTACTGCCACCATGCACGGCGTATCTATGAATCTTTGTATTTACTGTATGCTTACCCATTTAAAAAAAGTATGAATGGGTCACCTGCCTAAAATAAAGTGGGCTAATGTAAATCAGGAATGGTCGTCATAGTGAGGGAAAGGTTGAGATAAGCACAGATTAGAAGCTAGAACAAGGGAAACAGGCTGCACAGGCAGGTGAGAATGGGATACATGGTTAATAGCTGACCCAATCCCTAACACAACATACAAGACAACATATTCAACAAACCAGTCTTCCCTTACCAGATAGCAGAACAAGCCAGCTATAAATAGGACAACGCAAACCAAGACCCGAATAACTCCCGCAAGCCCTCCACAGGTACCTCCATCAGCCCTCAAGCCGAACAAGAAGAAGTGAGGTGGGGGCTACAAGGTAATAGCAGCAGGGAAGGCTAATGAGTTCCATTCTGACATGTTGCTCAGCTCATTAACAGGAGGGGCTGCAAGGTAATAGCAGCAGAAGGCTAATGAGTTCCATTCTGACATGTTGCTCAGCTCATTAACAGGAGGGGCTGCAAGGTAATAGCAGCAGGGAAGGCTAATGTGTTCCATTCTGACATGTTGCTCAGCTCATTAACAGGAGGGGCTGCAAGGTAATAGCAGCAGAAGGCTAATGAGTTCCATTCTGACATGTTGCTCAGCTCATTAACAGGAGGGGCTGCAAGGTAATAGCAGCAGGGAAGGCTAATGAGTTCCATTCTGACAGTTGCTTAGCTCATTAACAGGAGGGGCTGCAAGGTAATAGCAGCAGGGAAGGCTAATGAGTTCCATTCTGACATGTTGCTCAGCTCATTATTAACATACCACTCAATGCCTAGCATTCATAACTAATTTTTGAGGTCTGCCAGTTACTGCTTTGGACTGTGGACTTGCTTTGTCCAAACTTAGACCAGAAGCAACTGCTACAGCTCTACATATGCAGTTTGTAGTTGTTAATCCTTCAGCATTGGCACTCAATTGATAATAACCCTCAGTTGAGGTAAGTGGCCTAGTAGCTAACCTGCTAAGCACAAAGCTGCGATGTGTTGGATGGTTGGTTTCTACTTGTCACGGTACAAATGAGCTAGCTATATCAAGGGGGAATATCAAGCTTAGCTACCCAGCTTTAGAGTAACTAGAATTTTCTATAGGAACTACATGCCTAGATAAATAGTCCATATGGCTCCCTATTCATGTCGAGAGCTTAAATACTCATCCAAGAATGACTTTCCATACCTTGGCAAGCTAATGGTATTTTATAGGTCTTGACTTGTGATTATTGAAAACATGAGGATTCAAGGCGGAATTGATTTTGAGGTGGTAATGATCAAAACCATTTAGGCTACTTGAAAGCTGCCACTGTGAGTTCAGATGTGAGCTTTCTGTGTGTGTGTGTGTGGGTGCAGACACACACATGCTTGTGTGTAGAGTCCTCCATTATGAAATGTTGGTCAACCCAGTACAGAGAGAGGGGTGTGGTAGCATTCTCTGAAAGAAATACCTCCAGAGGCCATGGGTGTGGACAGGGGGTCTTAACCCATTCCAAGGAATGTAGTTGTGTTTTAGATATGTAGCTAACTTTTTAATCAGAATAAATTATTATTGGCCAGTGAAGCAAGGCCTCAGTGGGGAGTTGGATGGGAGACTTAAGTTGCCACACCTGGTGTACCCGTGTACCTCTCTATCTCTGCACCACATTCACCACCTGTAAAAAATGTGAATGCGTCAGCCGCAGTAATGCGGCTCATGTCAACCTGGAATAGTTGTCATAGTGAAGAGACCAATAATTGAGAGAACGCCCAGAAATTCCAAGCTGGACTGGCCTCGCCGTGCTGCAAGTGAGAATGGCCTTGCACAGTTTAATTTAACTCTTTAGCTCTGAGGGTCAGTAACACATTCAAGCGCGTGCTACCACCCATCATTTGGCGGTACCACATTTATTCATTCATTACATTAACTAGGAACCTGGCATTGCCCCTCTTCATGTACCTCATTACTAGGAACCTGGCATTGCCCCTCTTCATGTACCTCATTACTAGGAACCTGGCATTGCCCCTCTTCATATACCTCATTACTAGGAACCTGGCATTGCCCCTCTTCATGTACCTCATTACTAGGAACCTGGCATTGCCCCTCTTCATGTACCTCATTACTAGGAACCTGGCATTGCCCCTCTTCATGTACCTCATTACTAGGAACCTGGCATTGCCCCTCTTCATATACCTCATTACTAGGAACCTGGCATTGCCCCTCTTCATGTACCTCATTACTAGGAACCTGGCATTGCCCCTCTTCATGTACCTCATTACTAGGAACCTGGCATTGCCCCTCTTCATATACCTCATTACTAGGAACCTGGCATTGCCCCTCTTCATATACCTCATTACTAGGAACCTGGCATTGCCCCTCTTATATACCTCATTACTAGGAACCTGGCATTGCCCCTCTTCATGTACCTCATTAATAGGAACCTGGCATTGCCCCTCTTCATATACCTCATTACTAGGAACCTGGCATTGCCCCTCTTCATGTACCTCATTACTAGGAACCTGGCATTGCCCCTCTTCATATACCTCATTACTAGGAACCTGGCATTGCCCCTCTTCATGTACCTCATTACTAGGAACCTGGCATTGCCCCTCTTCATATACCTCATTACTAGGAACCTGGCATTGCCCCTCTTCATGTACCTCATTACTAGGAACCTGGCATTGCCCCTCTTCATATACCTCATTACTAGGAACCTGGCATTGCCCCTCTTCATATACCTCATTACTAGGAACCTGGCATTGCCCCTCTTATATACCTCATTACTAGAAACCTGGCATTACCCCTCTTCATATACCTCATTACTAGGAACCTGGCATTGCCCCTCTTCATATACCTCATTACTAGGAACCTGGCATTGCCCCTCTTCATGTACCTCATTACTAGGAACCTGGCACTGCCCCTCTTCATGTACCTCATTACTAGGAACCTGGCATTGCCCCTCTTCATATACCTAATTATACTAGGAACCTGGCATTGCCCCTCTTCATATACCTCATTACTAGGAACCTGGCATTGCTCCTCTTCATGTACCTCATTACTAGGAACCTGGCATTGCCCCTCTTCATGTACCTCATTACTAGGAACCTGGCATTGCCCCTCTTATATACCTCATTACTAGGAACCTGGCATTGCCCCTCTTCATGTACCTCATTACTAGGAACCTGGCACTGCCCCTCTTCATGTACCTCATTACTAGGAACCTGGCATTGCCCCTCTTCATATACCTCATTACTAGGAACCTGGCATTGCCCCTCTTCATGTACCTCATTACTAGGAACCTGGCATTGCCCCTCTTCATGTACCTCATTACTAGGAACCTGGCATTGCCCCTCTTCATGTACCTCATTACTAGGAACCTGGCATTGCCCCTCTTCATATACCTCATTACTAGGAACCTGGCATTACCCCTCTTATATACCTCATTACTAGGAACCTGGCATTGCCCCTCTTCATGTACCTCATTACTAGGAACCTGGCATTGCCCCTCTTATATACCTCATTACTAGGAACCTGGCATTGCCCCTCTTCATATACCTCATTACTAGGAACCTGACATTGCTCCTCTTATATACCTCATTACTAGGAACCTGGCATTGCCCCTCTTCATATACCTCATTACTAGGAACCTGACATTGCCCCTCTTCATGTACCTCATTACTAGGAACCTGGCATTGCCCCTCTTCATATACCTCATTACTAGGAACATGGCATTGCCCCTCTTATATACCTCATTACTAGGAACCTGGCATTGCCCCTCTTCATATACCTCATTACTAGGAACCTGGCATTGCCCCTCTTCATATACCTCATTACTAGGAACCTGGCATTGCCCCTCTTCATATACCTCATTACTAGGAACCTGGCATTGCCCCTCTTATATACCTCATTACTAGGAACCTGGCATTGCCCCTCTTCATGTACCTCATTAATAGGAACCTGGCATTGCCCCTCTTCATATACCTCATTACTAGGAACCTGGCATTGCCCCTCTTCATGTACCTCATTACTAGGAACCTGGCATTGCCCCTCTTCATATACCTCATTACTAGGAACCTGGCATTGCCCCTCTTCATATACCTCATTACTAGGAACCTGGCATTGCCCCTCTTATATACCTCATTACTAGGAACCTGGCATTGCCCCTCTTCATATACCTCATTACTAGGAACCTGGCATTGCCCCTCTTCATGTACCTCATTACTAGGAACCTGGCATTGCCCCTCTTGTATACCTCATTACTAGGAACCTGGCATTGCCCCTCTTATATACCTCATTACTAGGAACCTGGCATTGCCCCTCTTCATATACCTCATTACTAGGAACCTGGCATTGCCCCTCTTATATACCTCATTACTAGGAACCTGGCATTACCCCTCTTCATATACCTCATTACTAGGAACCTGGCATTGCCCCTCTTCATATACCTCATTACTAGGAACCTGGCATTGCCCCTCTTATATACCTCATTACTAGGAACCTGGCATTACCCCTCTTCATGTACCTCATTACTAGGAACCTGGCATTGCCCCTCTTATATACCTCATTACTAGGAACCTGGCATTGCCCCTCTTCATGTACCTCATTACTAGGAACCTGGCATTGCCCCTCTTATATACCTCATTACTAGGAACCTGGCATTGCCCCTCTTCATGTACCTCATTACTAGGAACCTGGCATTACCCCTCTTCATGTACCTCATTACTAGGAACCTGGCATTGCCCCTCTTATATACCTCATTACTAGGAACCTGGCATTGCCCCTCTTATATACCTCATTACTAGGAACCTGGCATTACCCCTCTTATATACCTCATTACTAGGAACCTGGCATTGCCCCTCTTCATATACCTCATTACTAGGAACCTGGCATTGCCCCTCTTCATATACCTCATTACTAGGAACCTGGCATTGCCCCTCTTCATGTACCTCATTACTAGGAACCTGGCATTGCCTCTCTTCATATACCTCATTACTAGGAACCTGGCATTACCCCTCTTATATACCTCATTACTAGGAACCTGGCATTGCCCCTCTTCATGTACCTCATTACTAGGAACCTGGCATTGCCCCTCTTATATACCTCATTACTAGGAACCTGGCATTGCCCCTCTTCATATACCTCATTACTAGGAACCTGACATTGCTCCTCTTATATACCTCATTACTAGGAACCTGGCATTGCCCCTCTTCATATACCTCATTACTAGGAACCTGGCATTGCCCCTCTTCATGTACCTCATTACTAGGAACCTGGCATTGCCCCTCTTCATATACCTCATTACTAGGAACCTGGCATTGCCCCTCTTATATACCTCATTACTAGGAACCTGGCATTGCCCCTCTTCATATACCTCATTACTAGGAACCTGGCATTGCCCCTCTTATATACCTCATTACTAGGAACCTGGCATTACCCCTCTTATATACCTCATTACTAGGAATCTGGCATTGCCCCTCTTATATACCTCATTACTAGGAACCTGGCATTGCCCCTCTTCATATACCTCATTACTAGGAACCTGGCATTACCCCTCTTCATATACCTCATTACTAGGAACCTGGCATTGCCCCTCTTCATGTACCTCATTACTAGGAACCTGGCATTGCCCCTCTTCATGTACCTCATTACTAGGAACCTGGCATTGCCTCTCTTCATATACCTCATTACTAGGAACCTGGCATTACCCCTCTTATATACCTCATTACTAGGAACCTGGCATTGCCCCTCTTCATGTACCTCATTACTAGGAACCTGGCATTGCCCCTCTTATATACCTCATTACTAGGAACCTGGCATTGCCCCTCTTCATATACCTCATTACTAGGAACCTGACATTGCTCCTCTTATATACCTCATTACTAGGAACCTGGCATTGCCCCTCTTCATATACCTCATTACTAGGAACCTGGCATTGCCCCTCTTCATGTACCTCATTACTAGGAACCTGGCATTGCCCCTCTTCATATACCTCATTACTAGGAACCTGGCATTGCCCCTCTTATATACCTCATTACTAGGAACCTGGCATTGCCCCTCTTCATATACCTCATTACTAGGAACCTGGCATTGCCCCTCTTCATATACCTCATTACTAGGAACATGGCATTGCCCCTCTTCATATACCTCATTACTAGGAACCTGGCATTGCCCCTCTTATATACCTCATTACTAGGAACCTGGCATTGCCCCTCTTCATATACCTCATTACTAGGAACCTGGCATTGCCCCTCTTCATGTACCTCATTACTAGGAACCTGGCATTGCCCCTCTTCATGTACCTCATTACTAGGAACCTGGCATTGCCCCTCTTATATACCTCATTACTAGGAACCTGGCATTGCCCCTCTTCATGTACCTCATTACTAGGAACCTGGCATTGCCCCTCTTCATATACCTCATTTCTAGGAACCTGGCATTGCCCCTCTTCATGTACCTCATTACTAGGAACCTGGCATTGCCCCTCTTCATGTACCTCATTACTAGGAACCTGGCATTGCCCCTCTTCATGTACCTCATTACTAGGAACCCGGCATTACCCCTCTTATATACCTCATTACTAGGAACCTGGCATTGCCCCTCTTCATGTACCTCATTACTAGGAACCTGGCATTGCCCCTCTTCATATACCTCATTACTAGGAACCTGGCATTGCCCCTCTTCATGTACCTCATTACTAGGAACCTGGCATTGCCCCTCTTCATATACCTCATTACTAGGAACCTGGCATTGCCCCTCTTTATGTACCTCATTACTAGGAACCTGGCATTGCCCCTCTTCATGTACCTCATTACTAGGAACCTGGCATTGCCCCTCTTCATATACCTCATTACTAGGAACCTGGCATTGCCCCTCTTCATATACCTCATTACTAGGAACCTGGCATTGCCTCTCTTATATACCTCATTACTAGGAACCTGGCATTGCCCCTCATCATATACCTCATTACTAGGAACCTGGCATTGCCCCTCTTCATATACCTCATTACTAGGAACCTGGCATTGCCCCTCTTCATGTACCTCATTACTAGGAACCTGGCATTGCCCCTCTTATATACCTCATTACTAGGAACTTGGCATTGCCCCTCTTCATATACCTCATTACTAGGAACCTGGCATTGCCCCTCTTATATACCTCATTACTAGGAACCTGGCATTGCCCCTCTTATATACCTCATTACTAGGAACCTGGCATTACCGCTCTTCATGTACCTCATTACTAGGAACCTGGCATTGCCCCTCTTCATATACCTCATTACTAGGAACCTGGCAGTGCCCCTCTTCATGTACCTCATTACTAGGAACCTGGCATTGCCCCTCTTCATGTACCTCATTACTAGGAACCTGGCATTGACCCTCTTCATATACCTCATTACTAGGAACCTGGCATTGCCCCTCTTCATATACCTCATTACTAGGAACCTGGCATTGCCCCTCTTCATATACCTCATTACTAGGAACCTGGCATTGCCCCTCTTATATACCTCATTACTAGGAACCTGGCATTGCCCCTCTTATATACCTCATGACTAGGAACCTGGCATTGCCCCTCTTATATACCTCATTACTAGGAACCTGGCATTGCCCCTCTTCATATACCTCATTACTATGAACCTGTCATTGCCCCTCTTCATGTCCTCATTACTAGGAACCTGGCATTGCTCCTCTTATATACCTCATTACTAGGAACCTGGCATTGCCCCTCTTATATACCTCATTACTAGGAACCTGGCATTACCCCTCTTCATGTACCTCATTACTAGGAACCTGGCATTGCCCCTCTTATATACCTCATTACTAGGAACCTGGCATTACCCCTCTTCATGTACCTCATTACTAGGAACCTGGCATTGCCCCTCTTATATACCTCATTACTAGGAACCTGGCATTACCCCTCTTCATGTACCTCATTACTAGGAACCTGGCATTGCCCCTCTTCATGTACCTCATTACTAGGAACCTGGCATTGCCCCTCTTATATACCTCATTACTAGGAACCTGGCATTGCCCCTCTTCATATACCTCATTACTAGGAACCTGGCATTGCCCCTCTTCATATATCTCATTACTAGGAACCTGGCATTGCCCCTCTTCATATACCTCATTACTAGGAACCTGGCATTGCCCCTCTTCATATACCTCATTACTAGGAACCTGGCATTGCCCCTCTTCATATACCTCATTACTAGGAACATGGCATTGCCCCTCTTCATATACCTCATTACTAGGAACCTGGCATTGCCCCTCTTCATATACCTCATTACTAGGAACCTGGCATTGCCCCTCTTCATATACCTCATTACTAGGAACCTGGCATTGTCCCTCTTCATATACCTCATTACTAGGAACCTGGCATTGCCCCTCTTCATATACCTCATTACTAGGAACCTGGCATTGCCCCTCTTCATGTACCTCATTACTAGGAACCTGGCATTGCCCCTCTTCATGTACCTCATTACTAGGAACCTGGCATTGCCCCTCTTATATACCTCATTACTAGGAACCTGGCATTGCCCCTCTTCATATACCTCATTACTAGGAACCTGGCATTACCCCTCTTCATATACCTCATTACTAGGAACCTGGCATTGCCCCTCTTCATGTACCTCATTACTAGGAACCTGGCATTGCCCCTCTTCATATACCTCATTACTAGGAACCTGGCATTGCCCCTCTTCATATACCTCATTACTAGGAACCTGGCATTGCCCCTCTTATATACCTCATAACTAGGAACCTGGCATTGCCCCTCTTCATGTACCTCATTACTAGGAACCTGGCACTGCCCCTCTTCATATACCTCATTACAGGAACCTGGCATTGCCCCTCTTCATGTACCTCATTACTAGGAACCTGGCATTGCCCCTCTTCATGTACCTCATTACTAGGAACCTGGCATTGCCCCTCTTCATGTACCTCATTACTAGGAACCTGGCATTGCCCCTCTTCATGTACCTCATTACTAGGAACCTGGCATTGCCCCTCTTCATGTACCTCATTACTAGGAACCTGGCATTGCCCCTCTTCATATACCTCATTACTAGGAACCTGGCATTGCCCCTCTTCATATACCTCATTACTAGGAACCTGGCATTGCCCCTCTTCATGTACCTCATTACTAGGAACCTGGCATTGCCCCTCTTCATGTACCTCATTACTAGGAACCTGGCATTGCCCCTCTTCATGTACCTCATTACTAGGAACCTGGCATTGCCCCTCTTCATGTACCTCATTACTAGGAACCTGGCATTGCCCCTCTTATATACCTCATTACTAGGAACCTGGCATTACCCCTCTTCATATACCTCATTACTAGGAACCTGGCATTGCCCCTCTTCATATACCTCATTACTAGGAACCTGGCATTGCCCCTCTTCATGTACCTCATTACTAGGAACCTGGCACTGCCCCTCTTCATATACCTCATTACTAGGAACCTGGCATTGCCCCTCTTCATGTACCTCATTACTAGGAACCTGGCATTGCCCCTCTTCATGTACCTCATTACTAGGAACCTGGCATTGCCCCTCTTCATATACCTCATTACTAGGAACCTGGCATTGCCCCTCTTCATACACCTCATTACTAGGAACCTAGCATTGCCACTCTTCATATACCTCATTACTAGGAACCTGGCATTGCCCCTCTTCATGTACCTCATTACTAGGAACCTGGCATTGCCCCTCTTCATGTACCTCATTACTAGGAACCTGGCATTGCCCCTCTTCATGTACCTCATTACTAGGAACCTGACATTGCCCCTCTTCATGTACCTCATTACTAGGAACCTGGCATTGCCCCTCTTCATATACCTCATTACTAGGAACCTGGCATTGCCCCTCTTCATGTACCTCATTACTAGGAACCTGGCATTGCCCCTCTTCATATACCTCATTACTAGGAACCTGGCGGAACCTGGCATTGCCCATCTTCATGTACCTCATTACTAGGAACCTGGCATTGCCCCTCTTCATATACCTCATTACTAGGAACCTGGCATTGCCCCTCTTCATGTACCTCATTACTAGGAACCTGGCATTGCCCCTCTTATATACCTCATTACTATGAACCTGGCATTACCCCTCTTATATACCTCATTACTAGGAACCTGGCATTGCCCCTCTTATATACCTCATTACTAGGAACCTGGCATTGCCCCTCTTCATATACCTCATTACTATGAACCTGGCATTGCCCCTCTTCATATACCTCATTACTAGGAACCTGGCATTGCCCCTCTTCATATACCTCATTACTAGGAACCTGGCATTGCCCCTCTTCATATACCTCATTACTAGGAACCTGGCATTGCCCCTCTTATATACCTCATTACTAGGAACCTGGCATTGCCCCTCTTATATACCTCATGACTAGGAACCTGGCATTGCCCCTCTTATATACCTCATTACTAGGAACCTGGCATTGCCCCTCTTCATGTACCTCATTACTAGGAACCTGGCATTGCTCCTCTTATATACCTCATTACTAGGAACCTGGCATTGCCCCTCTTATATACCTCATTACTAGGAACCTGGCATTACCGCTCTTCATGTACCTCATTACTAGGAACCTGGCATTGCCCCTCTTATATACCTCATTACTATGAACCTGGCATTACCCCTCTTCATGTACCTCATTACTAGGAACCTGGCATTGCCCCTCTTATATACCTCATTAGGAACCTGGCATTACCCCTCTTCATGTACCTCATTACTAGGAACCTGGCACTGCCCCTCTTCATGTACCTCATTACTAGGAACCTGGCATTGCCCCTCTTATATACCTCATTACTAGGAACCTGGCATTGCCCCTCTTCATATACCTCATTACTAGGAACCTGGCATTGCCCCTCTTCATATATCTCATTACTAGGAACCTGGCATTGCCCCTCTTCATATACCTCATTACTAGGAACCTGGCATTGCCCCTCTTCATATACCTCATTACTAGGAACCTGGCATTGCCCCTCTTCATGTACCTCATTACTAGGAACCTGGCATTGCCCCTCTTCATATACCTCATTACTAGGAACCTGGCATTGCCCCTCTTCATATACCTCATTACTAGGAACCTGGCATTGCCCCTTTCATATACCTCATTACTAGGAACCTGGCATTGCCCCTCTTCATATACCTCATTACTAGAAACCTGGCATTGCCCCTCTTCATATACCTCATTACTAGGAACCTGGCATTGCCCCTCTTCATATACCTCATTACTAGGAACCTGGCATTGCCCCTCTTCATGTACCTCATTACTAGGAACCTGGCATTGCCCCTCTTCATGTACCTCATTACTAGGAACCTGGCATTGCCCCTCTTATATACCTCATTACTAGGAACCTGGCATTGCCCCTCTTCATATACCTCATTACTAGGAACCTGGCATTACCCCTATTCATATACCTCATTACTAGGAACCTGGCATTGCCCCTCTTCATATACCTCATTACTAGGAACCTGGCATTGCCCCTCTTCATATACCTCATTACTAGGAACCTGGCATTGCCCCTCTTATATACCTCATTACTAGGAACCTGGCATTGCCCCTCTTCATGTACCTCATTACTAGGAACCTGGCACTGCCCCTCTTCATATACCTCATTACTAGGAACCTGGCACTGCCCCTCTTCATGTACCTCATTACTAGGAACCTGGCATTGCCCCTCTTCATGTACCTCATTACTAGGAACCTGGCATTGCCCCTCTTCATGTACCTCATTACTAGGAACCTGGCATTGCCCCTCTTCATGTACCTCATTACTAGGAACCTGGCATTGCCCCTCTTCATGTACCTCATTACTAGGAACCTGGCATTGCCCCTCTTCATATACCTCATTACTAGGAACCTGGCATTGCCCCTCTTCATATACCTCATTACTAGGAACCTGGCATTGCCCCTCTTCATGTACCTCATTACTAGGAACCTGGCATTGCCCCTCTTCATGTACCTCATTACTAGGAACCTGGCATTGCCCCTCTTCATGTACCTCATTACTAGGAACCTGGCATTGCCCCTCTTCATGTACCTCATTACTAGGAACCTGGCATTGCCCCTCTTATATACCTCATTACTAGGAACCTGGCATTACCCCTCTTCATATACCTCATTACTAGGAACCTGGCATTGCCCCTCTTCATATACCTCATTACTAGGAACCTGGCATTGCCCCTCTTCATGTACCTCATTACTAGGAACCTGGCACTGCCCCTCTTTATATACCTCATTACTAGGAACCTGGCATTGCCCCTCTTCATGTACCTCATTACTAGGAACCTGGCATTGCCCCTCTTCATGTACCTCATTACTAGGAACCTGGCATTGCCCCTCTTCATATACCTCATTACTAGGAACCTGGCATTGCCCCTCTTCATACACCTCATTACTAGGAACCTAGCATTGCCACTCTTCATATACCTCATTACTAGGAACCTGGCATTGCCCCTCTTCATGTACCTCATTACTAGGAACCTGGCATTGCCCCTCTTCATATACCTCATTACTAGGAACCTGGCATTGCCCCTCTTCATATACCTCATTACTAGGAACCTGGCATTGCCCCTCTTCATATACCTCATTACTAGGAACCTGGCGGAACCTGGCATTGCCCCTCTTCATGTACCTCATTACTAGGAACCTGGCATTGCCCCTCTTCATATACCTCATTACTAGGAACCTGGCATTGCCCCTCTTCATGTACCTCATTACTAGGAACCTGGCATTGCCCCTCTTCATATACCTCATTACTAGGAACCTGGCATTGCCCCTCTTCATATACCTCATTACTAGGAACCTGGCATTGCCCCTCTTCATGTACCTCATTACTAGGAACCTGGCATTGCCCCTCTTCATGTACCTCATTACTAGGAACCTGGCATTGCCCCTCTTCATGTACCTCATTACTAGGAACCTGGCATTGCCCCTCTTCATATACCTCATTACTAGGAACCTGGCATTGCCCCTCTTCATATACCTCATTACTAGGAACCTGGCATTGCCCCTCTTCATGTACCTCATTACTAGGAACCTGGCATTGCCCCTCTTCATATACCTCATTACTAGGAACCTGGCATTGCCCCTTTTCATATACCTCATTACTAGGAACCTGGCATTGCCCCTCTTCATGTACCTCATTACTAGGAACCTGGCATTGCCCCTCTTCATGTACCTCATTACTAGGAACCTGGCATTGCCCCTCTTCATATACCTCATTACTAGGAACCTGGCATTGCCCCTCTTCATGTACCTCATTACTAGGAATCTGGCATTGCCCCTCTTCATATATAGGAACCTGGCATTGCCCCTCATGTACCTCATTACTAGGAACCTGGCATTGCCCCTCTTCATAAACCTCATTACTAGGAACCTGGCATTGCCCCTCTTCATATACCTCATTACTAGGAACCTGGCATTGCCCCTCTTCATGTACCTCATTACTAGGAACCTGGCATTGCCCCTCTTCATATACCTCATTACTAGGAACCTGGCATTGCCCCTCTTCATATACCTCATTACTAGGAACCTGGCATTGCCCCTCTTCATGTACCTCATTACTAGGAACCTGGCATTGCCCCTCTTCATGTACCTCATTACTAGGAACCTGGCATTGCCCCTCTTCATATACCTCATTACTAGGAACCTGGCATTGCCCCTTTTCATATACCTCATTACTAGGAACCTGGCATTGCCCCTCTTCATGTACCTCATTACTAGGAACCTGGCATTGCCCCTCTTCATGTACCTCATTACTAGGAACCTGGCATTGCCCCTCTTCATATACCTCATTACTAGGAACCTGGCATTGCCCCTCTTCATGTACCTCATTACTAGGAATCTGGCATTGCCCCTCTTCATATACCTCATTACTAGGAACCTGGCATTGCCCCTCATGTACCTCATTACTAGGAACCTGGCATTGCCCCTCTTCATAAACCTCATTACTAGGAACCTGGCATTGCCCCTCTTCATATACCTCATTACTAGGAACCTGGCATTGCCCCTCTTCATGTACCTCATTACTAGGAACCTGGCATTGCCCCTCTTCATATACCTCATTACTAGGAACCTGGCATTGCCCCTCTTCATATACCTCATTACTAGGAACCTGGCATTGCCCCTCTTCATGTACCTCATTACTAGGAACCTGGCATTGCCCCTCTTCATGTACCTCATTACTAGGAACCTGGCATTGCCCCTCTTCATATACCTCATTACTAGGAACCTGGCATTGCCCCTCTTCATGTACCTCATTACTAGGAACCTGACATTGCCCCTCTTATGTCCACTGAGAGTTGTTATATTCCACTGTCCACTGAGAGTTGTTATATTCCACTGTCCACTGAGAGTTGTTATATTCCACTGTCCACTGAGAGTTGTTGTATTCCACTGTCCACTGAGAGTTGTTGTGTTCCACTGTCCACTGAGAGTTGTTATATTCCACTGTCCACTGAGAGTTGTTGTATTCCACTGTCCACTGAGAGTTGTTGTATTCCACTGTCCACTGAGAGTTGTTGTGTTCCACTGTCCACTGAGAGTTGTTATATTCCACTGTCCACTGAGAGTTGTTATATTCCACTATCCACTGAGAGTTGTTATATTCCACTGTCCACTGAGAGTTGTTATATTCCACTGTCCACTGAGAGTTGTTGTATTCCACTGTCCACTGAGAGTTGTTGTATTCCACTGTCCACTGAGAGTTGTTGTATTCCACTGTCCACAGGGAGTTGCTGTATTCCACTGTCCACTGAGAGTTGCTGTATTCCACTGTCCACTGAGAGTTGTTGTATTCCACTGTCCACTGAGAGTTGTTATATTCCACTGTCCACTGAAAGTTGCTGTATTCCACTGTCCACTGAGAGTTGTTATATTCCACTGTCCACTGAGAGCTGCTGTATTCCACTGTCCACTGAGAGTTGTTGTAATCCACTGTCCACTGAGAGTTATTATATTCCACTGTCCACTGAGAGTTGTTGAAAGCTATTGTTGCGAGTAAAGTGTGAGTTTGCATCTATAGGTGCTGAGGTAGGTCAAAGGTTAACATGATTAATAGTAGCCAACAACATAATAAAATCAAATTTATTTCAATAATTGCTGTTGTGCTTGTTGTCATGGTTTTATGTCGTGTTGTCATGGTTTTGTCATGTTTTTGGCAAGGATATTCTTGTTATTCTTGTTATTTGTTTGTTTGTTTGTTATTGTTAGTCTGCGGCATTGTGGCATGAACTTCCAGTGGTCCTTCTACGAGTTCACTCCTACAGACTGTCAGAATGTGGGCATGGCTTTGAAGGCCACACCCACCCTGCAAGTGTTCCGCCTGAGGGAGAGTAAAGTTAATAATGAACAGGGACGTCTCCTCATCTCTTATCTTCTAGACCATCCAGCTCTCCAACTACTAGGCAAGTACATATTCATCCCTGTACTAGTCCCACGTCCTGACTCCTCCCTCATTATCACCCAGCGCCACCACACGCCCCTGTACTAGTCCCATGTCCTGACTCCTCCCTCATTATCACCCAGCGCTACCACACACGTCCCTGTACTAGTCCCGTGTCCTGTTGACTCCTCCTCCCTCCTCCATATATGACAAAACAAAAATATTCCATTTAAAAACAAATATGCACTAGCATAGCTGCCCGGCGTTGCCTTGGAAATGGATAAAATATCTGCAGATGAACACAAAAAGAGAGGCGTGGTTCTTCTCCCCGTTCCCCTCCCATGTATTGAAAAGTGTTGCCCCCCAAATCTTCACCTACATTGGTTTTGTCAGAACCAGCAGAAGACGATGTTAACTTCAGAGAAGCTCGCCATCTCACAACTGCAGTGTTCCTCTACTAGAATAGGAACAGTTTGGCTAGCACAACTTAGCGGGCGGAGTTTGTTGGTAACGTTGCCATGTTGCGCTATTTGTGTGCTCTTGTCGCTAACCTGAAAAACGCGTGTGCAGGTATATTCTGGTCAACAACTGCAAGTACTCTGCCATGTGACGCTGGCTTTCAGTCCCAATCCTGAGCAATCCACACCTCCATCTAGATCCGTAGGTGGAATTTCGTCGGCTCTGACCTTCTGTTCTGCCGTGTGTAGCGGACATGTACATACACAGGTGGTCCTAACTCGAAGAACAAAAAAAAAATTGTTTAGAAACGGACTCGGTAATTGTTGTAATTAGTGATCAACTGGGTGTGGTCTGAAGTGCTGTGTTGTTTGCTTTTCTAACCTGTCAATCAGAATAAATGCCACCTCTAATTAAATGCCACCTCTATTAAACACTTTATCTAGCATAATTTATATTGCTGTACATTACACAAGTCAGCCAGAGATCTGCTGCAGCCTCCTTCATGAGCCAGGCAGGGACCAGCTACAGCCTCCTTCATGAGCCAGCCAGGGACCGGCTCAGCCTCCTTCATGAGCCAGCCAAGGGTCAGCTACAGCATCCTTCATGAGCCAGCCAGGGACCAGCTACAGCCTCCTTCATGAGCCAGCCAGGGGTACAGCCTCCTTCATGAGCCAGCCAGGGGCCAGCTACAGCCTCCTTCATGAGGCAGCCAGGGACCAGCTACAGCCTCCTTCATGAGCCAGCCAAGGACCAGCTACAGCCTCCTTCATGAGCCAGCCAGGGGCCAGCTACAGCCTCCTTCATGAGCCAGCCAGGGACCAGCTACAGCCTCCTTCATGAGTCAGCCAGGGACCAGCTACAGCCTCCTTCATAAGTCAGCCAGGGACGAGCTACAGCCTCCTTCATAAGTCAGCCAGGGACCAGCTACAGCCTCCTTCATGAGCCAGCCAGGAACAGCTACAGCCTCCTTCATGAGTCAGCCAGGGACCAGCTACAGCCTCCTTCATAAGCCAGCCAGGGACCAGCTACAGCCTCCTTCAAGGACTTGTAAGAGATGCACATGAGAACTCCAGAACTGACCACGCATAGCAGATGTAAAGTAACCTATAGTCAGATTCAGCTGCACAGCACAGCTTGAGCAAAGATCTTAGATCACAGGCTCTGAATGATGATCTTATCAAACAGCATGTGAGCAGGCTTCATTGCATCATTGACAATCATCACAGCTTCTTGTGCCTTTTACCATACGGTCGAGTAGAGCTGATGTGCAGTGGAAGATTTGGAGTCTTCTGCTATTATGAATGAACTTGTTGTATGCAAGTTAAATCTGGTGGGGGGGGGGGGGGGGGGTGTACAAGATGACTTTCAAGTGTTTTCACTCATTCTTAAGCAAAGGATTCAAGGCACAGCTATTTATGCAGTGAAGAAGCTGCGTAGGGATGAGTTTTAAGACCTGATGAAGAGGTTGAAAAGTTGGCTTCAACATAAGAAAATAGCTGCTTTAAAGAGAGACCTCATAAGCATATCGCATATCAGCAAAGATCATACAAATATGAGTGGAAGTGTTTGGGGTGTTTTCCCCCCAACTGCCATTTGGTCCAATAATATAGGGAATGCTGCTGCACTTCCCAATAGATGTGCGGGTAATAATTAGTCCACCCAGTTTTGTTGCAGGTCTGTGCTGTTAACTTGCATTGCAAGAGATTCTCACAGCAACAACATGTAGTTGCTGGATAATCTCAGCCAGGCTCAATATTGTGCAACCACACAATCATTTTTGATGATCATTACCAGTTTATGAAACAGATTCCTCGTCATATGGCTTTCTCGATAAGCAACTTAAATTTGCTTACTCGATGCTCAGCTAGATGCTATAGATTTCATCAGATGTGCTGAGACTCGTGTGAGGTTGGTAGCTAGCCATGCACCACGTGATGTATACTACATACACCCGGCATGCATGTCCAGCATGTGAACCAGATGTGGCAAAAATGTGAGAAATTAATATTAAATGAAAATAATAGAATAAAATAAATACTTCAGCTGATAAATAATACTTCTCAATGAACTCTCAGTGGACGTAACATTACATTAATAATAATTAACAGATGAAGGAAGAAGTAGCTTGCAGGTAAATAATACCTCTCAATGAACTCTCAGTGGACGTAACATTACATTAATAATAATTAACAGATGGAAGAAGTAGCTGCAGGTAAATAATACCTCTCGATCAACTCTCAGTGGACGTAACATTACATTAATAATAATTATCAGATGAGGGAAGAAGTAGCTGCAGATAAATAATACTTCTCAATGAACTCTCAGTGGACATAACATTACATTAATAATAATTAACAGATGGAAGAAGTAGCTGCAGGTTTTTTAAACTTATTATTTGCTTTACTGATACTATGTAACTAGCAACATATAACAAAGAGAAGGGTTAAAGCATAATTAATTATGGTGGTTGTGGCTTCAAGTTGAGGCTCTTGAGAGTGCCCCCTCAGCAACCAAGCTAGTCCATCCCACCATCTCTATTGAATGGCTCACACTAATGGTGCTTGGCTAAGTATAATGCTAGCAGTTCCTTCTGTCTTCTAGCCTGGTCTAAGATGGTGGCTTCCTCCCACAAAATAGGATGTCCATTATCCCATGCATGTTCAGCAATTACATATTTATCTTTAGCACACTTTTAGCAGGCCTCTTGATGTTCTTTCATTCTTGTCTCCAGTCTTCTGTTGGTCTCCCCTACTGTATGTAGTGGCTAGGGCTAGGATAGCACTTCCCACAGCTAGGAGGGATACACATGACTGTATGCTAGCTGGTGATTCATCCTTCACTCTGCTAAATTGTGGCCTCAGTTCTTACTAATCTGAAATTGACTTTGATGTTGAACTTCTTGAAAACCTTTATCTCATCCTTGCTACATAAGGATATACCCTCATAAGACCCCTAGCCCTTCTCTCCAGACCCTTCATTGCCTGCATACAGTGAAACCTCGCAGTGTGGGAACTGGCGTGCCCGTAACTCTGAAAATTAATTCTCAATGCCATAATGTTGTATAGACACTGTTGGACGAAGTTAGATGATGCAAAATAATTTGTGTGTTTCATCAATGTCGGAATCAGAATTTTCACCTAGAACTTCATCTGTGATTTCAGCATCAGACATTATCTGATGCCCTAGAGCAGTAGAGTCCTCTTCCTGCCATTCTTCTGGAGCTTGCCAGTTTTGATCATCTGGAGTAAACCCCAATTGTTGAAAATTAGCTCCAAACTCCTCCTCACTGCCATCACTGGCCGGCACAATCTGTCAAGTATTGTCACTAGAAGAGGAGCCACCCACACTAGTGGGAGAATTAACTTCTTGAAGAAGTAATTTGTTCCAACCTTTTCTCAAACCATTCCATATATGCCTCTCCCCAGGCTTGTACACTCTCATATATGTCTCTCCCCAGGCTTGTGCACTCTCATATATGCCTCTCCCCAGGCTTGTGTACTCACATATATGCCTCTCCCCAGGCTTGTGCACTCTCATATATGCCTCTCCCCAGGCTTGTGCACTCTCATATATGCCTCTCCCCAGGCTTGTGCACTCTCATATATGCCTCTCCCCAGGCTTGTGTACTCTCATATATGCCTCTCCCCAGGCTTGTGTACTCTCATATATGCCTCTCCCCAGGCTTGTGCACTCTCATATATGCCTCTCCCCAGGCTTGTGCACTCTCATATATGCCTCTCCCCAGGCTTGTGCACTCTCATATATGCCTCTCCCCAGGCTTGTGCACTCTCATATATGCCTCTCCCCAGGCACTCTCATATATGCCTCTCCCCAGGCTTGTGCACTCTCATATATGCCTCTCCCCAGGCTTGTGCACTCTCATATATGCCTCTCCCCAGGCTTGTGCACTCTCATATATGCCTCTCCCCAGGCTTGTGCACTCTCATATATGCCTCTCCCCCAGGCTTGTGTACTCACATATATGCCTCTCCCCAGGCTTGTGCACTCTCATATATGCCTCTCCCCAGGCTTGTGCACTCTCATATATGCCTCTCCCCAGGCTTGTGCACTCTCATATATGCCTCTCCCCAGGCTTGTGCACTCTCATATATGCCTCTCCCCAGGCACTCTCATATATGCCTCTCCCCAGGCTTGTGCACTCTCATATATGCCTCTCCCCAGGCTTGTGCACTCTCATATATGCCTCTCCCCAGGCTTGTGCACTCTCATATATGCCTCTCCCCAGGCTTGTGCACTCTCATATATGCCTCTCCCCAGGCTTGTCCACTCTCATATATGCCTCTCCCCAGGCTTGTACACTCTCATATATGCCTCTCCCCAGGCTTGTGCACTCTCATATATGCCTCTCCCCAGGCTTGTACACTCTCATATATGCCTCTCCCCAGGCTTGTGTACTCTCATATATGCCTCTCCCCAGGCTTGTGCACTCTCATATATGCCTCTCCCCAGGCTTGTGCACTCTCATATATGCCTCTCCCCAGGCTTGTACACTCTCATATATGCCTCTCCCCAGGCTTGTGTACTCTCATATATGCCTCTCCCCAGGCTTGTGTACTCTCATATATGCCTCTCCCCAGGCTTGTGCACTCTCATATATGCCTCTCCCCAGGCTTGTGCACTCTCATATATGCCTCTCCCCTGGCTTGTGCACTCTCATATATGCCTCTCCCCTGGCTTGTGCACTCTCATATATGCCTCTCCCCAGGCTTGTGCACTCTCATATATGCCTCTCCCCAGGCTTGTGCACTCTCATATATGCCTCTCCCCAGGCTTGTGCACTCTCATATATGCCTCTCCCCAGGCTTGTGCACTCTCATATATGCCTCTCCCCAGGCTTGTGCACTCTCATATATGCCTCTCCCCAGGCTTGTGCACTCTCCTCTCCCCAGGCTTGTGCACTCTCCTCTCCCCAGGCTTGTGCACTCTCATATATGCCTCTCCCCAGGCTTGTGCACTCTCATATATGCCTCTCCCCAGGCTTGTGCACTCTCATATATTATGCCTCTCCCCAGGCTTGTGCACTCTCATATATGCCTCTCCCCAGGCTTGTGCACTCTCATATATGCCTCTCCCCTGGCTTGTGCACTCTCATATATGCCTCTCCCCAGGCTTGTGCACTCTCATATATGCCTCTCCCCAGGCTTGTGCACTCTCATATATGCCTCTCCCCAGGCTTGTGCACTCTCATATATGCCTCTCCCCAGGCTTGTGTACTCTCATATATGCCTCTCCCCAGGCTTGTGCACTCTCATATATGCCTCTCCCCAGGCTTGTGCACTCTCATATATGCCTCTCCCCAGGCTTGTGCACTCTCATATATGCCTCTCCCCAGGCTTGTGCACTCTCATATATGCCTCTCCCCAGGCTTGTACACTCTCATATATGCCTCTCCTCTGGCTTGTGCACTCTCATATATGCCTCTCCCCAGGCTTGTGCACTCTCATATATGCCTCTCCCCAGGCTTGTACACTCTCATATATGCCTCTCCCCAGGCTTGTGCACTCTCATATATGCCTCTCCCCAGGCTTGTGCACTCTCATATATGTCTCTCCCCAGGCTTGTGCACTCTCATATATGCCTCTCCCCAGGCTTGTTCACTCTCATATATGCCTCTCCCCAGGCTTGTGCACTCTCATATATGCCTCTCCCCAGGCTTGTGCACTCTCATATATGCCTCTCCCCTGGCTTGTGCACTCTCATATATGCCTCTCCCCAGGCTTGTACACTCTCATATATGCCTCTCCCCAGGCTTGTGCACTCTCATATATGCCTCTCCCCAGGCTTGTACACTCTCATATATGCCTCTCCCAGGCTTGTGCACTCTCATATATGCCTCTCCCCAGGCTTGTGCACTCTCATATATGCCTCTCCCCAGGCTTGTGCACTCTCATATATGCCTCTCCCCAGGCTTGTGCACTCTCATATATGCCTCTCCCCAGGCTTGTGTACTCTCATATATGCCTCTCCCCAGGCTTGTGCACTCTCATATATATGCCTCTCCCCAGGCTTGTTCACTCTCATATATGCCTCTCCCCAGGCTTGTTCACTCTCATATATGCCTCTCCCCAGGCTTGTGTACTCTCATATGCCTCTCCCCAGGCTTGTGCACTCTCATATATGCCTCTCCCCAGGCTTGTGCACTCTCATATATGCCTCTCCCCAGGCTTGTGCACTCTCATATATGCCTCTCCCCAGGCTTGTGCACTCTCATATATGCCTCTCCCCAGGCTTGTGCACTCTCATATATGCCTCTCCCCAGGCTTGTGCACTCTCATATATGCCTCTCCCCAGGCTTGTGCACTCTCATATATGCCTCTCCCCAGGCTTGTGCACTCTCATATATGCCTCTCCCCAGGCTTGTGCACTCTCATATATGCCTCTCCCCAGGCTTGTGTACTCTCATATGCCTCTCCCCAGGCTTGTGCACTCTCATATATGCCTCTCCCCAGGCTTGTGCACTCTCATATATGCCTCTCCCCAGGCTTGTGCACTCTCATATATGCCTCTCCCCAGGCTTGTGCACTCTCATATATGCCTCTCCCCAGGCTTGTGCACTCTCATATATGCCTCTCCCCAGGCTTGTGCACTCTCATATATGCCTCTCCCCTGGCTTGTGCACTCTCATATATGCCTCTCCCCAGGCTTGTGCACTCTCATATATGCCTCTCCCCAGGCACTCTCATATATGTCTCTCCCCAGGCTTGTGCACTCTCATATATGTCTCTCCCCAGGCTTGTGCACTCTCATATATGCCTCTCCCCAGGCTTGTGCACTCTCATATATGCCTCTCCCCAGGCTTGTGCACTCTCATATATGCCTCTCCCCAGGCTTGTGCACTCTCATATATGCCTCTCCCCAGGCTTGTGTACTCTCATATATGCCTCTCCCCAGGCTTGTGCACTCTCATATATGCCTCTCCCCAGGCTTGTGCACTCTCATATATGCCTCTCCCCAGGCTTGTGCACTCTCATATATGCCTCTCCCTGGCTTGTGTACTCTCATATATGTCTCTCCCCAGGCACTCTCATATATGCCTCTCCCCAGGCTTGTGCACTCTCATATATGCCTCTCCCCAGGCTTGTGTACTCTCATATATGCCTCTCCCCAGGCTTGTGCACTCTCATATATGCCTCTCCCCAGGCTTGTGTACTCTCATATATGTCTCTCCCCAGGCTTGTGCACTCTCATATATGCCTCTCCCCAGGCGTGTGCACTCCCATATATATATGGCATCTGTAATGGTGACTGCTTCAATATTTGAGGAACAGAGAGAAGGTGCAATCATTCTCAATAATCAGGTGACGTAAAAGGCATTTCTAAAATTCCCTGATCCATTGGTTGGGTAATGGAGGTGGTGTTAGTAGGCAACAACATGTGGTAACTTTTCCACCCCTTGATGGGTGTGTCTCTGTTGAAGGCTGAGGGGGTGCATTAATCAAGAAGCAACAAAATGTAATCCATTATCTTGACAAAATTATTTCTTCACGGGAACAAATTTGTCGTGAAACCATATGATTCAAATAATTTAGAGTCCATCCAGGCCTTACGCTGTGTACAATAATGGACAGGGAGGGGCTTCATATCCATGTGTTTAAAGCAGCGTGGTATTGCACTCTTGTGTACAAATGTCGAACAAAGTTTGCAGGTCCCAGAGACATTTGCACATCCTAATAAGATAATTCTGTCCTTTAGACCCTTGAAGTTTTTTTTTGGCTTGACTTTCTCCACAGTGGAGTAGCGTCTTTGATGCCATAAGTTCCCACCACAGTCTCGGCTGCATTGAAGAGATTCTACCCCTTCTGCTCCATCTAAAGAGAAGCCTGCTTCTGAATCAACTGCTGAAGCATCTGTTGACAATAACTCTCCTTGAATGGATATTCCTCTCACTCCAAGCCTGCAGAAGAACTAGTGAAATCAACCAGAGCTAGCCTTGAACGATTCTGCAACTTTTTCTGGTTGGGAATAGCTGTAAAGCTTTCTCCTGTAGGACTGGTCCCAGACACAGAGCACTTTTAGAATGCTGCTGCATGAACCAAGTAGCAAGCTTTGTCAAGCTTGTCACACTGAGGCTCTCAGATAATGCACCATTTATTTGAGGATTGTCGCTAGCAGGTAGCTACGTGGCACTCGATCTTTTCTGCCTTTCCTTATGCCTGCAATGGTAGACTGAAAATAGATGCCAGAGCTCTCTGGGACTGCCCTTTCTTCAGATCACTAATAATATCTAACTTCTTATCACTTTTCTCTTTCTACGTGGCACTCGATCTTTTCTGCCTTTCCTTATGCCTGCAATGGTAGACTGAAAATAGATGCCAGAGCTCTCTGGGACTGCCCTTTCTTCAGATCACTAATAATATCTAACTTCTTATCACTTTTCTCTTTCTCTTGCTTCCTCGTCAAACTAACACTGCTCTTTCGCATGTGCGCACAATAATGGTAAAACAGGCCCCTCCCACTGTAAGCCTTTGGCCAGATATAAGGGTGCCGGTAAGTTAAGACTTCTGGATAAGGAGTTTCCACTGTACTCATCCCTGCTACATTAGGAATTACCACCATGGGACCCTTCCCTGATTGCCTGCATCACTGTACTCATCTTCCTTATTTATTTGCTGGTGTTGCCACATCGGGTTCATGTGCGAGACGGATATGCCGTAGTGGGTGTGGTTCACATGACCTGGGGGATAAGTATATGTGAGTCTTAGCACATCTCTGATGAAAGGTAGCCGGAATGTTGAGTGAGTAGATGATTATGGAGGAAGTCATTGCATCTAATTATGTTAACTGAGTGTTGTTGAGAGAAATTCATCGTTGTAAGTCATTAGGAAGGTTTGCACTAATACTGTTCTGAATGGACTTATGGAACTCTCAAGTTATGCGGACAGAAGATGAGGAGAAGATAGATAGATAGATAGATAGATAGATAGATCATTGAAGAAGAATTTCACTTTTATGTTTGTTGTGCCAATGGTTTATTAACGAAGGATTCTGTTTGGGACGGTAAGGATCTGTTGGGGCAAGTTTTAGCGGAGATATGGGCTGATGTTGTGTTGTTCTTTTATGTTTGGGGGGGAAATGGTCAAATTGATATAGGGAGAGCCACTACACTCCTTATATAGACAATATAAACTAATGTAGGGAGAGCTACTACACTCCTTATATAGATAATATAAACTAATGTAGGGAGAGCTACTACACTCCCTGATATATAATATAAACTAATGTAGGGAGAGCTACTATACTCCCTGATATATAATATAAACTAATGTAGGGAGAGCTACTACACTCCCTGATATATAATATAAACTAATGTAGGGAGAGCTACTACACTCCCTGATATATAATATAAACTAATGTAGGGAGAGCTACTACACTCCTTATATATAATATAAACTAATGTAGGGAGAGCTACTACACTCCTGATATATAATATAAACTAATGTAGGGAGAGCTACTACACTCCTGATATATAATATAAACTAATGTAGGGAGAGCTACTACACTCCTGATATATAATATAAACTAATGTAGGGAGAGCTACTACACTCCCTGATATATAATATAAACTAATGTAGGGAGAGCTACTATACTCCTGATATATAATATAAACTAATGTAGGGAGAGCTACTACACTCCTTATATATAATATAAACTAATGTAGGGAGAGCTACTACACTCCTGATATATAATATAAACTAATGTAGGGAGAGCTACTACACTCCTTATATATAATATAAACTAATGTAGGGAGAGCTACTACACTCCTGATATATAATATAAACTAATGTAGGGAGAGCTACTACACTCCTGATATATAATATAAACTAATGTAGGGAGAGCTACTACACTCCTGATATATAATATAAACTAATGTAGGGAGAGCTACTACACTCCCTGATATATAATATAAACTAATGTAGGGAGAGCTACTATACTCCTGATATATAATATAAACTAATGTAGGGAGAGCTACTACACTCCCTGATATATAATATAAACTAATGTAGGGAGAGCTACTATACTCCCTGATATATAATATAAACTAATGTAGGGAGCTACTACACTCCTGATATATAATATAAACTAATGTAGGGAGAGCTACTACACTTCCTGATATATAATATAAACTAATGTAGGGAGAGCTACTACACTCCCTGATATATAATATAAACTAATGTAGGGAGAGCTACTACACTCCTGATATATAATATAAACTAATGTAGGGAGCTACTACACTCCTGATATATAATATAAACTAATGTAGGGAGCTACTACACTCCTGATATATAATATAAACTAATGTAGGGAGAGCTACTACACTCCCTGATATATAATATAAACTAATGTAGGGAGAGCTACTATACTCCCTGATAGATAATTATGATATTTCTAGTTTTTACTTGCAGTCTTCTGGGGTAGGATTAAATAAATATTCAAAGAAGGGGAAACTCATAGAAGTAGTCCTGACCTTTCACTCCTGGCACAATAGCTGGGAAGTTATTTAGCCCAGCAAGCCAGATCAGTGCAGAGTTCATCTCCAGCTATAGGCAACTTTGTGTCTGGCAATCTCCTGCTCAGGGCAAGCTGACCATGGCTAATTCAGCTCTCAACTGCTCAGGGCAAGCTGACCAAGGCCAACTTGTGTCTGGCTACTTCAGAGAGGGCAAGCTGACCAAGGCCAACTTGTTTGGCTACTTCATATATTGACTGCTCGAGCAAGCTTATCATGAACACTGAAACATCTACTGGCAAGAGCAGTTACAAAATTCTTACCACTGTGGAGTGCTTGGGTGTGTTTGTGGTATAATTAGGGTAAAATTATCAGGGTTAAAATGCTAGGAAGGATTGGGGGAGAGGGAGGATGAGAGAAGGTGGAGGAGAGGGGGGGAGGGGGACACGTGGGGATGGGAGTGATGGCAGAGAGGGAGGAGCGAGGTGAGAATGAGAGGGAAGTGGAGAGGGACAAGGGAGTAAATATGTGCTAGTTCACATGACACCAGCTGCACTTCATATTTGTGGCTGCATCAGATATCTTTACTCTTGTGTCTGCCCACAGACCTGTCTCACAACTGCCTGGGGGGGAGGGCTGGCCGAGCACTGGGAAAGCTTCTGAATGGCCACTCCCCCAGACTCACCATCCTAGACATCAGCAACAACAAGTTGGAGGCTGAGTCAGGAAGCTGCCTGGGCCATGCCCTGCAGAAGAATTATGTGCTGAAAGTGTTGAGGATGAGCTTGAACAGACTGGGGGACCTCGGAGTGCAGCCCCTGCTGAAGGCGCTGAGCAAGAACTGCACATTAGTCGCCCTGGACATCTCGAACAACCATTTGGGAGAACCATCAGCACCCTCTCTAGCTGAGGTACCCCCTCCAGGTGGGAGGGGCACATGGAGGGCAGGGGAACCATCGGCGCCCTCTCTAGCTGAGGCACCCCTCCAGGTGGGAGGGGCATGTGGAGGGCAGGGGAACCATTGGCACCCTCTCTAGCTGAGGTACCCCTCCAGGTGGGAGGGGCACATGGAGGGCAGGGAAACCATCAGTTCTCTGGCTGAGGCACCCCTCCAGGTAGGGGGGGGGGGGGGGGGCACGTGGAGGGCAGTGGAACCATCAGTACCCTCTCTAGCTGAGGTACCCCTCCAGGTGGGAGGGGCATGTGGAGGGCAGGGGACCATCAGCGCCCTCTCTAGCCGAGGTTCTCCAGTTGAGGAGGGGCACGTGCTGTGCTAGGGGAATATTGGTAGCTGATATACCCGTCCAGGGCAGGGAGGAGCACCTGTAGGGCTACGGGAACCTTCCCCACCCTCCTAGCCGAGGTACACCTCCAGGGGTGGAGGGCACATGTCGGACATCTTTGTAGAATATAACTCAATAAGTGTTATTGGAGGCTATTGGAGGCAAATGAAAACGCTTGAACTAGTCCTTGTGTGACTCATATCTGTGCACACACCATATTAGCAGCCGAGATCAGCTCTGGGGACTGTGCCTGAATCATGCTCGCTATTATGAACGTTTGCCGAGATATGTTGGGTTGTCGGAGCACATCAGAAATGTTGAAGTCATTTGTACTTGGCGGTTGCCATAGCAATTACTTCAGCCTTGAGGGTGCTAAGTGGCTACCACTTAAACTTTACTTAAGTGGTCGCCACTATACACACTTAAAGCCTCTTTGTTTTAACATGGCAGGAAAGTTGATGACCACACTTCAATGTTGAGTAGTAATCCAGGGTGTGCTCTATTTCACTCGTGTGTGTGTGTGTCTAATTGAGGGTGTGCCTGCATGTTGCACGAAGCTCACCTGGAAGTAATGGTAGACAAGGAATAGTTCCCAAACAAAGGTATCATCACCTCATGGAGATCTGGTGATCTATCACATGCATGCCATTGCTGCAGGCTTGCAAGAATAATAGAGCACACCCTTAATTAAATGGATATCTGGTGATCCATCACATGCATGCCAGTACTGCAGGCTTGCACACGGGCATAACTATCTAATATGGCTAACTTTTGTATGTGTGTGAGAGTGTATCATTCATCAGCAGTGACACTTCCTCTGTAAATTCCACCATTTCACAACTGCAGTATTTATCTAAAAGAGTATGGCTAGGATTGGTAAGGTGGGTAGGGATGATCAGGTGGGTAAGGATGGTCAGGTGAGTACTCACCTGACCATCCTTACCCACCTGACCATCCCTACCCACCTGACCATCCCTACCCACCTGACCATCCCTACTCACCTGACCATCCCTACTCACCTGACCATCCTTACTCACCTGACCATCCCTACCCACCTGACCATCCCTACTCACCTGACCATCCTTACTCACCTGACCATCCCTACTCACCTGACCATCCTTACTCACCTGACCATCCTTACTCACCTGACCATCCCTACCCACCTGACCATCCCTACTCACCTGACCATCCTTACCCACCTGACCATCCCTACTCACCTGACCATCCCTACTCACCTGACCATCCTTACTCACCTGACCATCCCTACCCACCTGACCATCCCTACTCACCTGACCATCCTTACCCACCTGACCATCCCTACTCACCTGACCATCCCTACTCACCTGACCAACCTTACTCACCTGACCATCCCTACCCACCTGACCATCCCTACCCACCTGACCATCCCTGCCAACCTGACCATCCTTACTCACCTGACCATCCTTACCCACCTGACCATCCCTACCCACCTGACCATCCCTACCCACCTGACCATTCCTAACCACCTGCCCACCTGACAGCTGTTTGAAGTGGGACATTTGTGTTAGTGATATTTTGTTCCATGAAGTAAAGTTCTGACAAGTTTTTCAGTTCTTCTTGTATGTGTGGATACCAGCTAGCAGTCTAGAGCCCCACTAGTATGTGTGGATACCAGCATTGATAATAGCAGTCTAGAGGCCCACTAGTATGTGTGGATACCATCAGTGATAATAGCAGTCTAGAGCCCCACTAGTATGTGTGGATACCAGCAGTGATAATAGCAGTCTAGAGCCCCACTAGTATGTGTGGACACCAGCAGTGATAATAGCAGTCTAGAGCCCCACTAGTATGTGTGGACACCAGCAGTGATAATAGCAGTCTAGAGCCACTAGTATGTGTGGACACAAGCAGTGATAATAGCAGTCTAGAGCTCCACTAGTATGTGTGGACACCAGCAATGATAATAGCAGTCTAGAGCCCCACTAGTATGTGTGGACACCAGCAGTGATAATAGCAGTCTAGAGCCCCACTAGTATGTGTGGATACCAGCAGTGATAATAGCAGTCTAGAGCTCCACTAGTATGTGTGGACACCAGCAGTGATAATAGCAGTCTAGAGCCCCACTAGTATGTGTGGATACCAGCAGTGATAATAGCAGTCTAGAGCTCCACTAGTATGTGTGGATACCAGCAGTGATAATAGCAGTCTAGAGCCCCACTAGTATGTGTGGACACCAGCAGTGATAATAGCAGTCTAGAGCCTCACTAGTATGTGTGGATACCAGCAGTGATAATAGCAGTCTAGAGCTCCACTAGTATGTGTGGATACCAGCAGTGGTAATAGCAGTCTAGAGCCCTACTAGTATGTGTGGACACCAGCAGTGGTAATAGCAGTCTAGAGCCCCACTAGTATGTGTGGATACCAGCAGTGATAATAGCAGTCTAGAGCTCCACTAGTATGTGTGGACACCAGCAGTGATAATAGCAGTCTAGAGCCTCACTAGTATGTGTGGATACCAGCAGTGATAATAGCAGTCTAGAGCTCCACTAGTATGTGTGGATACCAGCAGTGATAATAGCAGTCTAGAGCCACTAGTATGTGTGGATACCAGCAGTGATAATAGCAGTCTAGAGCCACTAGTATGTGTGGATACCAGCAGTGATAATAGCAGTCTAGAGCTCCACTAGTATGTGTGGATACCAGCAGTGATAATAGCAGTCTAGAGCCCTACTAGTATGTGTGGATACCAGCAGTGATAATAGCAGTCTAGAGCCCCACTAGTATGTGTGGACACCAGCAGTGATAATAGCAGTCTAGAGCCCCACTAGTATGTGTGGACACCAGCAGTGATAATAGCAGTCTAGAGCCCCACTAGTATGTGTGGATACCAGCAGTGATAATAGCAGTCTAGAGCTCCACTAGTATGTGTGGATACCAGCAGTGATAATAGCAGTCTAGAGCCCCACTAGTATGTGTGGATACCAGCAGTGATAATAGCAGTCTAGAGCCCCACTAGTATGTGTGGATACCAGCAGTGATAATAGCAGTCTAGAGCCCCACTAGTATGTGTGGACACCAGCAGTGATAATAGCAGTCTAGAGCTCCACTAGTATGTGTGGACACCACCAGTGATAATAGCAGTCTAGAGCCCCACTAGTATGTGTGGATACCATAGCAGTCTAGAGCCCCACTAGTATGTGTGGACACCAGCAGTGATAATAGCAGTCTAGAGCTCCACTAGTATGTGTGGACACCAGCAGTGATAATAGCAGTCTAGAGCCCCACTAGTATGTGTGGATACCAGCAGTGGTAATAGCAGTCTAGGGCCCAAGTTTGACTTGGAAACAGCTGGGCAGATGCAACTCTTTCTATTCAAACTGGGCAGCTATAGCTGTGGGGTGTTCATTGCACCTGTACAACCCTTCTGACTGCTGCCACTAGACACCCAGGAAGTGCTTTGACCTTTTAAGGAAACCTGGTGTGTTATCATAAAAGCAATCAACATAATTATCAATAAATCAGATGCTACTAATTTTATAGAGCCAGTTCTTAACCCTGGTTATGAAAATCAACCAGCTTAGTGGTACAGGCTCTGTGTCTGTCAAGACTTCTCAAGGCCAGAGAGCAAGAGAGGTTCAGTTTTCATAGCTTTGACCTGTTCACTTAGTTCAGGACACATCCAGCTACTGCTGCTCTGTTGCTACAGTGTAGGAGAGAGAAGCAGAGGAAGAGGAGGACAACATTCCTCGCAGAAATAGAGCATTGCTAATTTGGAGTAGAGATGACTTGCTGCATGTGTGTGGAGGTGTTGTCTCTAGCTTGTGGAGTAGAGGTGACTTGCTGCATGTGTATGGAGGTGTTGTCTCTAGCTTGTGGAGTAGAGGTGACTTGCTGCATGTGTATGGAGGTAGTCTCTAGCTGGTGGAGTAGAGGTGACTTTCTGCATGTGTATGGAGGTGTTGTCTCTAGTTTGTGGAGTAGAGGTGACTTGCTGCATGTGTATGGAGGTGTTGTCTCTAGCTTGTGGAGTAGAGGTGACTTGCTGCATGTGTGTGGAGGTGTTGTCTCTAGCTTGTGGAGTGGAGGTGACTTACTGCATGTGTATGGAGGGAGGTGTTGTCTCTAGCTTGTGGAGTAGAGGTGACTTGCTGCATGTGTATGGAGGTGTTGTCTCTAGCTTGTGGAGTAGAGGTGACTTGCTGCATGTGTATGGAGGTGTTGTCTCTAGCTTGTGGAGTAGAGGTGACTTGCTGCATGTGTGTGGAGGTGTTGTCTCTAGCTTGTGGAGTAGAGGTGACTTGCTGCATGTGTATGGAGGTGTTGTCTCTAGCTTGTGGAGTAGAGGTGACTTGCTGCATGTGTATGAGGTGTTGTCTCTAGCTTGTGGAGTAGAGGTGACTTGCTGCATGTGTATGAGGTGTTGTCTCTAGCTTGTGGAGTAGAGATGACTTGCTGCATGTGTGTGGAGGTGTTGTCTCTAGCTTGTGGAGTAGAGGTGACTTGCTGTGTGTGTATGGAGGTGTTGTCTCTAGCTTGTGGAGTAGAGGTGACTTGCTGCATGTGTGTGGAGGTGTTGTCTCTAGCTTGTGGAGTAGAGGTGACTTGCTGCATGTGTGTGGAGGTGTTGTCTCTAGCTTGTGGAGTAGAGGTGACTTGCTACATGTGTGTGGAGGTGTTGTCTCTAGCTGGTGGAGTAGAGATGACTTGCTGCATGTGTGTGGAGGTGACTTGCTGCATGTGTGTGGAGGTGACTTGGTGCATGTGTGTGGAGGTGACTTGCTGCATGTGTATGGAGGTGTTGTCTCTAGCTTGTGGAGTAGAGGTGACTTGCTGCATGTGTATGGAGGTGTTGTCTCTAGTTTGTGGAGTAGAGGTGACTTGCTGCATGTGTGTGGAGGTGATGTCTCTAGCTTGTGGAGTAGAGGTGACTTGCTGCATGTGTGTGGAGGTGTTGTCTCTAGCTGGTGGAGTAGAGATGACTTGCTGCATGTGTGTGGAGGTGACTTGCTGCATGTGTGTGGAGGTGACTTGGTGCATGTGTGTGGAGGTGACTTGCTGCATGTGTATGGAGGTGTTGTCTCTAGCTTGTGGAGTAGAGGTGACTTGCTGCATGTGTATGGAGGTGTTGTCTCTAGCTTGTGGAGTAGAGGTGACTTGCTGCATGTGTATGGAGGTGTTGTCTCTAGCTTGTGGAGTAGAGGTGACTTGCTGCATGTGTATGAGGTGTTGTCTCTAGCTTGTGGAGTAGAGGTGACTTGCTGCATGTGTGTGGAGGTGTTGTCTCTAGCTTGTGGAGTAGAGGTGACTTGCTGCATGTGTATGAGGTGTTGTCTCTAGCTTGTGGAGTAGAGGTGACTTGCTGCATGTGTGTGGAGGTGTTGTCTCTAGCTTGTGGAGTAGAGATGACTTGCTGCATGTGTGTGGAGGTGTTGTCTCTAGCTTGTGGAGTAGAGGTGACTTGCTGCATGTGTGTGGAGGTGTTGTCTCTAGCTTGTGGAGTAGACGTGACTTGCTGCATGTGTGTGGAGGTGACTTGCTGCATGTGTGTGGAGGTGACTTGGTGCATGTGTGTGGAGGTGACTTGCTGCATGTGTATGGAGGTGTTGTCTCTAGCTTGTGGAGTAGAGGTGACTTGCTGCATGTGTATGGAGGTGTTGTCTCTAGCTTGTGGAGTAGAGGTGACTTGCTGCATGTGTATGGAGGTGTTGTCTCTAGCTGGTGGAGTAGAGATGACTTGCTGCATGTGTGTGGAGGTGACTTGCTGCATGTGTGTGGAGGTATTGTGCCGTCCAGTAGAGTTAGCCTGATGGTATACTAGTATGTTTCGGGCGTCTAACTCAATTAGTCAATAGTTAGTGGCAAGCACACCTGCCCCTGTTATTACAAACATCCTCTCAACAGTGGCTACTTTTGTTCCCCTAATGCCACCTTGAGTTCTTGGTGGTCTTCTTGTTCACTGCAACAAGCAGTGCTGTGAGAGCCGATGAACACTAGGAATCCAACCACAAGAGCTTTCCTATCAGCTCGACCCTCTCACTATTAAAATATATTCCACCCACTCAAACTGAGAAGCAAGAGGCAGAGAACAAGCTGAAGAGAATGCTCGTAGGGAACTCTGGTGGTGTCTCTGGTGGTGTCCTCAATACCCCCACACATGGGCAGGTAGTTAGGTCTTATAACAAGCTCACTTATAACCAAATAACTCGCTCACATCTTGTTACCTGTTACCAGCCTACGACACTCTGTGCAAATCACTCACTAGGTACAAGTCTCTATCTCATAGGCTCCAAGCAGAGAGACCCATGTCCGTCATATCTTCTCTCTGAGATATGCTCTACCATCAGTGGTGGGTATAACATCTGCCAAAGATGAGGTGCTGGACAAATGCAATCATGGAGGACATTATCCCATGGCTCCAGAGGGATGTGGATGTCTCAGATATATTATATCACCTTAATTACAAACTTATATCCTGTGTGCATGCATGTATCCTGTGTTCATGCACATATCCTGTGTGCATGCATGTATCCTGTGTGCATGCATGTATCCTGTGTACATGCATGTATCCTGTGTGCATGCATGTATCCTGTGTGCATGCATGTATCCTGTGTACATGCATGTATCCTGTGTTCATGCACATATCCTGTGTGCATGCATGTATACTGTGTGCATGCATGTATCCTGTGTACATGCATGTATCCTGTGTGCATGCATGTATCCTGTGAGCATGCATGTATCCTGTGTGCATGCACGTATCCTGTGTACATGCACGTATCCTGTGTGCATGCATGTATCCTGTGTGCATGCATATCCTCTGTACATGCACGTATCCTGTGTGCATGCACGTATCCTGTGTACATGCATGTATCCTGTGTGCATGCACATATCCTGTGTACATGCGTGTATCCTGTGTGCATGCATGTATCCTGTGTGCATGCACATATCCTGTATGCATGCATGTATCCTGTGTACATGCATGTATCCTGTGTGCATGCATGTATCCTGTGTACATGCATGTATCCTGTGTGCATGCATGTATTCTGTGACACTTATGAGCCGAACCAAATTCCATTCGTTGGTGGCGAGCGACTCAAAGTTAGTCTTGGTGCCAATGCAACTATTGATGAATTCTTTGCCCAGTACTTCACTAACGATATCTTTAGGCATATTGTAGAGGAGACCAACTGTGTGCATGCATGTATCCTGTGTGCATGCATGTATCCTGTGTGCATGCACGTATCCTGTGTCATGCACATAACCTGTGTGCATGCATATCCTCTGTGTATGCATGTATCCTGTATGCATGCATGTATCCTGTGTCATGCATGTATCCTGTGTGTGCATGCATGTATCCTGTATCCTGTGTGCATGCACGTATCCTGTGTGCATGCATGTATTCTGTGTGCATGCACGTATCCTGTGTCATGCACGTATTCTGTGTGCATGCACGTATTCTGTGTGCATGCATGTATCCTGTGTGCATGCATGTATCCTGTGTGCATGCATGTATCCTGTGTGCATGCAAGTATCCTGTGTGCATGCACGTATCCTGTGTGCATGCACGTATTCTGTGTGCATGCACGTATCCTGTGTGCATGCACGTATCCTGTGTGCATGCATGTATTCTGTGTGCATGCACGTATCCTGTGTCATGCACGTATCCTGTGTGCATGCACGTATCCTGTGTGCATGCATGTATCCTGTGTGCATGCATGTATCCTGTGTGCATGCATGTATCCTGTGTGCATGCATGTATCCTGTGTGCATGCACGTATTCTGTGTGCATGCACGTATCCTGTGTGCATGCACGCTGTGTGCATGCATGTATCCTGTGTGCATGCACGTATCCTGTGTGCATGCATGTATCCATATGGTACTATAACTTACTAGGAAAGCGTCTTGCAGTGGTTGGGTCCTAACGTGAAGCGTCCGCAGGTTTGCTGGCTAGCAGATGAATAAGAGGAGGAGGAGAGGGGCAGCTTTATAACGTGTGCCTCTGTCTGATACAGGGCAATCAGCGCGGTCTTTTTAGAGTTGACCTCCATTAGACACTAGGTTCTAGGATTGTATAAGCCAGACCTATTGTGCTGAGCAGCTTTTGGCCTCTATCTAGTTGTCAGGTGGTTTTGAGGTGTGAGAAAAATTGTGGGTGTGTCCAAATAGCCATGCAGTGATTTCTTGAACCAGTTGTGCTGCTACCATCCTTACCCACCTACTCTCCTAACCCTCGTGACTATCCCCACCCTCCTGACCATCCTTACCCACCTGACCATCCCTACCCACCTGACCATCCCTACCCACCTGACCATCCCTACCCACCTGACCATCCCTACCCACCTGTACCCACCCACCTGACCATCCTTACCCACCTGATCATCCCTACCCACCTGACCAACGGCAATCCCACCTACGTGACCATCCCCGCCCACCTGACCATCATTAATTATTCATTGTTTTCCTGCAATTCGATTAGTCTGTGGGCATGCATTGGAAAATTTGCCAAACTAAAATTACTATGAAGGAACCAATTATACATAATTTATGTGTGTGTGTGGGGGGGGGGGGGGGGGGGGAGGATATGCTTATCCAGATAAAAGGAGAGATAGGAATTTCAAGGTTTAACATATTTTTAGGTCTGCCACCTTAACGAAGAATTCAAGGCATGTTGGAAGTGTTTTGGGAGCTAATGGCGGCTATAATAGCCATTTAGGCAGCGAGAAAGCTGCTACAGTATGTTCTGAGCTTTGATGGGTGTTAGCGTTTGGTTTCATTTTTAGAATAGGGGGGAGATTTAGTCATCGACCATTATAAAGTGCTCAAACCAATATAGGCACAGCTAGCATACTCCCTGATACATACCCAAGATGCATACATGGACGTGTTGAATTCATAGAACCTTACCTGCAACTGTATAAGCAATAATAAGCCAGCCACAGCTCTGTATGGTAGTACAGGCCAACTACAGCTGTGTATGATGATACAAGCCAACTACAGCTGAGTATGTGAATACAAGCCAACTATACAAACCAGCTACAGCTGTGCTGTGCCTCATAATTAAGACAGCTGTTTTGTTACACACAGCCTGATAAGTCTGTGGCTAGCCTTAGAAAGGCTTCCTACATGTGTGCTAGCTGAACTATACATCAGCCAGTGTGCTAGCTGAACTATACTATCAGCCAGTGTGCTAGCTGAACTATGCTATCAGCCAGTGTGCTAGCTGAACTATACTATCAGCCAGTGTGCTAGCTGAACTATACATCAGCCAGTGTGCTAGCTGAACTATACTATCAGCCAGTGTGCTAGCTGAACTATACATCAGCTAGTGTGCTAGCTGAACTATACTATCAGCCAGTGTGCTAGCTGAACTATACTATCAGCTAGTGTGCTAGCTGAACTATACTCTCAGCCAGTGTGCTAGCTGAACTATACATCAGCTGGTGTGCTAGCTGAACTATACATCAGCCAGTGTGCTAGCTGAACTATGCTATCAGCCAGTGTGCTAGCTGAACTATACTATCAGCCAGTGTGCTAGCTGAACTATACTATCAGCTAGTGTGCTAGTGAACTATACTATCAGCCAGTGTGCTAGCTGAACTATGCTATCAGCCAGTGTGCTAGCTGAACTATGCTATCAGCCAGTATGCTAGCTGAACTATACATCAGCCAGTGTGCTAGCTGAACTATACTATCAGCTAGTGTGCTAGCTGAACTATACATCAGCCAGTGTGCTAGTGAACTATACTATCAGCTAGTGTGCTAGCTGAACTATGCTATCAGCCAGTATGCTAGCTGAACTATACATCAGCCAGTATGCTATAGCTGAACTATACTATCAGCTAGTGTGCTAGCTGAACTATACTATCAGCTAGTGTGCTAGCTGAACTATACATCAGCCAGTGTGCTAGCTGAACTATACTATCAGCCAGTGTGCTAGCTGAACTATGCTATCAGCCAGTGTGCTAGCTGAACTATACATCAGCCAGTGTGCTACTATCGGGTAACTTCAACCTCCAAGTCAGCAGTAAGGGGATTAGTCTTTGCAAGCAATACAGCTATTAATTGCTTCACACATCCATATATGATATGTGTATAGCATACTGGAGACTTCTGTTGTCTTGCATTTTGAAATGATGGATCCCAAAAGCAACCCCCCCCCCCCCCCCTCTCCCTCCTCCCCCCTCCTCACCCAATACACAAATAAAACAATTTAAAAGCCCATGCCTAAGCTATAACTCATCTTGGCAGCTCCTCAAGTTGCTTAGCCACACTACAAGGGAATGATTGGAATGTCCTTACACAGCTCTGGAATATCTAGAATGTCTGCATGTGTGACACTGGAATCCTCAGTGATCAGCACAAACTTGATCTATCTCCCCTAACTATCACAGTTGCTATGGGCAACACAGGGAATAGCAGGAGAGTTTTAAGTCCCACTAGGGCCCTCCTGGTGTGTAAATACTTAGACAAATATTAAACTTATGGCCCTAGATGGGTGACAGTTAGTCTCTCACTCCAGATCTAGGTTTAGCAATGGCAGAGCAAATTTCAACTCCAGGGTTAATGGAGCCAGACCTTCCTCCAGACTTGTTTGTATAGAACACAATAAACTTTTGAAGAGAAATAATAATAATAAACCTGCTGAGCTTATGTAAGAGAGAGGAGTGGAGCTGAATGTGTGTTATAATTCTAATGCAGATGCAAAACACACAACTCCTGCAATATTTTGTGACACTGGCAAGTATCATACCACTGGTTATAGCTAGGTGAGGCACAGGTGAGTGCCACTGGTTATAGCTAGGTGAGCTACAGGTGGAGTGCCACTGGTTATAGCTAGGTGAGGCACAGGTGAGTGCCACTGGTTATAGCTAGTGAGGCACAGGTGAGTGCCACTGGTTATAGCTAGGTGAGGCACAGGTGAGTGCCACTGGTTATAGCTAGTGAGGCACAGGTGAGTGCCACTGGTTATAGCTAGGTGAGGCACAGGTGAGTGTCACTGGTTATAGCTAGGTGAGGCACAGGTGAGTGTCACTGGTTATAGCTAGTGAGGCACAGGTGAGTGCCACTGGTTATAGCTAGTGAGGCACAGGTGAGTGCCACTGGTTATAGCTACAGGTGAGTGCCACTGGTTATAGCTAGTGAGGCACAGGTGAGTGCCACTGGTTATAGCTAGTGAGGCACAGGTGAGTGCCACTGGTTATAGGCACAGGTGAGTGCCACTGGTTATAGCTAGGTGAGGCACAGGTGAGTGCCACTGGTTATAGCTAGGTGAGGCACAGGTGAGTGCCACTGGTTATAGCTAGGTGAGGCACAGGTTAGTGCCACTGGTTATAGCTAGTGAGGCACAGGTGAGTGCCACTGGTTATAGCTAGTGAGGCACAGGTGAGTGCCACTGGTTATAGCTAGGTGAGGCACAGGTGAGTGCCACTGGTTATAGCTAGTGAGGCACAGATGAGTGCCACTGGTTATAGCTGGGTGAGGCACAGGTGAGTGCCACTGGTTATAGCTGGGTGAGGCACAGGTGAGTGCCACTGGTTATAGCTAGGTGAGGCAGAGGTGAGTGCCACTGGTTATAGCTAGTGAGGCACAGGTGAGTGCCACTGGTCATAGCTAGGTGAGTGCCACTGGTTATAGCTAGGTGAGGCACAGGTGAGTGCCACTGGTTATAGCTAGTGAGGCACAGGTGAGTGCCACTGGTTATAGCTAGGTGAGGCACAGGTGAGTGCCACTGGTTATAGCTAGTGAGGCACAGGTGAGTGCCACTGGTTATAGCTAGTGAGGCACAGGTGAGTGCCACTGGTCATAGCTAGGTGAGGCACAGGTGAGTGCCACTGGTTATAGCTAGTGAGGCACAGGTGAGTGCCACTGGTTATAGCTAGGTGAGGCAAAGGTGAGTGCCACTGGTTATAGCTACAGGTGAGTGCCACTGGTTATAGCTAGTGAGGCACAGGTGAGTGCCACTGGTTATAGCTAGTGAGGCACAGGTGAGTGCCACTGGTTATAGCTAGGTGAGGCACAGGTGAGTGCCACTGGTTATAGCTAGTGAGGCACAGGTGAGTGCCACTGGTTATAGCTAGGTGAGGCACAGGTGAGTGTCACTGGTTATAGCTAGGTGAGGCACAGGTGAGTGTCACTGGTTATAGCTAGTGAGGCACAGGTGAGTGCCACTGGTTATAGCTAGTGAGGCACAGGTGAGTGCCACTGGTTATAGCTAGTGAGGCACAGGTGAGTGCCACTGGTTATAGGCACAGGTGAGTGCCACTGGTTATAGCTAGGTGAGGCACAGGTGAGTGCCACTGGTTATAGCTAGGTGAGGCACAGGTGAGTGCCACTGGTTATAGCTAGTGAGGCACAGGTGAGTGCCACTGGTTATAGCTAGTGAGGCACAGGTGAGTGCCACTGGTTATAGCTAGTGAGGCACAGGTGAGTGCCACTGGTTATAGCTAGGTGAGGCACAGGTGAGTGCCACTGGTTATAGCTAGTGAGGCACAGGTGAGTGCCACTGGTTATAGCTGGGTGAGGCACAGGTGAGTGCCACTGGTTATAGCTAGTGAGGCACAGGTGAGTGCCACTGGTTATAGCTAGTGAGGCACAGGTGAGTGCCACTGGTTATAGCTAGTGAGGCACAGGTGAGTGCCACTGGTTATAGCTGGTGAGGCACAGGTGAGTGCCACTGGTTATAGCTAGTGAGGCACAGGTGAGTGCCACTGGTTATAGCTAGGTGAGGCACAGGTGAGTGCCACTGGTTATAGCTAGTGAGGCACAGGTGAGTGCCACTGGTTATAGCTAGTGAGGCACAGATGAGAGCCACTGGTTATAGCTGGGTGAGGCACAGGTGAGTGCCACTGGTTATAGCTGGGTGAGGCACAGGTGAGTGCCACTGGTTATAGCTAGTGAGGCACAGGTGAGTGCCACTGGTTATAGCTAGTGAGGCACAGGTGAGTGCCACTGGTTATAGCTAGTGAGGCACAGGTGAGTGCCACTGGTTATAGCTGGTGAGGCACAGGTGAGTGCCACTGGTTATAGCTAGTGAGGCACAGGTGAGTGCCACTGGTTATAGCTAGGTGAGGCACAGGTGAGTGCCACTGGTTATAGGCACAGGTGAGTGCCACTGGTTATAGCTAGGTGAGGCACAGGTGAGTGCCACTGGTTATAGCTAGGTGAGGCACAGGTGAGTGCCACTGGTTATAGCTAGGTGAGGCACAGGTTAGTGCCACTGGTTATAGCTAGTGAGGCACAGGTGAGTGCCACTGGTTATAGCTAGTGAGGCACAGGTGAGTGCCACTGGTTATAGCTAGGTGAGGCACAGGTGAGTGCCACTGGTTATAGCTAGTGAGGCACAGATGAGTGCCACTGGTTATAGCTGGGTGAGGCACAGGTGAGTGCCACTGGTTATAGCTGGGTGAGGCACAGGTGAGTGCCACTGGTTATAGCTAGGTGAGGCAGAGGTGAGTGCCACTGGTTATAGCTAGTGAGGCACAGGTGAGTGCCACTGGTCATAGCTAGGTGAGTGCCACTGGTTATAGCTAGGTGAGGCACAGGTGAGTGCCACTGGTTATAGCTAGTGAGGCACAGGTGAGTGCCACTGGTTATAGCTAGGTGAGGCACAGGTGAGTGCCACTGGTTATAGCTAGTGAGGCACAGGTGAGTGCCACTGGTTATAGCTAGTGAGGCACAGGTGAGTGCCACTGGTCATAGCTAGGTGAGGCACAGGTGAGTGCCACTGGTTATAGCTAGGTGAGGCACAGGTGAGTGCCACTGGTTATAGCTAGTGAGGCACAGGTGAGTGCCACTGGTTATAGCTGGGTGAGGCAAAGGTGAGTGCCACTGGTTATAGCTACAGGTGAGTGCCACTGGTTATAGCTAGTGAGGCACAGGTGAGTGCCACTGGTTATAGCTAGTGAGGCACAGGTGAGTGCCACTGGTTATAGCTAGGTGAGGCACAGGTGAGTGCCACTGGTTATAGCTAGTGAGGCACAGGTGAGTGCCACTGGTTATAGCTAGGTGAGGCACAGGTGAGTGTCACTGGTTATAGCTAGGTGAGGCACAGGTGAGTGTCACTGGTTATAGCTAGTGAGGCACAGGTGAGTGCCACTGGTTATAGCTAGTGAGGCACAGGTGAGTGCCACTGGTTATAGCTAGTGAGGCACAGGTGAGTGCCACTGGTTATAGCTAGTGAGGCACAGGTGAGTGCCACTGGTTATAGCTAGGTGAGGCACAGGTGAGTGCCACTGGTTATAGCTAGTGAGGCACAGATGAGTGCCACTGGTTATAGCTGGGTGAGGCACAGGTGAGTGCCACTGGTTATAGCTGGGTGAGGCACAGGTGAGTGCCACTGGTTATAGCTAGGTGAGGCAGAGGTGAGTGCCACTGGTTATAGCTAGTGAGGCACAGGTGAGTGCCACTGGTCATAGCTAGGTGAGTGCCACTGGTTATAGCTAGGTGAGGCACAGGTGAGTGCCACTGGTTATAGCTAGTGAGGCACAGGTGAGTGCCACTGGTTATAGCTAGTGAGGCACAGGTGAGTGCCACTGGTCATAGCTAGGTGAGGCACAGGTGAGTGCCACTGGTTATAGCTAGGTGAGGCACAGGTGAGTGCCACTGGTTATAGCTAGTGAGGCACAGGTGAGTGCCACTGGTTATAGCTAGGTGAGGCACAGGTGAGTGCCACTGGATATAGCTACAGGTGAGTGCCACTGGTTATAGCTGGGTGAGGCAAAGGTGAGTGCCACTGGTTATAGCTACAGGTGAGTGCCACTGGTTATAGCTAGTGAGGCACAGGTGAGTGCCACTGGTTATAGCTAGTGAGGCACAGGTGAGTGCCACTGGTTATAGGCACAGGTGAGTGCCACTGGTTATAGCTAGGTGAGGCACAGGTGAGTGCCACTGGTTATAGCTAGTGAGGCACAGGTGAGTGCCACTGGTTATAGCTAGGTGAGGCACAGGTGAGTGCCACTGGTTATAGCTAGGTGAGGCACAGGTGAGTGCCACTGGTTATAGCTAGTGAGGCACAGGTGAGTGCCACTGGTTATAGCTAGTGAGGCACAGGTGAGTGCCACTGGTTATAGCTAGTGAGGCACAGGTGAGTGCCACTGGTTATAGCTAGGTGAGGCACAGGTGAGTGCCACTGGTTATAGCTAGGTGAGGCACAGGTGAGTGCCACTGGTTATAGCTAGGTGAGGCACAGGTGAGTGCCACTGGTTATAGCTAGTGAGGCACAGATGAGAGCCACTGGTTATAGCTGGGTGAGGCACAGGTGAGTGCCACTGGTTATAGCTGGGTGAGGCACAGGTGAGTGCCACTGGTTATAGCTAGTGAGGCACAGGTGAGTGCCACTGGTTATAGCTAGTGAGGCACAGGTGAGTGCCACTGGTTATAGCTAGTGAGGCACAGGTGAGTGCCACTGGTTATAGCTGGTGAGGCACAGGTGAGTGCCACTGGTTATAGCTAGTGAGGCACAGGTGAGTGCCACTGGTTATAGCTAGGTGAGGCACAGGTGAGTGCCACTGGTTATAGCTAGTGAGGCACAGGTGAGTGCCACTGGTTATAGCTAGTGAGGCACAGATGAGAGCCACTGGTTATAGCTGGGTGAGGCACAGGTGAGTGCCACTGGTTATAGCTGGGTGAGGCACAGGTGAGTGCCACTGGTTATAGCTAGTGAGGCACAGGTGAGTGCCACTGGTTATAGCTAGTGAGGCACAGGTGAGTGCCACTGGTTATAGCTAGTGAGGCACAGGTGAGTGCCACTGGTTATAGCTGGTGAGGCACAGGTGAGTGCCACTGGTTATAGCTAGTGAGGCACAGGTGAGTGCCACTGGTTATAGCTAGGTGAGGCACAGGTGAGTGCCACTGGTTATAGCACAGGTGAGTGCCACTGGTTATAGCTGGGTGAGGCACAGGTGCCACTGGTTATAGCTAGTGAGGCACAGGTGAGTGCCACTGGTTATAGCTGGTGAGGCACAGGTGAGTGCCACTGGTTATAGCTAGTGAGGCACAGGTGAGTGCCACTGGTTATAGCTAGGTGAGGCACAGGTGAGTGCCACTGGTTATAGCACAGGTGAGTGCCACTGGTTATAGCTAGGTGAGGCACAGGTGAGTGCCACTGGTTATAGCTAGTGAGGCACAGGTGAGTGCCACTGGTTATAGCTAGTGAGGCACAGGTGAGTGCCACTGGTTATAGCTAGGTGAGGCACAGCTGAGTGCCACTGGTTATAGCTAGGTGAGGCACAGGTGAGTGCCACTGGTCATATCTAGGTGAACAGGTGAGTGTCACCCTTGATTATAGCTATACCCTTTTCCATTAAAATTGCTGTACACTGTAAAAGAAAGCTCTATTGTTTTTATTTGACAGGCACTAGAATCCTTCATGGTATATGCTCGGTCACGCTCCACTCACTCGAGCGATGTTTGGATTCTCTACCTGCTGGCGCCAGCAGTGTTGATGTAGACACCATTAGCAGCCACAAGAATGATACGCCCACACTTGGCCTGGATACTTGCAGTCTAAACTGTGGTTTAGGCATTATCCCCAAACACTTCCAACGTGCCTAGCATCCCTCGCCGAGGCACAAACAGACACTCGAAAACCTCGAATATTACCTTGCATTTCATAGGCACAACCAAGCAAGTATCAAAACACATGTAAATGTTCCGTTTACCTTGCATTTCATATGCACAACCAAGCAAGTATCAAAACACATGTAAATGTTCCGTTAACTATCTAATCCTTTCTGTTAGTCTGTATGTGTGAGTTGTCTTCAATGGTGCTCACTGGGAGCACCCACGGATGGGAGCAAGGGGTACAGGAGTTGTATGACCAGCGGAGGGATACGGGCTGGCTCTTTGGCCTGTAGGCCACATCCCCCAAGCTTTAAAACACCCTAATGACCAAACAAGGGCTGATCAGGGTTGCCCATGTAATACTTCTCTCGGCCATTTTCTGTTTGTGTCTCTCTGTCCTCAATGCTGCCAGGGGGCCCAGGGAGGGTGGGACCAGCGGATGGGGAGGGGGGGGGGGGGGGGGAATAGGGGTAATGCCTACGGGCCCCAAAGCCACTTTTGCAGGCTGGTTATAGTATTGGCTAGAACTGCCCCCCCCCCCCCCCCTTCCAGGGGTAAACTGGCAAGGGGGAGTTACCCAATTATTCAAGTATGTAGCATTCTGCACTGCCCCATTACCGCTCAGAGGAAGCATCGTCACTACTTCTATCAACATGTGTGTGTGTGTTTGTGTTTTGACTTCGCCAGATGCTGATGGGAAACCACACTCTCACGGATCTCTGCTTCACAGGGAATAAACTGGGCGAGGCAGGCGGCAAGCTCATTCAGGAAGGCATAGAAGAGAATAAAACATTGCTGACTTTTGACCTCCGCCTGACGTCCATCAGCCAGGAGAGTGAGTATTGCATTGAGCAGATCATCAAGACCAACAGGGAGAGAGTCCAGGAGGACCTCGTCGCCGATGGCAACAGTCCCAGACAGTTATAGGATATACTCTCAAAGGTCTAGGGCTGTGTGTCTTTCATGTGGTGGTCTAGTCTTGTATGGCCAGGCCTAACTATTGCCATTGTGTCTTGGGTGGGAAGATGGCAACAATGGTCTGCTATAATTACTTAGAGCTATTGCTTTTTAACACCTCAGAGGTAATTTGGAGTGTTGATTGAACATCAAAGTAACATCACGGTAATACCTGCAGCTTGGAGCGTGTGTGGACTTGGAGCCACTCTTTGAGGTGCCAGACTGCGGCAGCTTGTGCAAGACAGCGCTCTCCTCTTGCCAAATGGAGAAGACACATCATTGCAAATGATTTCATCACATGTTCCTGCTGCCAGGCTGAGGCTGGGAGCCAGGCCGAGGCTAGGAGCCAGGCCGAGACTAGGAAGTGCCAAGTGCATGCAGAGCAGATAATTACTTCCCTCTGCCCTGGACTAACACAATATGAATGCACGAGACTAACTCGTTATAGGTGGGTGGGGCATGGCCTCCTGGGTTGGGTGGAGCTTGGGGCAATTTTTAATAATCAGTGTGTATGTGTGTGTGTGTGCTGTTTGTGTGTGTGTGTGCACGTACCTTCAAACTGACTTGGTTCGTTCAGAGCTGACATGCTCATTAGCAGCCCGAGTGCTGCAGCATTAATTGGGTCTAATTGGTATCGGTGCCAGTAACATAAGGATCATCTCCTTCCTGTGTGCGTGGTAATTAAATCAACCATGTTGCTAAGGACACTGACCTGCCCCTAGTTTTCAAGGTAGACGGTCACAATATTGATGATACACCTCACCTTCCACCCCCTCACTCGGTGCCATGCACCTTTCCTCTCCCTGGAGCCAGCCCTGACCCACCCCCAGATGTGTGTGTGTGTGTGTGTGTGTAGCACCAGCGGCTGTGTTGATTGGAGACTGGGTATGGTATGTGCGTGTCCTTCACAGTTACAGTGGCATTCAAACAATGAGCAATGACTTGCGATATGTTAATACGATTACAAAATGTACATCTAGGAAGGCAAAACAAAGTCACTCACTCACACGCTACTATGCACATGGCGGGCGACATGACTACAGGCAGTCCTCCCGCCAGGAAGGCAGGCAGGCATACACTAATGTTCTGTACCTGTCAATGACCATGTGAACACAGACAGAGGGGAGGCTACAAGCATAAAGGTATTGCATTACACACACAGAGGGACAGAGAGGAATTGCAGAGGCAGGCACTACGAATTACAATACCAGACGGGAGGACTTAATGGTGATCAGAAAGGGATGAATCTAGTTCCAATGTCATTCTCTTCCTCCTTCTCCAGTTCATCCCGTCCTCGGACCTATGATCTACAAATGCCTTGTGTGCACTCGTGATGACGTCCTGATGAGGGGGCTTGTCCTGATGAGGGGTCTTGTCCTGATGAGGGGGCTTGTCCTGATGAGGGGGCCTGTCCTGATGAGGGGGCTTGCGTTTTGAGCAGGTGTTGCATATAAACTGGACACCGCTCGTAATCACCGCTGTACTTGCCGCCTCGCACAGAATCTCTCTCTCCCCTCTCATGCACGTGGCTGTCACATGACCTGGATGGTTGGTCACGTGATGTGGACAGCGTATTCACACCGGTACTAGTGGTGAGAGTGGTGGAGGGTGAGAGTGTGGGATGTGTGGGATACTCGTATGTCTCGCTGTGTTCGTAGTCTCCACGGTACTTGCCCGTCCTCTTCCGAGCCTTGTCGGAGCCAGCACAAGGCTGTGGAACAGGAGGCGTGGTCTTGTCCTGCACTGAAGCAGCAGCAAGTCCCACATGAGCCATGTAGAGAGGGTCTCTCTCGTAGTTCCCACGGTACTTGTCATGAGGCAGTGAAGCTCTCGGCTCGTTCCACTCATAATGAGATCTAATGTACACAGAGTCTGTCATTTCTGGCTGCTCTTCCCTAGCAGCTGTGTGGCAATAGAGGTAGCCAGGGTTGGTCACACCTGCATGAAGTTTGCCATTCAAGTTGACGTAAGAGGGCAGAGCTGCAGCCACACCCTTGACCCTCTCCAGACCTACCGACCCCCTCTCCTCAAGTTTTGCTTCCTGTAAGTCTCTGTACATATCCAAGAGGTGGGCGTCACTTCTAGAATGTTCCATTATTGCTGAGTCAGTGGGCGTGGGTGGACAAGGCATAGATGGACAGGTTTTGTGGGTGTGGTTTGGTAAAGAAGAGGGAGGAGCTTGGAAATCCCTGCTTTTGATCATATCGGGGAAAGTGACTGTCAAATTTTTCTTCTCGGCTGCTAATCTGGTGTGGTGATAAAGAGCAACATCATATTTGGCTGAGTAAATGATTGTCCTGTTGTGGGCACAAATGGGGCAACACCGTTTGTTTACTACGTCAGTTACTACCTAGCTACCACAAAACCTCATCTACCCCTGGCCAAAGATCACCAAACATGAGCTACCACCAGACCAGACCAGACCAGAGCTATTACTAGACCAGAGCTATTACTAGACCAGAGCTATTACCAGACCAGAGCTATTACTAGACCAGAGCTATTACTAGACCAGAGCTATTACTAGACCAGAGCTATTACTAGACCAGAGCTATTACTAGACCAGAGCTACCACCAGACCAGAGCTATTACTAGACCAGAGCTATTACTAGACCAGAGCTATTACTAGACCAGAGCTATTACTAGACCAGAGCTATTACTAGACCAGAGCTATTACTAGACCAGAGCTATTACTAGACCAGAGCTATTACTAGACCAGAGCTATCACCAGACTAGAGCTATTACTAGACCAGAGCTATTACTAGACCAGAGCTATTACTAGACCAGAGCTATTACTAGACCAGAGCTATTACTAGACCAGAGCTATTACTAGACCAGAGCTATTACTAGACCAGAGCTATTACTAGACCAGAGCTATTACTAGACCAGAGCTATTACTAGACCAGAGCTATCACCAGACTAGAGCTATTACTAGACCAGAGCTATTACTAGACCAGAGCTATTACTAGACTAGAGCTATTACTAGACCAGAGCTATTACTAGACTAGAGCTATTACTAGACCAGAGCTATTTCTAGACCAGAGCTATTACTAGACCAGAGCTATTACTAGACCAGAGCTATTACTAGACCGGAGCTATTACTAGACCAGAGCTATTACTAGGCCAGAGCTATTACTAGACCAGAGCTATTACTAGACTAGAGCTATTACTAGACTAGAGCTATTACTAGACCAGAGCTATTACTAGACCAGAGCTATTACTAGGCCAGAGCTATTACTAGGCCAGAGCTATTACTAGGCCAGAGCTATTACTAGGCCAGAGCTATTACTAGGCCAGAGCTATTACTAGGCCAGAGCTATTACTAGGCCAGAGCTATTACTAGACCAGAGCTATTACTAGACCAGAGCTATTACTAGACCAGAGCTATTACTAGGCCAGAGCTATTACTAGGCCAGAGCTATTACTAGGCCAGAGCTATTACTAGGCCAGAGCTATTACTAGGCCAGAGCTATTACTAGGCCAGAGCTATTACTAGGCCAGAGCTATTACTAGACCAGAGCTATTACTAGACCAGAGCTATTACTAGACCAGAGCTATTACTAGACCAGAGCTATTACTAGACCAGAGCTATTACTAGACCAGAGCTATTACTAGACCAGAGCTATTACTAGACCAGAGCTATTACTAGACCAGAGCTATTACTAGACCAGAGCTATTACTAGACCAGAGCTATTACTAGACCAGAGCTATTACTAGACCAGAGCTATTACTAGACCAGAGCTATTACTAGACCAGAGCTATTACTAGACCAGAGCTATTACTAGACCAGAGCTATTACTAGACCAGAGCTATTACTAGACCAGAGCTATTACTAGACCAGAGCTATTACTAGACCAGAGCTATTACTAGACCAGAGCTATTACTAGACCAGAGCTATTACTAGACCAGAGCTATTACTATACCACCAGACCAGAGCTATTACTAGACCAGAGACCAGAGCTACCACCTGCCACCAGAGCTATTACTAGACCAGAGCTTCCACCAGACCAGAGCTATTACTAGACCAGAACTATTACTAGACCAGAGCTATTACTAGACCGGAGCTATTACTAGACCGGAGCTATTACTAGACCGGAGCTATTACTAGACCGGAGCTATTACTAGACCGGAGCTATTACTAGACCGGAGCTATTACTAGACCGGAGCTATTACTAGACCGGAGCTATTACTAGACCGGAGCTATTACTAGACCGGAGCTATTACTAGACCGGAGCTATTACTAGACCGGAGCTATTACTAGACCGGAGCTATTACTAGACCGGAGCTATTACTAGACCGGAGCTATTACTAGACCGGAGCTATTACTAGACCGGAGCTATTACTAGACCGGAGCTATTACTAGACCGGAGCTATTACTAGACCGGAGCTATTACTAGACCGGAGCTATTACTAGACCGGAGCTATTACTAGACCAGAGCTATTACTAGACCAGAGCTATTACTAGACCAGAGCTATTACTAGACCAGAGCTATTACTAGACCAGAGCTATTACTAGACCAGAGCTATTACTAGACCAGAGCTATTACTAGACCAGAGCTATTACTAGACCAGAGCTATTACTAGACCAGAGCTATTACTAGACCAGAGCTATTACTAGACCAGAGCTATTACTAGACCAGAGCTATTACTAGACCAGAGCTATTACTAGACCAGAGCTATTACTAGACCAGAGCTATTACTAGACCAGAGCTATTACTAGACCAGAGCTATTACTAGACCAGAGCTATTACTAGACCAGAGCTATTACTAGACCAGAGCTGCCACTACACTACACAACCAAAAATATGTACAGGGACCAATTCATATTTAGAGCAGCTCCCCCCCCTCCTCCTCCCTCTCCCTTCCCTCACACACATGTGTACAACACTCACATACCACTTGAAGCTGAAACAAACTGACTCTGAAGCTTCTACACCACAAACTGCCTCATCAAGTGTGTGCGTGGTGCATTCTTGCAAGTTATCCAGAGAGGAAGTTGATATAACTACACAGGAATCAGCTGTTGGTACATAAGTTTGTCTTTGAGGATAACTCTCACATGCCACTATATAGCTGGAAGCAGCATGTGGCCAGCATGAAGTCTTTTGGTACCCTAATTATTATTTCTCTATGTATAACTTATGCAGAAATGAAGAAGATTGACCCTACCCCTCACCCCACCTGGTGAAGCTGCTTTTGTTCTTACTTCAGCCTTTGACAGGTGCACCAGAAACCACACTCAGCAGCTGCATGGGCTAGGTGTGTAAGAAGTGCAACTAGCACTCCTTGCACCCTCCCCTATCAGATGCAGGCAATAATATAAGTGGCAAGGTGTGGCCAAACATTTCAGGTCAGCCTTTGTTTCCTCAGAGTTCCTGAGCAGCCTCTTGATATACTCTTCCAAATGTCATGTCTCAATGTAGGCCATACCCATTTCCAGTTAGAGAGCAGGTTATGGTTCATGATAACCACATCACTAAATTGAAGGAAGTTGTGGTTAGACTCACTTGTAGAGCTTAACTTGTGGCTAGAGGCTCAGAATATTGTAGAGCATGGCCCTAGGGACTTAGAATAAGACTTACTTGTAGGGCCTGGCCTTACTAAGGCTAGGGACTCGGAATAGGACATTGTTGTATTCCTTGTACAAACTATTGTGGAATAAACCTGCAACCAGTACGGTGTGTGTAAGATACAGTAATATGCATGCTGGCCTGGATAGAGCCATCTTATTTCTACAATAACTTTATCCAGTACATCTCCCTAGCAAATCTCCCTAGTAAATCTTATTCTCCAGAAAATCTCCCTAGTTAATCTGAAAATATTTCTAATATCTTGTACCCCATTAGAAAATCTTATATCCCAGTAAATCTCCCTATATCCCAGTAAATCTCCTTAGTAAATCATATATCCCAGTAAATCTCCATAGTAAATCTTATATCCCAGTCAATATCCCTAGTAAATCATATATCCCAGTAAATCTCCCTAGTAAATCTTATATCCCAGTAAATCTCCCTAGTAAATCTTATATCCCAGTAAATCTCCCTAGTAAATCTTATATCCCAGTAAATCTCCCTAGTAAATCTTATATCCCAGTAAATCTCCCTAGTAAATCTTATATCCCAGTAAATCTCCCTAGTAAATCTTATATCCCCCTAGTAATATTAAAAGGTATGAAATTGACTGAGTAGCTTACAAAATAAAATGTCTGGAGTTCTGACTATTAGCTACTGCTGGAGACCACCACACGCTATAGATGTAGAACAACTCACAGCATAGCCCTCCACTCGTCCTTCAAGCAGTCCATTACCTACAACTAGAACCTAGTAGCAGACATCAGAGCTACAGCATATTTGCAACCAGACCTGTTCTAGTTCAGATGCTCTTGTATTTATTTCCTTAACCAAGTTCATTGTAACGCCTCGTATATGTGAGCCTTGTACATGTGAACCTCGTACATGTGAGCCTCGTACATGTGAACCTCGTACATGTGAGCCTCGTACATGTGAGCCTCGTACATGTGAGCCTCGTACATGTAAACCTAGTACATGTGAGCCTCGTACATGTGAGCCTCGTACATGTGAGCCTCGTACATGTGAGCCTCGTATATGTGAGCCTTGTACATGTGAGCCTCGTACATGTGAGCCTTGTACATGTGAGCCTCGTACATGTGAGCCTCGTACATGTGAGCCTTGTACATGTGAGCCTTGTACATGTGAGCCTCGTACATGTGAGCCTTGTACATGTGACCTCCACATGGACTCAACCATCTCATCACACTCATCCAGTCAGTGTACAATAATAACATTAATCACTCCTACCATACACCAGCACCAGCTGCACCACCACACTCTTCCACCATACACCAGTACCAGCTGCACTACACTATTCCCCCATACACCAGCACCAGCTGCACCACACTCTTCCCCCATAAACCAGTACCAGCTGCACCACACTCTTCCCCCATAACCAGCACCAGCTGCACCACACTCTTCCCCCATACACCAGCACCAGCTGCACCACCACACTCTTCCCCCATACACCAGCACCAGCTGCACTACACTATTCCCCCATACACCAGTACCAGCTGCACCACACTCTTCCCCCATACACCAGCACCAGCTGCACCACCACACTCTTCCCCCATACACCAGCACCAGCTGCACTACACTATTCCCCCATACACCAGTACCAGCTGCACCACACTCTTCCCCCATACACCAGTACCAGCTGCACCACACTCTTCCCCCATACACCAGTACCAGCTGCACCACACTCTTCCCCCATACACCAGCACCAGCTGCACTACACTATTCCCCCATACACCAGCACCAGCTGCACCACACTCTTCCCCCATACACCAGCACCAGCTGCACCACACTCTTCCCCCATACACCAGCACCAGCTGCACCACACTCTTCCCCCATACACCAGCACCAGCTGCACCACCACACTCTTCCCCCATACACCAGCACCAGCTGCACTACACTATTCCCCCATACACCAGCACCAGCTGCACCACACTCTTCCCCCATACACCAGCACCAGCTGCACCACACTCTTCCCCCATACACCAGCACCAGCTGCACCACACTCTTCCCCCATACACCAGCACCAGCTGCACTACAAACTCAGTTATTGTAGTATTGCCACCCTTAAATCAGAACACACACTTCACCACTTGACTAGTTGCATGCATGTTTGTATGTATATATGTGTGCATGTATCTGGTGAGTGGGAGAAAATGCAGTGGCAGTAGTGAGTATATAAAAACCACATCAAACCAAAGAACAAGTTTTGTCTTGATGAAATTATTGATCTTAAGGGTTAGGCCCACAAAACCACAAGATATCATGTGATATGGGGCTTCCGAGAAAAAAATGGGGGGAGGGGGGAATTCATGTGTGGAGGTCACTCATTTTTTATGCCATCGTCTGGTCAAGTGTTGCGTGCCCTCTGGTTGCAACTCCACCACCCAACAGTTTACCATCAATACTAAGGAAGGGCATGATCATGCACAGCTTTTATCAACTTTCTTTAACTTTAATGTGAATCAAAAAGAGGGAAGTTTGGGGGGGGGGGGGGGGGGAAGGAGAGGATGCTCCAGGGACCAGCCTCCCCTGTGTGAAACACGGAAGTCAATTTGAATAGAAATGACACTTTCACACTCGTTCAAATGAGCCATAACTTCCTTAGAGAACCATTAATAAGGACCAAAAAATGGAATAATACTTATAGAACTGGGAACCAATAAACTTGGACTTAGAGGACCATTAAAAAGATACGGACTTGCGCTCAAGACATCATTATTATTATTATTATCACTAAAAACACCTTCCCTGACTAGGGCTGACACATCAAAGGCTGTGCTTGCCTCAACAAGACTGGTCCAGGCAGAAAATGTTTTAATCCTCAAGTATACGCACCTGCTATGGCCCTCCACTGCTGTCTCCCTTACTCCATCAGCACCTGGTCGACCTTCATCTGCTTTGCCCCCACACTTCCTGCGGTAGAGAAGTGCTACCACCACAGTCAGCACCACAATCACCACCACAAACACTCCTATCACCCCTAGCACCGCATACAGTACCACTGACATATCAGCAAGGGGGGGGTCTAGGGGTGCATCGGTGTGAGGAAGCAAGGTGTAGACAATGCAGGTAGATGTTCTGTTGACTAGAGGTGATATCGATGAGGAAAAGTTACAAGTTGGAGACGATGGAATATGATCGAGATCTATTGCTTGGCTCGGAGGCAGGAGAGACTGATTCTTTAGTTGGACTTGACAGTAGACTTTCCATAGTGAGTCGACCATTTTAAAATGCAATGTTGATTTGAAATCCATACCAGTTCCTCCAACTGATTCAATTGTCATGTTCTCAATATTGTACATTGGTCCAGTCAGTTCTCTGGGAGATTCTTGCTGGATATCCAGGGCTAACCAGAGCAGATCAAACTGTTGTGCTGCAGTAGTGTGCACCTGACACACCAGCATTAATCCTTCTGTCCCAGGTTTGCAAGTCAAAGCTTGCACTGGCTGTTGGATGAAGGAGAAACTACAGCACTCTACACAAATGCAAACTGTGAATTAATTCTCCACAGACACCCACACACAGTCAAACACAGTTGGCCACCAGCTGTGGTTTTGCAATAGCCCTGGGCTCCATAGTAACTATGTAAACACAACCGATGAGTTAGCTAGCTATAATAAAAGTCACTTACCAGTTCTGCAAAGGCTACAGAATAACGCTGCTGCCACCACGACTGTGCTCGCCACAGTCACCATCTTCGTACTCGGAGTAGATCACTTCCGTCTTGCTCTCTCTCTGGTCACCTCCGACTCCGGGTGTAGGGGTAGATGAACGTGTGAAGCCATAAAGATTATTTTCACGCGCATGGGTGTGATAAGCTATAATTTCACGCGCTTAGGTATTCTGCTCAAGCTTGACAGGACTTTCCTTAGCCATGGTGTGTATCGGAAGTAGCAGGTCCTCGCAGCATCACCCCTTCGGAGACACTGAAATATAGACCTTGCTTGCTCCGAGGGCTGTGTCCCACCTGAACAGTAACATCTTAATCTTAACATTATATAAAGGTGGGGAGGTATATACTGTGCTATAATACATGCAGAATTACTTTTCAGCGATAAAAATGTTACAAATCTGATTCTGATGGGATACAACTCTCAGAATAGGCCAGGACTATATCTTCATCTTTTATAGCTAAGCTCTCCTCCACAGTACACACTGCAGATTTCAATAGAGAGCTTGTCAACCAGCTGACAACACTGGTGCATTCACTGTAAATCTTCCTGTCACCCTTAAAAAGTCTTTCCTTGTCTTCCAAAACAACTAGTAGTTGTGAAGGCCACTTGAGTAAACGCAACACATTCTACATCGAACACCATTGTCCATCAACTCGCCTTCTTCATATGTCTTGTATGTAGCTGACAGATGATTACTTGGTTGACTGTAATTTTATGGTGGAAAGACTTTCATCTCGCATAGCCATACCACTTTATATTACCAGCAACTATATACACACTAAGAAAAAGGCCGGTCCTTTCTTAGAGTTGGTAAAGGGTCTGAATGAATATGACAGATCATTAGATGGTCTGGGCATAAAATGAGGTCACAATTACAGATCATGGTACGTTCACAAGACTCGACCACATTTATTTATTTATTTATTTATTTAATGTTTATTTATTTTATTTATTTATTGTTTAGTTTGTTTGTTGATAATTATTGCATTAAAGTCACAGAGCAAGCAGGTCATGCATGAGTGTGCTTGGAACAAAGATGGAAGCTTTTGTCCAAGAGGGAATGAATTCACCGAGCATCCTGTAATGGTAATAATTAGCAACAACTCGTAGCAGGAATGGCTTTTTACCAAGAGATCAAAGGTCGAGCGGCAGACGAAATAAATTGTCTGAACATCTGAGGTATTGATATAATGAGGAGTGGGTAGAAGGGTATAGAGGAAGTGGATGACCACCTGATGGAGTTGAGCTAGATTGACTTGAAAGGTTCATGATCAGATTCCAAGGGAGCATTGTAGTATAACATATAAGACATATAAGACAAGCAAATGATAATAAGTTCCCTGTTCCAACATTTCCCCACTCAAGAGCAGTTCAAAGAGCATGGCTTTTCTTCATAGCAACATGTTGTAGTGCAAATCATGTGATCTGAAATGTTCCATGAATAATGTTCTGATATGATGTATAATATACAAGTGGTAACAACATTCCTGTCACCATATATTGGCTTCAGTGATCTGACAACAGTTTGTACTATGTTAAGCCCTTTCATTCAGACAACTAGGCTGCAACCCATACCTTGGACCCTCTCAATTATAATTTCTTGTCTACATATATATGTGAAAGAGTGAAGGCTGAGCTGACGGAGACAGTTCCACCCTTATCTGCTTCAATGTGACATTTCTTTGCAGCTTGTATTATGCGAATTGCATCATCAGGTGAGTACAGACTTTGTTAAGAGATTATTTGTGCCAAAGAGTAGCTCAAGCTATCTACATTACTGCACCGAACTGATATCAATCCTTTGGACATGCTGAAGTTAAAGATGGAATTACTGCTGATATATGCTTGCTTTTTTGAGTTGTTTCGCAAGGAACAAATATCAACTTCATCACAAAATTGCTATCAAAATGCTGGGTATTTTAGACCCACCTTGACCGAGACATTGCTGCTAGGACAGTGTGACCTTAGCACACACGAGCCTATCTCTTCCTCACAGTACATATTTTACCTCCTCGCCTATACTTCTCATCATCCTCACAACTAAATCCTCTTTAGAAAAGCCTTAGCTTTAAACGCCTTTATAAGCATCATCACAATTTGGAATTATCTCCCTCCTTTCTCACTAGTCACCACCCATTTGGTTTCAAATTTTCATGTGACAATTCATTTGTTAACCGAATATCTAGTTCTATTTCACCTATATAGATATTATATAATTATAGCCAGGAATGGAGCCAGAGGTTGAGGAAAGGGACTAGAAACACACGTAGAATATTAATTTATTAACCTATCCTGAGCCTCTTCTACTCAATTAATAATTATATATATATTAGTGAAATAGTACCAGCTATCTAATTAATATCATCATGTGACTTGCAGCTTTTATTTCAGCATACACAATATTATCCCCCCCCCCCCCTGATCACCACCTATGACTGTCATTTCTTGCTTAACAACTTTTTTCTTTTGGTTATGATCAAGTTTCTATTAAAAGGAATTAAAAATAGATAAATAATAAATAGACAAATTAAATAAATAAATACACTACACAAAAATAAGTAAATAATAAAGTAAGTAACTAAATAAATAAATAATTTAGTTAAAAATAATCAAATAAATAATCAAATAAACGTTGGCAGAGGAGAGGAAATCAACCAAACATTCTTCGTTAGGCCCTACTCACTCCTCCCCCATTGCTATTGAAATGAAGTCTGGAGTATTCCTGAAGGAGTTGGGACGAATAGTATAGCAGCAAAGGATATGGCAGGCGAAGACTCGTGTATACACGTACTTCAGGATCATTTGGCTGCTCAAAGGGGGAGCGGTGTCCATGTTGGAGTCAGTGAGACCGTGTGGAGAGATGGACTTGTTTTGTTATTTTTTTTTTTTTTTTTTTGTCTGGTTAAGCAGTTTATTGTTAGTATTTAATAAATAGTTTTTGTCCTGCAATAATATAATTATCTTTTGTTTAATTTTTTGTTATTGCAAGACCAAAAAAAAACTATTACAATAACCTCAATAATCAACTTCGACTACATAGATGCTCTAGCCTTCATCATCCTGATGAAGGCATGAGCATCTAGTCGCAACATTGAGAGAATATAATTTCAAGTTGATTATTGAAAAGGTTATTGTAATGTTATTATGTCAACTGAGAGTTCATTGGAAAAAACTCTCGTTTAAAAAATACTACTAGTAAACCACTTAACAAAAAGGTAAATAATTCAGGGGGTGAGGTCTGGGGACAACGGAAAGCACGGCTCTAATTCTGATGATAATAATATGTAAATAAATAGTAGCTGGTCTCAGTATACTGGGTACTCGGGGCCACAGCCGCTTATCTGATTATTACACATTGAAGTTATTATTTACTTGCTTGCTTAATTTTAGGACAAAGAAATAATTAAGTGGATAAATAATTAAGTAAATAATAATGACACAAGAACCCTCGCCATTCCCAACAAGAACAGCAAGAACCCTCGCCATTCCCAGCAAGAACAGCAGGAACCTTTGCCATTCCCAACAATCTTTCTTTCATCATTCTAAACAAAACTATATTAGATCAATTAAAGAAGGTGGCTCAGGGAGGTCAGCCTCGTCAGAAAACTACTTGTGTTAAAATGAGTGCTAGAGTAGTCATTGCCCACAACATGTAATTTCCGAGCTGTCTTCTTTTTTTTTTAGGGGGGGGGGGGGGGGGAAGCAAAAAAGTGACAGACAATATAGTAGATGCGATTCACCACATTGTGGCATTGCCCCTCCATGGCAGATGTCAAGCCTCTCGAAAAGGTATGTGGCTGATCTCGTTTCCAGGGTAGCTGTGGCATCAAAGAATGAGTGAAGGCACTTCTCTCCTCGGTAGTGCAGCAAACTGGGCAGTTGCACAGAGTGCGTCCCTCAGAGACTCGTGACAGTGAATATGGCTCCTGTTTCCTCCCACAGCCATCCTGGTGGTCTCCAAAAGGGTCAGCAATAGCCTAGCAACAGGGCATCTAGACCTCTCCTCTGTCATTTGGAGCACCAGCCAGTACTGGAGACATAGCCAGAACTCCCTGTCATGCAGGTGGAGACCTAGGGCAGTTGATGTGGGGATGACATTTAGCCAGTCCCCAGCGCGGATGGAGGAGGAGAGGACCATAGCTTTTTATCAGGTGTCGGAGGCGTAGCATAGAGCTCATCTAACACCTCCTGGTCAAAGGCTTTTCAGAGCGGGCGTTAGGGACATCCACTTCAATGGTCAGTCCGTCCCAGCAGCGCTGGCCAGATCCTTGAGGGCACGGGTTAGGTGTCTTGTGGTGGCAAGGTGTAATAGGGGTTGGGCACCATCACGATACTCCAGCAAGCAGCCATAGAGTACATGCATGATCTCACCTCCTCAAACATCTTCTCAAGGCTGATACTGTTGAACGCACCAAGAGAAGTGTCCACTTTCCCTCAGGAATGATGTTGGAATCTCCCTCACACACAGTTCACAACATGGACAATAACTTTGCATTCCACCCACCTGTAAGGGAGTCAGAGCCTCGATGGCCTTACCTCTAACAGCCTGAGAGATGCACTTGGAGGTCATCCTGTGCAACACATCACACCAATAGGGTGCAGACCACTTCTTCTTCGAGGCAAACCAAATAGCACCAAATAGCATCACATGATGTCTTGACTGGTGCAGAGCAAATTGATGATTCTCAAGAGCTTCAAGGGCAGCATTGCCCCGGCTGGTCAGGAACAGAACAGAGCCTCCTTCAGGTGGTTGGCCCTGAGAGCAGATGGGCCAGGGTCAGTACCTCTGGAGAAGCTCCTCAAGGATTTCACAACCTCCACCTCATTGAGAGCTGGGACTGGGTCTTGAGGAATCTGCGCCCTGTGGGTGTTTCTCCAACATCTCCACAAAAATCTCAGAGAAAGCCTGAGTAGGTCAGGGCCTTCTTGTAAGCTCAGGGATTCTGATGACCCCTTCTTCAGCTTCCTTCAATTACTCAGCCTGTCTTGCTCCTCTAGCACATCTGAAGGATGTCACCCAAACACAACCCATTGATCCCACTTGGATGGTCTTCAGTGTTTGCTCTCAGCGAGTGCCCCCTCTCACATGATTGGCAAGGATTCATCAGGAAAGCATGAACCATTTCCACTAGATAATCACATCCATGCCCAGCAGGGTCAGAGAAGATCCCCTGATGAACCCCCCCAACTACACTGGCCCAGGCATCCCTGGCCCCTTTAAGGACATGCTGTAGAATGGTTACCCTTAGGCTATTGGTGGATGTTGAGTGATGGTAGGTGGCAGGAGAAGAAGGGAGGGTGGGAGGAAGTGGTAGGCTATGGCTTACCAATGGGGCCTGTGTGGACTGAAATGCATGGGGAGTGGGAGAAGGCTGAGAAAAGATAGCAAGAGACTGTTTGGTGGAATTTAGTGGAATGAGTGGGATTGCTGGGGGCCGAGGAAGCTGCATTAGGGATCCTAGCATGAGAAACGGTAAATGGCAACTCTGGGATGGATGGGCTGGGTCAGACCAACAGGCTTTGGGTGACGGGAAAGGGGGTTGGCGGTTACGTAGCTTCCCAGGAAGGCAGCGATGGCAGGCCATAGAAGAACTTACAAGCTACACTAGCCTGCCTGGTTGTACTACCTACCTATAGTCTTCACTCATTAGGTGCTTGTGTAATAGATCTCATAAAACAGAAAAATTATGCATTGGGTGGAATGTCATAAGGGGATAAATGAGATTACAAAGCAAGCAGAAGGACTGGGGAATAGTTTCGGTTGATACATCGTTCAGTTCAGACTATGCCAAGGATTTTTATCACCTTGTCAACCTCAGACCAGTGGCTCAAAAACCTATCCTTGTAAGTTCCATCAGATCTTCTGAAATCCAGCTAGTTAGTGAAACCTGAACTGACTTTCAACTTGTAGACAACACAATAGACATATTACTGATTCGCCTCAATCTGCACGTGGTGTATCTGAGATTAGCACCATCATCCAAAATTTGGTTACAAACCTCACCACAGCCATATCTTAGATTTGGTGTTCATCAGTCAAGATGGTCTGTCAAGGATCTTAACATAGATCGAAGTTATATTCATTTGGCTACTGACCAACTCTTTCTCTGTCAAAGGTATTACACTAAATGTATAAAAATGTTCCAAAATTCATTCTTGTCTATACAAAAAGGCAGACTTCGAGGGTCTTTGCGATTATCTATTGGAAGAATGTTTGCTACTCTAATTCTGAAAGTCTGGGTCTTCATTAAGGAATCTGGCTAACAGCTGTCCACCTGTCACCTGAAATAAAAAGCAATGCCCCCTCCCCCATGGTGGACTTCAGATATAAGGTACCAAACTAGTTTCCTAAGATCAACCAGAAAAAGACTTATATACCTTCTCTCAAGAAACACTCCCCGAAGAGACTGGGTGACTCATCGCTATGCACAAGAATTTAGAATTTGAAAGATTAGATCCTTGCTAAACTACTACAGGCCTATGTCTCTTCCGCCCATCATTTCCAAAGTCTTAGAATGTCTGATCTATGACAAAATAATTAGCTTTTTGTCTGAATCACTTTCCCCAAGTCAGTTTGGGTTTCACTCTAAACATTCTACAGTTCAACAACTGCTCATTATCGATTGCTAGAGGTTTTGTGTGCGGTCAAAATAGACTGAGTGTACTACATGAAGAACTTTTACTGAAACTTAGAAGGATAAGCATTTCAGAAATGTGTGGAAGTGGTTTAGGGTATACTTGTCTCACAGGAGCAAATCTGTTTCTACTTGTGCAATCTGCTCTGACACTGCCTGTCCCATAGAGTTCCAAAGTAACTGATCTGCCCCAGCTACATAATCCTCTTCCACACACTGTTTTGCTGATGCTACCAAATGTCTGAGAAAACTAGACATCATCATGACCACAATTCTGCCATAAGATCAGCAGTATACAGGACTCTGCAAGAAGGCTTATGCAACTAGTGTGATTATAAGTCCCACCTGAAGGCCACACCTCTTCTTCCCCTGAAGATTTTAAATTACATTAAGTTTTTGTACAATCCTCTCACACGATTCATTATTCAAGATAAAGGATTTTCTATGACTTGTGGAAGGTCCTACTAGGGCATCCAGCTACTCTAAGTGTGGAGGATCCTACTAGGGCAGCCAGCTACACTAAGTGTGGAGGATCCTACTAGGGCAGCCAGCTACTCTAAGTGTGGAGGGTCCTACTAGGGCAGCCAGCTACTCTAAGTGTGGAGGATCCTACTAGGGCAGCCAGCTACTCTAAGAGGATCCTACTAGGGCAGCCAGCTACTCTAAGTGTGGAGAATCCTACTAGGGAGCCAGCTACTCCAAGTGTGGAGGATCCTACTAGGCCACCAGCTACTCCAAGTGTGGAGGGACAGAGGTTCCCACACTGCCATTTAAGTGTAGAGGGTCCTACTAGGGTAGCCAGCTACTCTAACTTCAATCTTCGATCTCAAGTGCAACTATATAGTCACTTCTATTTTTGGAGGTTTCCGAGACTATGGAACACATATCACTTCAGACTTCGACAACAAAGAATTTCTGTGGTCAAAATTCATTGAAAATTATCAACTTAAAATAACCTTCACACTTTTCACTCTGTGTGTTTCTAATAGGTGCAAACTTACACCCTCTCCTAATTTCTCGTTCTATCCACTTCTTTTATTTTATTATAAGTATATTAAAAACACTCCTGGGTACTGAATATACTAGCATCAGAGAGTCCATCAGAACATCACATTTCCAGCACACTCCCTACTTTAAGGTGGGAGGGGGGGAGGTTAAACCCATTATGCTCCATTCAGAAGATACTGAGTTTTATCTATGCACCTCAAGCATCAGGGATGTGATGTTTGAAGGACTAGGGTAAGTTGGTCTATTGTATGTCCATAACGAGAAGCAGCAAAAAAAAACTTAATTAAGCCAGTGATAACCTGGACTCTATGGTATTCTTCGATAATGCGTCGTTGGTTTGACTACTCACACGACTAGCATCAGATATAAATTATGTGTTTTTGTACTCGGGCTATAGCTAAGGCGCACACGAGCGAATGATCCTTACCGCGCATGTGCAACCGGCTGCGCAAGGGAAAAAGGACTCGGCACTGGTTCTTATTAAGCGAGGGACATTACCTTTGCCTTGGGATAGGTGGAGGGATTGATTCCCTGAAAATCCTGCGGATCAATTATACTAGCTACACTTCTGCGAAATGTATCTGGACCAAATTTGAGCATGGAGCTAAGTATGACACAGCATCTATCTATATAAATATATATATATATAGCACAGAGTATATATATATATATATATATATATATATATATATAGAGCACAATATATATATAGCACAGAGTGCGAAGTCTCAACAGAAGAGGGGGAATTCCAATCAAAATCAGTGTTGCCATAATTTTTTTTGGTAATTTCGAAATTACTCGCCTGTGTTATCCAAATTTTTTGGCAACCAAAAATCCAAACAAAATCCAAACAACAATTTCATGAGAAATAACATACTAAAGTGTGTTCATAGCATTTACACATGTCTTTAATAGTTCAGTGTTCAGTTTATATTCATAGCATTTTTCAGGAACATTGAATTGCACTGTTAAAAGTGAATTTAATGTAGAAATTCCCTAGTCTGTTTCTGTGCTTCGTTTTGTTGAGACCAATGTGGTACCAATGTGGTATGATATGCATGAAATGTCAAACAATTTTCTAATGATGAAAAATCCATAAAATCCAAACAGAAAATTTAAAGGTCAAAAATCCAAACAGTTTGGATAAAATCCAACACTATGGTAACACTGCCTCTTATGTTATGCTACTGAGGGTGCGTTGAGACAGGATCACTGATGAAACTAAGCAGCAATGTATCCTTGCCATGCTAACTTGTAGTTCCTACTCCTTAGCTCCAGCACTACTACCACATATGACCAATTGATGCTATGAAGATGGTCTCTAAATGGAGATAGTTCCACTAACAGATTTGGACCAATTCCACTAGCAGGTTTGATCTCCCCAGATAGAGATTGATTTTGCTGTGACTCTCACCTCTATGACAACTAGGAAGCCTGATGCTTCCAAGTTGCTGTATAGCACTGAAAAATAGCGAGCGAGATTAACAACATCCACCTCACTGAAGAGGGCCAGGCTTGGGCCCAAGCACCTCTGCCAGTGAAGCCAGGTGGTCTCCAGGGGTATTAGGAGAGCTGTGCAGCTTGCTCCTTCCACCTTTTTGTCATCAGCTGCAGCCCCTTCTGATCTTGTCCACTGTATCTTCCCATCACGATTCTCAAGTTCAACCCTGCCCAATGTCAATGTTGCAGTAGAATCAGTAGGTCAAAAGGTTTGGATGAGTCTCTTCTTTTGGGTCAAGCGACATGTCATCAGAAGACCTGGGATCACCCTAAGGTGGTATCTGTTGTTCCGGATGCTACTTCCAGTGCATGCCTTCTGGATGCTTCAGCCAAGGAGTGAGTACACTGGTTTGGAATGGAACCATTCTTTCATGCCTGTGGCAGTTTATACTTTGGTGGTATTCCTCATAGTACTTTTGAGGGAATTGGCCCAGCATCTCCACCAAGTAAGAGTTCCCTTCACCATCTCCTGCCAAGAGTTTCTATCACAGTTCAGAGGGGAAATGCAGCCTCAGTCATGGGACAACAGAGAGCAAGGACTCTGGTTCTGATAACTGCTTGTTAATTATTTTGTGACTTGAAAGAAAAAAAAATAAAGAAAAAAATTAAATTTATTATTATTATTATTATTATTATTATTATTTTCCCTTCAAACAAAGTAACCAACAAAGTAACAATTAACTAGTTAACTTTTTTTTAAGTCAACTGCTAACCTCATGATCTCTTGCACTCGATGGAAAAAGACTGGATGGCGTGAGTATGGTGCCTTGGAAAATGGGCAAGGCACTGGTGGGATGCTACTTGTTACATTTGCACCATCATACATTGTGGGCTACCAGCAGAGCGGGATTGGTAGCTAAGCACACAGAAGAATTGAAGAAGATGTACACCTCGAGAGCAGCCATTTCTTTGCGCCCTTTGTGGTGGAGATGTCTGGTGTGTTGGGGCCTGAGGACGATCTTTTGTGAAGGAGGAACTTACGTGCATCTACCAGAGATGTCAACTCCAGGAGGTGCCTCCTTCAACGTCTCTCCGTGGCGATACAGAGGGGTAGTGCTGCTGCAGTGACCCTGGGCCCATCTCCACCTCCTTGACTGTGTTGTTTTTATCAGGTTATTGTCGTGTGTGTTTGTGTGTAAATTTTTGTTGGTATTAGCATGTGTTAAATAGGTGTTAATGAATTTGGTATATCATGGTGAGTGAGTAGTGTTACCTTAGTTACCAGTGTATACAAGTGTATACATTAATATAATAATAACAACAACAATAATAGTAATAGTAAAATAATAATAACAACAACAACAATAGAGTAATAACAACAACAATAATATATGAACAATAATATATGAAGAACAATAATATATGAATTATAATTTTTTAAAATCATTTAAATTGCCATGCCCCAGAGTTCCCAGGACAGAGGCCAGGTTTCCTGTCTGCACTGCCTTAGAGAGCCTCTGCATGTACTTCCTCCTCTCCTGTCACATGTCTACACGACAGCCGAGTTCCTTCAAGAAATCTAGTGATCTCGGCTACAACCCCAGCCCATGGCCACTGAAGTGAAGAAGTGGCCATAGGAGAGTGCATGTGTGTTAGGGCAGGTCACATCCCATACTGGCAGATAGCCATTTTTCCATGGAATTGTTATCACACCCTCAGCCCTCTTTCCATCTCTTCTGCTGAGCCCAGAGGGTTCCAAACATGAGGAAACATTGGCAGAGGACAACGTCCTGTGAGTTAACTTTCTCATGTTGGTGGTGACGTCCTCACTCGAATGACAACTGAAGCCATGAGTAGCCAGACTATATAACTTTCAAACTAGAATTGTGGCAAAGATGCAGCATACTCAAGATGGCTCCCAACCTTAACCACACAACTGAGTTATTTAAATGGAGACTGAGGAACAGCCAGGAAGCAGACACTTAGTCCTCTTTCTCTCTTCAGTCAAAGCAACTACTACTTCTGTTGAGGTGGTACAAGGGAGCAAAAATATCTACACAAGTATCATCCCACCCAGCAACTTCCCGAACTTCCGAGAAACCGATCTGGTCACTTTCCGTAAATGCAGGCGGTGTGGCAAAAAATGGGCCCACACTGTGGCGGGAGCCCATGTATAGCAAATTAATCCACTGTGCTGGCATGCGTGTGGCCTACACAAGGGGAGCCTAGTCAAAGGCATACAGCAAGTATTACTGTTATTGTTGTTATTATTATTATTATTGTTGTTGTGTTAATATTTATTATTATTATAATATTATTATTATTATTATTATTATTATTATTATTATTATTATTATTATTATTATTATTATTATTATTATTATTATTATTATTATTATTATTATTATTATTATTATTATTATTATTATTATTATTATTATTATTATTATTATTATTATTATTATTATTATTATTACTACTACATTTATTACTACTATTATTACTACTATTATTACTATTATTACTATTACTACTATTACTACTACTATTACTACTACTTTTATTATTATTGTTGTTGTTGTTTTTATTGTTAATACTATTATTATTACTATTATTATTACTACTATTATTATTGCTATTATTATTACTACTATTACTACTACAGTACTACTACTACTGTTATTATTATTATTATTATTATTATTATTATTATTATTATTATTATTATTATTATTATTATTATTATTATTATTATTATTATTATTATTATTATTATTATTATTATTATTATTATTATTATTATTATTATTATTATTATTATTATTATTATTATTATTATTATTATTATTATTATTATTATTATTATTATTATTATATTATTATTATATACTATATGTACTATATATATATTTTTATTACTATTATTAACTACTATTATTAGTACTATTATTACTACTATTATTAGTACTACTATTATTACTACTATTATTATTAGTATTATTATTACTATTATTATTACTACTATTATTATTACTATTACTATTATTATTATTATTACTATTATTATTACTACTATTATTACTACTAGTATTACTATTATTACTACTACTATTATTACTATTATTATTACTATTATTATTACTAGTATTATTATTAGTATTATCATTAGTATTATTATTACTATTATTATTACTATTATTATTTTATTATTACTATTATTGTTATTCCTATTACTATTATTATTACTATTATTATTATTACTATTATTATTACTATTATTTACTACTAGTATTATTACTACTAGTATTATTATTAGTATTATTATTACTATTATTATTACTTTTATTATTACTACTAGTATTATTATTAGTATTATTATTACTATTATTATTACTACTATTATTACTATTATTATTACTATTATTACTATTATTATTACTATTATTATTACTATTATTATTACTTTTATTATTACTACTATTATTATTAGTATTATTATTACTATTATTATTACTATTATTTACTACTATTACTATTACTACTATTATTACTATTATTATTACTATTACTACTATTATTATTACTACTATTATAACTACTACTATTACTATTATAACTACTATTTTTATTAGTATTATTATTAGTGTTATTATTACTATTCTTATTACTATTCTTATTACTACTACTATTATTACTATTATTTACTACTATTATTATTACTATTATTACTATTATTATTACTATTATTACTATTACTACTATTATTATTACTACTATTATAACTACTATTTTTATTAGTATTATTATTGTTATTATTACTATTACTATTACTACTATTATTACTACTATTACTATCACCAAGCTGCAGCAAATAACAGAGTTCACAAGGTACTCACTCACCTTCAGAGGTGTCATCTCAACTGGAGCCTTCTGGCCTCTCGGCTCAGAGAGAAAGCAACCTGATGGCATAACAGTGGTCCCATGAAACAGAAAATGTGGGGTGTGACATGTCTAGATTCCTTTGCCTCTTTGTGCACCTCCAAAGCCACCAGTAAGGTGAAAGTAGTAGCTGCATTGTCAGAGGAAAGGAAGAAGGCCAAGTATTCCCACTTCAACCTCTCACATGCCTTCTGTTCTGTTTCCATTGAGATGTCTGGGCCTTCAGTCCCATGACTCTGATGTTTATGAATGATCTTGGTTGTTTCATAGCCTGGGATACAGGACAAAGAACGTCCAGCCCTCTCCTCAACTAAAGGACCACTGTGGCAGTGCAATGTGGAATGCTGCCCTGGGTTCGGTGGGGCAGTCAGCCATCATGGACCTTTTTTGCTTAATTTAAGGGAAGAATTACTGGTCAGTTATAATATTTTGGTTAATGCCCATTTTTAAAAAACTTTATTCATTTATTCTGATTTGTTTAGATAATGCATTATTTTAGGCTTATGGCAGGGTCGTCAACAATAAATGAGTATTCATCAGGTGTTAATATGCTACAGATGCAAGTAGAATTTGCTAAAATGTGTAATACCAACAGAAATAGACAAAACAGAACCAGACACATTCCCAGAGCACCTGAGAAGAAAATTTAAATTGATTGTTAAAAAGTCATTACAGAGGCTTAAAAAAAATTTTTTTATCATTTATTTTGTTATAGAGAAGTTTTGCTTACATGTGTAATATAACAATTTATATATTTACTAATTCCTTCCTTCCATACCTACTTATTTATCTTCTTTTTGCTAAGGTTGTCCTCTGCTTAGCACCGAGTCACATATCCTATGATTGGCTTTATAATTATTTTATTCACTGGTTTTCGGGCAATGGAGGAAGAATTTATTACTTGGAGGAGAGCAGTAAGGTAACCCCTCTTCTGTACAGACAGAACAGTATCATTGTGTATATATATATATAATATATAATATATATACTGTATGTGATTTTCTTGCTTCTATGTTAGTTATACTGTGATGTTGGCTTAGCTCAGCAATGAATGTAGTAAAAAAAAAGGTCCACATTTTATATGTATGTGTAAATATAGATAATCTGTCCCACTGCAGTGATTGTGTAGGTGCAGTCCAACTGATGATATTGTAGTCCTTGTTCTCCACCTAGCTATAAATTAGACTTTCTCTTCCCTCAAGTATGACATGAGGCAGGCGGAAGGACAGTCTCTCTCCTCCAGTACTCCCTGTAAAGCTTGTAGTCCCCAGAGAAGGGCTACTATGCCACATCTCTCGCCTACCACTCAAGCCCTCTTCTCCTTGCTCCCTTTCCTCTTTCTCCCTTATCCCCACCATCATCACGGCGTAGCGAGGCTCATCAAACAGATTTCTGATCTGTTGGGACATGGAAGTTGGGCTCATTCGCTCTATTTTTCTCAGGTCTAAAACTTCACTATAGTCCTGTGAATCATCTACTGTAACTTGGCTGCCCCCATGGCTGCCAGCATAGCTTTCTGATTGATTTCCACGATAGCTGCTGTGTGGTGAGACAGGACCTTCTACTAGAGCACAATCCACTTGTGAAGAGCACTCGAGTGTGTGGTAAATATGCTCTCTAGACACAGTGTGCTGCTGGGCAGTGGGTGGTATATTGGAACCATTCTCCTGTGCACTGAGGCATTTCTGATAATGATGCTTATTATCTTCATAGTCACTCAGGTGATTATAAATGGCTGAATGTGGAGGAGGTGGCAGGGGATGACTCTTGAAGTTGAAGCTGTGGCTCTGCCTTGGACTACTGGAATCTTTCTTCCATTTGGGTGGGAGATCAAGTGGTACTGAAGTTTGTCGTCGATGTTGTGGAGAGCTGGTAACAGCTGGTACATTTCCACCACCATGTATGTCTTCTAAATCAGCTGTAGTCATCACCAAAGAGTCGTAGTCAGCATCATCGTCCTGGACAGTCTGTTTCTGAACACTGCACACATACAAGTTAAGGATATTATTACAACTAAGGGACAAAAGAGTTCATAAGACGAATGCTGAGGTTTCTTGTATAAAGAGTTAGCAACTACTAACATGGGCACAATGTGTATGACACCTTGTTATACTCCAGTTGGTAGCATCAGCTCTTTCAAGAAGTGCATAGAGTTCAAACTAAAACTTTCAAAGAAGGTGTGTTTTTTGAAGAAATGGCACCTGTGTATTTATACTAATATTCTCTTGGGAAATTCTCTTGGGAATAAAACCTCATAAATCATTAATGCTAAATCCATGCTAGGGGAAAAGGTGTGTTGGAGGAGGAGGGGGAGGAAGAAGGGGAAGAAGAATGAGAGAAAAACAGCAACAAAAGTTGCTGGTGAAGGGCTGTAGCTAGCGAGTGTTGGTCTAGTGGTTTGAACATACGTTGTAGCTTCTTCGATGTGGACCACGCTGGAATTTCTATCTGCAAACAATCATAAACACTTGCATAGCATAGCATCGGCATAGACACACTTGACACACACCCTTATCAAACGTCATCAAACTCCATGCATCTGTCGAAACTCCTCTACATGTTGAGACTATTGGCTACCCTAAACTACAACAGTCGTGGCTTTTGATTACCCTACTATAATATAATAATAGTAGTCTATACAGAACCTCCTAGTTGTGATAATCATGTATTGGCTAAACTCACTTTCCACTATTGGGTTCGGTTCTTCCTTCTTCACCTTATAACTGTTGCAGCGGTTTCTAGAGAGGGCTATAACTACACCTACAAGAATGATAATGACTATGATGAACACGAGACATACTGTGATGGCTGCTATCAGTTCTCCTTTCATAGAAGTTGTCTGTGGTGGTATGGCAGTCCTAGTTGGGGAGGCAGTAGTCTCTGCGAGAGATGGAGTCTCAGTGACAGTTACAGCTGAAGGGTTTGGAAGAGGGAGGGTGTAGGAAGCACCCAATGAGTTCATTGTGTCACTAGAAGGCAGTAAAGATGGTGTGGTATTTATCTTCAGCTCAAAGATGCTCCTAACTGAGCTAGATGGATTAATGGTAGGAGAAACAGCAATAGTGGAAGCTTTAGTAGTTTTCTTCATCGAAGAACGTCTCACAACTCTGACATCTTCTAATGTGATGCAAGATAGCTGCATGTTAGCTACGACAACTACATCTTCACAAGGAGAAATATTAGAAAACTCATTAGAGTCATTCAAACAGAACTTGTGTTTGTCCTTATACAGCGTCACCTCCATCTCTTCAAGCTCTACTTGACACCAGAAACATTGGTCACGATGTGAGTCCAAGATTGGGACTGTTCGCAAAACAGATGAAAGTGTCCTTTTTCTCTCACCACCCCTCTCACTTCTCACCACCATTTCTCCACACATTGTTGAGTAGTCAGACATGGAGTCCAACAAAATCCCAGTTTCATTGCCATCTCTATTGCCCATATACCAGTGCAGCGTAAAGGAAGGATTGGAGGGTCCAGATACAGCACAGTGCAGTTGCAGCTTAGATCCTAGTGGGTTACAGCTCAGGTTCTTGTTGGGATGAGTGATGAACTCATACAAACAACCTTGAAACCCAAGACACATATATATAATGCACATTCTACTCTAAGCTAATGGCTTACTCTTACATCTTGTTGGTGCCAAGTGAATCAGGAAGCTAATAGATAGAACAAAGAGAATCTTCCACTTCAGGGAGTGTTGAATCATGTTCGTTATTCAGTCACTGCTGCCTGACACACTGCAAGTTAGAAAACAACAACAATTTAAAGAAATAACACATTTATAATAAGGTCGGCGCAGAAAAAATCGAGCTTTTTGCGCAGAATAATTGAACTCTGAACTTGTCAGATAATGGTCGTAGTCTCGGCACTTTTGTAGTAGACTAGTGGTAGTTTTCTAAGGAAAGCAGGTATACATCTTCAACATGCTGACAATAAGAAAGAAGCTGGCAGAGCAGGCTGCTAATGAGACGAGCGGGACAGGCGGAGGTTCTAGGACGGAAGGGAGCAGATTAACTCGGAAGCTGTCTTTTAGAGCTCGACTCTTATCAGCTGAAGCAAATGAATTGGGAGAAGTCATTCCAAGTCAGTTGAATACAATTATGACTTGTGCTGTGTTAAATATTATGATATGTGTTGTCATAGGAATGTGTGATGTCCACTTTCCTGACCCTAACAATTTGGCGAATTTTGAGGTCATAGTTCGACCTGGTGAGCTTCAGCCTCCTCTGTCTCTCCCACTTGTCTTCCTTCTCTCCCACTTGTCTTCCTTCTCTCCCACTTGTCTTCCTTCTCTGTCTTCCTTCTCTGCTGAAGCTCTTCATTTCTGTCATCACATCCATCCAATTTTTTGTAGTAAAGACAGACACCCACTCACTCACTTAATTAAAACATGTCCTCATGGACCACCAATTTGTAGAGAAGCCTAGGTCTCTGGAGTTTATGGTTGGCAAGTTAATACCCACACTGTGTACAGCTAATGCAGCCACACACACATGCACCAGATACATACCATACAGTAACAACATATTCACCACACATAGTTACAACACACGCACACACACATACATACACACATAATAACAGGAAAGGAAACCAGCGCCCTAGCCCTAGCCCTAGCCAGCATGCTTGCTAGACTTGCATATTCCTGTGAGCTAGCCCTCAGCATGCTTGCATATTCATGTGAGCTAGCCCTCAGCATGCTTGCATATTCCTGTGAGCTAGCCCTCAGCATGCTTGCATATTCCTGTGAGCTAGCCCCCAGCATGCTTGCATATTCCTGTGAGCTAGCCCTCAGCGTGCTTGCTAGACTTGCATATTCCTGTGAGCTAGCCCTCAACGTGCTTGCTAGGCTTGCGTATTCCTGTGAGCTAGCCCTCAACGTGCTTGCATATTCCTGTGAGCTAGCCCTCAGCATGCTTGCATATTCCTGTGAGCTAGCCCTCAGCATGCTTGCTATGCTTGCATATTCCTGTGAGCTAGCCCTCAGCGTGCTTGCTAGACTTGCATATTCCTGTGAGCTAGCCCTCAATGTGCTTGCTAGGCTTGCGTATTCCTGTGAGCTAGCCCTCAACGTGCTTGCATATTCCTGTGAGCTAGCCCTCAGCATGCTTGCGTATTCCTGTGAGCTAGCCCTCAGCATGCTTGCTAGGCTTGCGTATTCCTGTGAGCTAGCCCTCAACGTGCTTGCTAGGCTTGCGTATTCCTGTGAGCTAGCCCTCAACGTGCTTGCATATTCCTGTAAGCTATCCCTCAGCATGCTTGCGTATTCCTGTGAGCTAGCCCTCAGCATGCTTGCTAGGCTTGCGTATTCCTGTGAGCTAGCCCTCAACGTGCTTGCTAGGCTTGCGTATTCCTGTGAGCTAGTCCTCAGCATGCTTGCATATTCCTGTGAGCTAGCCCTCAGCATGCTTGCTATGCTTGCATATTCCTGTGAGCTAGCCCTCAGCGTGCTTGCTAGACTTGCATATTCCTGTGAGCTAGCCCTCAATGTGCTTGCTAGGCTTGCGTATTCCTGTGAGCTAGCCCTCAACGTGCTTGCATATTCCTGTGAGCTAGCCCTCAGCATGCTTGCGTATTCCTGTGAGCTAGCCCTCAGCATGCTTGCTAGGCTTGCGTATTCCTGTGAGCTAGCCCTCAACGTGCTTGCTAGGCTTGCGTATTCCTGTGAGCTAGCCCTCAACGTGCTTGCATATTCCTGTAAGCTAGCCCTCAGCATGCTTGCGTATTCCTGTGAGCTAGCCCTCAGCATGCTTGCTAGGCTTGCGTATTCCTGTGAGCTAGCCCTCAACGTGCTTGCTAGGCTTGCGTATTCCTGTGAGCTAGTCCTCAGCATGCTTGCATATTCCTGTGAGCTAGCCCTCAGCATGCTTGCTATGCTTGCATATTCCTGTGAGCTAGCCCTCAGCATGCTTGCTAGACTTGCATATTCCTGTGAGCTAGCCCTCAGCATGCTTGCTTATTCCTGTGAGCTAGCCCTCAGCATGCTTGTAGACTTGCATATTCCTGTGAGCTAGCCCTCAGCATGCTTGCATATTCCTGTGAGCTAGTCCTCAGCGTGCTTGCTAGACTTGCATATTCCTGTGAGCTAGTCCTCAGCGTGCTTACTAGACTTGCATATTCCTGTGAGCTAGCCCTCAGCATGCTTGCTAGGCTTGTATATTCCTGTGAGCTAGCCCTCAGCATGCTTGCATATTCCTGTGAGCTAGCCCTCAGCATGCTTGCATATTCCTGTGAGCTAGCCCTCAGCATGCTTGCATATTCCTGTGAGCTAGTCCTCAGCGTGCTTACTAGACTTGCATATTCCTGTGAGCTAGCCCTCAGCATGCTTGCATATTCCTGTGAGCTAGCCCTCAGCATGCTTGCATATTCCTGTGAGCTAGCCCTCAGCATGCTTACTAGACTTGCATATTCCTGTGAGCTAGCCCTCAGCATGCTTGCATATTCCTGTGAGCTAGCCCTCAGCATGCTTGCATATTCCTGTGAGCTAGTCCTCAGCATGCTTACTAGACTTGCATATTCCTGTGAGCTAGCCCCCAGCATGCTTGCATATTCCTGTGAGCTAGCCCTCAGCATGCTTGCATATTCCTGTGAGCTAGCCCTCAGCATGCTTACTAGACTTGCATATTCCTGTGAGCTAGTCCTCAGCATGCTTGCATATTCCTGTGAGCTAGCCCTCAGCGTGCTTACTAGACTTGCATATTCCTGTGAGCTAGTCCTCAGCATGCTTGCATATTCCTGTGAGCTAGCCCTCAGCGTGCTTACTAGACTTGCATATTCCTGTGAGCTAGCCCTCAGCGTGCTTACTAGACTTGCATATTCCTGTGAGCTAGCCCTCAGCATGCTTGCATATTCCTGTGAGCTAGCCCTCAGCATGCTTGCATATTCCTGTGAGCTAGCCCTCAGCATGCTTGCATATTCCTGTGAGCTAGCCCTCAGCATGCTTGCATATTCCTGTGAGCTAGCCCTCAGCATGCTTGCATATTCTGTGAGCTAGCCCCCAGCATGCTTGCATATTCCTGTGAGCTAGCCCTCAGCATGCTTGCATATTCCTGTGAGCTAGTCCTCAGCATGCTTGCATATTCCTGTGAGCTAGCCCTCAGCATGCTGGCTAGACTTGCATATTCCTGTGAGCTAGCCCTCAGCATGCTTGCATATTCCTGTGAGCTAGCCCTCAGCATGCTTGCTAGACTTGTATATTCCCGTGAGCTAGCCCTCAGCATGCTTGCATATTCCTGTGAGCTAGTCCTCAGCGTGCTTACTAGACTTGCATATTCCTGTGAGCTAGCCCTCAGCATGTTTACTAGACTTGCATATTCCTGTGAGCTAGCCCTCAGCATGCTTGCATATTCCTGTGAGTTAGCCCTCAGCATGCTTGCTCGACTTGCATATTCCTGTGAGCTAGCCCTCAGCATGCTTGCTAGGCTTGTATATTCCTGTGAGCTAGCCCTCAGCATGCTTGCATATTCCTGTGAGCTAGCCCTCAGCATGCTTGCATATTCCTGTGAGCTAGCCCTCAGCGTGCTTGCTAGACTTGCATATTCCTGTGAGCTAGCCCTCAGCATGCTTGCATATTCCTGTGAGCTAGCCCTCAGCATGCTTCATATTCCTGTGAGCTAGCCCTCAGCATGCTTGCATATTCCTGTGAGCTAGTCCTCAGCATGCTTGCATATTCCTGTGAGTTAGCCCTCAGCATGCTTGCTACACTTGCATATTCCTGTGAGCTAGCCCTCAGCATGCTTGCATATTCCTGTGAGCTAGCCCCCAGCATGCTTGCATATTCCTGTGAGCTAGCCCTCAGCATGCTGGCTAGACTTGCATATTCCTGTGAGCTAGCCCTCAGCATGCTTGCATATTCCTGTGCTAGTCAACATTGGTTAGTTCACTACTCTCACATGCACACACACTCTACCGCACTCACTCACATGCACACACACACTACCACACTCACTCACATGCACACACACACTACCACACTCACTCACATGCACACACACACACTACCACACTCACTCACATGCACACACACACTACCACACTCACTCACATGCACACACACACACACTACCATACTCACTCACATGCATACACACACTACCACACTCACTCACATGCACACACACTACCACACTCACTCACATGCACACACACTACCACACTTACTCACATGCACACACACACTACCACACTCACTCACATGCACACACACTACCACACTTACTCACATGCACACACACACTACCACACTCACTCACATGCACACACACACTACCACACTCACTCACATGCACACACACACTACCACACTCACTCACATGCACACACACACACTACCACACTCACTCACATGCACACACACACTACCACACTCACTCACATGCATACACACACACTACCACACACACACTACCACACTCACTCACATGCACACACACACTACCACACTCACTCACATGCACACACACTACCACACTCACTCACATGCACACACACACTACCACACTCACTCACATGCACACACACTACCACACTCACTCACATGCACACACACACTACCACACTCACTCACATGCACACACACACTACCACACTCACTCACATGCACACACACACTACCACTCTCACTCACATGCACACACACACTACCACACTCACTCACATGCACACACACACTACCACACTCAATCACATGCACACATGCACACACACTACCACACTCACTCACATGCACACATGCACACAAACACTACCACACTCACTCACATGCACACACACACTACCACACTCACTCACATGCACACACACACTACCACACTCACTCACATGCACACACACACTACCACACTCACTCACATGCACACACACACACTACCACACTCACTCACATGCACACACACACACTACCACACTCACTCACATGCACACATGCACACAAACACTACCACACTCACTCACATGCACACACACACACTACCACACTCACTCACATGCACACACACACTACCACACTCACTCACATGCACACACACACTACCACACTCACTCACATGCACACACACACTACCACACTCACTCACATGCACACACACACACTACCACACTCACTCACATGCACACACACACACTACCACACTCACTCACATGCACACACACACACTACCACACTCACTCACATGCACACACACACTACCACACTCACTCACATGCACACACACACTACCACAGTCACTCACATGCACACACACACACTACCACACTCACTCACATGCACACACACTGCCTCACACGCGATGATATGGCAGTGGCTGGGAGCAAGCAGCACATGCAGTAAAGCCATCTCATCAGCGCACATGGTCTTCCTCAGAGCAGTAAAGGTCTGTGTGTTTACAGGCAGAGTGACCTTCCTCAGAGCAGTAAAGGTCGGTGTGTTTACAGGCAGAGTGAGCTTCCTCAGAGCAGTAAAGGTCTGTGTGTTTACAGGCAGAGTGAGCTTCCTCAGAGCAGTAAAGGTCTGTCTGTTTACAGGCAGAGTGAGCTTCCTCAGAGCAGTAAAGGTCTGTGTGTTTACAGGCAGAGTGAGCTTCCTCAGAGCAGTAAAGGTCTGTGTGTTTACAGGCAGAGTGAGCTTCCTCAGAGCAGTATCTGGTGCTTATAGCTAAACAATGCTGAATGTTTGAGGGCTTGTAATTTTTCAATGGCATGTACTACTCCATGTGCTGAAATGAAGTCATCAATAGCCACCCAACAGAGTGTTCTAGCTGTAGCACCAGCAGTTTTCCCCCCAAGCCTAGCTGTAGCACCAGCAGTGTTCATCCCCAGCCTAGCTGTAGCACCAGCAGTGTTCATCCCCAGCCTATAGCTGTAGCACCAGCAGTGTTCACCCCCAGCCTATATAGCTGTAGCACCAGCAGTGTTCACCCACAGCCTATGTAGCTGTAGCACCAGCAGTGTGTTCCCCCCAAGCCTAGCTGTAGCACCAGCAGTGTTCACCCCTAGCCTAGCTGTAGCACCAGCAGTGTTCATCCCCAGCCTAGCTGTAGCACCAGCAGTGTTCACCCCCAGCCTATAGCTGTAGCACCAGCAGTGTTCACCCCTAGCCTATAGCTGTAGCACCAGCAGTGTTCCCCCCAGCCTAGCTGTAGCACCAGCAGTGTTCCCCCCCAGCCTAGCTGTAGCACCAGCAGTGTTCCCCCCAAGCCTAGCTGTAGCACCAGCAGTGTTCACCCCCAGCCTAGCTGTAGCACCAGCAGTGTTCCCCCCAAGCTTAGCTGTAGCACCAGCAGTGTTCCCCCCAGCCTAGCTGTAGCACCAGCAGTGTTCACCCCCAGCCTAGCTGTAGCACCAGCAGTGTTCACCCCAAGCCTAGCTGTAGCACCAGCAGTGTTCCCCCTAAGCCTAGCTGTAGCACCAGCAGTGTTCACCCCCAGCCTGTAGGAGCTGTAGCACCAGCAGTGTTCACCCCCCAGCCTAGCTGTAGCACCAGCAGTGTTCCCCCCTGTTCCCCCCAAGCCTAGATGTAGCACCAGCAGTGTTCACCCCCAGCCTATAGCTATAGCACCAGCAGTGTTCACCCACAGCCTAGCTGTAGCACCAGCAGTGTTCCTCCTAAGCCTAGCTGTAGCACCAGCAGTGTTCACCCCCAGCCTAGCTGTAGCACCAGCAGTGTTCCCCCTAAGCCTAGCTGTAGCACCAGCAGTGTTCACCCCCCCAGCCTAGCTGTAGCACCAGCAGTGTTCCCCCCCCCCCCAGCCTAGCTGTAGCACCAGCAGTGTTCCCCCCCAGCCTAGCTGTAGCACCAGCAGTGTTCACCCCCAGCCTATAGCTGTAGCACCAGCAGTGTTCACCCCCAGCCTAGCTGTAGCACCAGCAGTGTTCACCCCCAGCCTGTAGGAGCTGTAGCACCAGCAGTGTTCACCTCCAGCCTATGTAGCTGTAGCACCAGCAGTGTTCACCCCCAGCCTAGCTGTAGCACCAGCAGTGTTCCCCCCCAGCCTAGCTAGCACCAGCAGTGTTCCCCCTAAGCCTAGCTGTAGCACCAGCAGTGTTCACCTCCAGCCTATAGCTGTAGCACCAGCAGTGTTCCCCCTAAGCCTAGCTGTAGCACCAGCAGTGTTCACCCCCAGCCTAGCTGTAGCACCAGCAGTGTTCCCCCCCAGCCTATAGCTGTAGCACCAGCAGTGTTCCCCCCCAGCCTATAGCTGTAGCAGCAGCAGTGTTCACCTCCAGCCTATAGCTGTAGCACCAGCAGTGTTCACCTCCAGCCTATAGCTGTAGCACCAGCAGTGTTCACCCTCAGCCTATGTAGCTGTAGCACCAGCAGTGTTCACCTCCAGCCTTTAGCTGTAGCACCAGCAGTGTTCCCCCCAGCCTATAGCTGTAGCACCAGCAGTGTTCACCTCCAGCCTATAGCTGTAGCACCAACAGTGTTCACCTCCAGCCTATAGCTGTAGCACCAGCAGTGTTCCCCCCCAGCCTAGCTGTAGCACCAGCAGTGTTCACCCCCAGCCTAGCTGTAGCACCAGCAGTGTTCCCCCTAAGCCTAGCTGTAGCACCAGCAGTGTTCACCCCCAGCCTATAGCTGTAGCACCAGCAGTGTTCACCCCCAGCCTATAGCTGTAGCACCAGCAGTGTTCACCCCCAGCCTAGCTGTAGCACCAGCAGTGTTCACCCCCAGCCTGTAGGAGCTGTAGCACCAGCAGTGTTCACCCCCAGCCTTTAGGAGCTGTAGCACCAGCAGTGTTCATCCCCAGCCTAGCTGTAGCACCAGCAGTGTTCACCCCCAGCCTATAGCTGTAGCACCAGCAGTGTTCACCTCCAGCCTATAGCTGTAGCACCAGCAGTGTTCCCCCTAAGCCTAGCTGTAGCACCAGCAGTGTTCCCCCTAAGCCTAGCTGTAGCACCAGCAGTGTTCACCCCCAGCTTGTAGCTGTAGCACCAGCAGTGTTCCCCCCCAGCCTAGCTGTAGCACCAGCAGTGTTCACCCACAGCCTAGCTGTAGCACCAGCAGTGTTCCCCCTAAGCCTAGCTGTAGCACCAGCAGTGTTCACCCCCAGCCTATAGCTGTAGCACCAGCAGTGTTCACCCCCAGCCTATAGCTGTAGCACCAGCAGTGTTAACCCCCAGCCTAGCTGTAGCACCAGCAGTGTTCACCCCCAGCCCAGCTGTAGCACCAGCAGTGTTCCCCCCCAGCCTAGCTGTAGCACCAGCAGTGTTCACCCCTAGACTAGCTGTAGCACCAGCAGTGTTCCCCCCCAGACTAGCTGTAGCACCAGCAGTGTTCCCCCTAAGCCTACCAGCCTGTAGGAGCTGTAGCACCAGCAGTGTTCACTCCCAGCCTATAGCTGTAGCACCAGCAGTGTTCACTCCCAGCCTATAGCTGTAGCACCAGCAGTGTTCACCCCCAGCCTATAGCTGTAGCACCAGCAGTGTTCACCCCCAGCCTAGCTGTAGCACCAGCAGTGTTCCCCCCCAAGCCTAGCTGTAGCACCAGCAGTGTTCCCCCCAAGCCTAGCTGTAGCACCAGCTGTTCCCCCCAAGCCTAGCTGTAGCACCAGCAGTGTTCACCCCCAGCCTATAGCTGTAGCACCAGCAGTGTTCCCCCCCAGCCTAGCTGTAGCACCAGCAGTGTTCAACTCCAGCCTATAGCTGTAGCACCAGCAGTGTTCACCCTCAGCCTATGTAGCTGTAGCACCAGCAGTGTTCACCTCCAGCCTTTAGCTGTAGCACCAGCAGTGTTCCCCCCAGCCTATAGCTGTAGCACCAGCAGTGTTCACCTCCAGCCTATAGCTGTAGCACCAGCAGTGTTCACCTCCAGCCTATAGCTGTAGCACCAGCAGTGTTCCCCCCCAGCCTAGCTGTAGCACCAGCAGTGTTCACCCCCAGCCTAGCTGTAGCACCAGCAGTGTTCCCCCTAAGCCTAGCTGTAGCACCAGCAGTGTTCACCCCCAGCCTATAGCTGTAGCACCAGCAGTGTTCACCCCCAGCCTATAGCTGTAGCACCAGCAGTGTTCACCCCCAGCCTAGCTGTAGCACCAGCAGTGTTCACCCCCAGCCTGTAGGAGCTGTAGCACCAGCAGTGTTCACCCCCAGCCTTTAGGAGCTGTAGCACCAGCAGTGTTCATCCCCAGCCTAGCTGTAGCACCAGCAGTGTTCACCCCCAGCCTATAGCTGTAGCACCAGCAGTGTTCACCTCCAGCCTATAGCTGTAGCACCAGCAGTGTTCCCCCTAAGCCTAGCTGTAGCACCAGCAGTGTTCCCCCTAAGCCTAGCTGTAGCACCAGCAGTGTTCACCCCCAGCTTGTAGCTGTAGCACCAGCAGTGTTCCCCCCCAGCCTAGCTGTAGCACCAGCAGTGTTCACCCACAGCCTAGCTGTAGCACCAGCAGTGTTCCCCCTAAGCCTAGCTGTAGCACCAGCAGTGTTCACCCCCAGCCTATAGCTGTAGCACCAGCAGTGTTCACCCCCAGCCTATAGCTGTAGCACCAGCAGTGTTAACCCCCAGCCTAGCTGTAGCACCAGCAGTGTTCACCCCCAGCCCAGCTGTAGCTAGCACCAGCAGTGTTCCCCCCCAGCCTAGCTGTAGCACCAGCAGTGTTCACCCCTAGACTAGCTGTAGCACCAGCAGTGTTCCCCCCCAGACTAGCTGTAGCACCAGCAGTGTTCCCCCTAAGCCTACCAGCCTGTAGGAGCTGTAGCACCAGCAGTGTTCACTCCCAGCCTATAGCTGTAGCACCAGCAGTGTTCACTCCCAGCCTATAGCTGTAGCACCAGCAGTGTTCACCCCCAGCCTATAGCTGTAGCACCAGCAGTGTTCACCCCCAGCCTAGCTGTAGCACCAGCAGTGTTCCCCCCCAAGCCTAGCTGTAGCACCAGCAGTGTTCCCCCCAAGCCTAGCTGTAGCACCAGCTGTTCCCCCCAAGCCTAGCTGTAGCACCAGCAGTGTTCACCCCCAGCCTATAGCTGTAGCACCAGCAGTGTTCCCCCCCAGCCTAGCTGTAGCACCAGCAGTGTTCAACTCCAGCCTATAGCTGTAGCACCAGCAGTGTTCAGCCTAGCTGTAGCACCAGCAGTGTTCACCCCCAGCCTAGCTGTAGCACCAGCAGTGTTCACCCCAAGCCTAGCTGTAGTACCAGCAGTGTTCCCCCCAAGCCTAGCTGTAGCACCAGCAGTGTTCACCCCCAGCCTAGCTGTAGCACCAGCAGTGTTCACCCCCAGCCTATAGCTGTAGCACCAGCAGTGTTCACCCCCAGCCTATAGCTGTAGCACCAGCAGTGTTCAACTCCAGCCTATAGCTGTAGCACCAGCAGTGTTCATCCCCAGCCTGTAGCCCCAGGGGCACTGTTGTCACACTCAATCCTGTCAGGAGCTGCCATCTCCAACACCCTCTTTCCTCCTTACCTGCCCTGTCCACTGGCCCCTATGCCTGCCATGCTCTTCCTCCTTGGAGACCATTTGTTGCCATACATGTACATACATGTACAGTACATACATAGGTATAAGCTTTTAACAAATATTGACTGCACTGATCATAGGCAACAATACCTGGCCATATACTTGGCCATATACAGGTTGTAGGTGCCTGTACGATGAGTTCTTCTTCGATGCTGGCATCTGAGCTTGTAATGCTTATGTTTTAGATCTGCTCACTGGGAAGGGTTGTGGTGTAGCCTCCTCACACAGCTATAGATGAGGTGTGAGATGGTGTGAGGGGGTGTGTAGCTAGTTAGTAGGAGGAGGCTGTGGCCTCACTCCTGAGTTGAGCTAGAACAGTCAGTGTTAGTAGGAGGAGGCTGTGGCCTCACTCCTGAGTTGAGCTACATGTAGAACAGTCAGTGTTAGTAGGAGGAGGCTGTGGCCTCACTCCTGAGTTGAGCTAGAACAGTCAGTGTTAGTAGGAGGAGGCTGTGGCCTCACTCCTGAGTTGAGCTACATGTAGAACAGTCAGTGTTAGTAGGAGGAGGCTGTGGCCTCACTCCTGAGTTGAGCTAGAACAGTCAGTGTTAGTAGGAGGAGGCTGTGGCCTCACTCCTGAGTTGAGCTACATGTAGAACAGTCAGTGTTAGTAGGAGGAGGCTGTGGCCTCACTCCTGAGTTGAGCTAGAACAGTCAGTGTTAGTAGGAGGAGGCTGTGGCCTCACTCCTGAGTTGAGCTAGAACAGTCAGTGTTAGTAGGAGGAGGCTGTGGCCTCACTCCTGAGTTGAGCTAGAACAGTCAGTGTTAGTAGAGGAGGCTGTGGTCTCACCTGAGTTGAGCTACAGAACAGTCAGTGTTAGTAGGAGGAGGCTGTGGCCTCACTCCTGAGTTGAGCTAGAACAGTCAGTGTTAGTAGGAGGAGGCTGTGGCTTCACTCCTGAGTTGAGCTAGAACAGTCAGTGTTAGTAGGAGGAGGCTGTGGCCTCACTCCTGATCCTGAGTTGAGCTAGAACAGTCAGTGTTAGTAGGAGGAGGCTGTGGCTTCACTCCTGAGTTGAGCTAGAACAGTCAGTGTTAGTAGGAGGAGGCTGTGGCCTCACTCCTGAGTTGAGCTAGAACAGTCGGTGTTAGTAGGAGGAGGCTGTGGCCTCACTCCTGAGTTGAGCTAGAACAGTCAGTGTTACTAGGAGGAGGCTGTGGCCTCACTCCTGAGTTGAGCTAGAACAGTCAGTGTTAGTAGGAGGAGGCTGTGGCTTCACTCCTGAGTTGAGCTAGAACAGTCAGTGTTAGTAGGAGGAGGCTGTGGCCTCACTCCTGAGTTGAGCTAGAACAGTCAGTGTTAGTAGGAGGAGGCTGTGGCCTCACTCCTGAGTTGAGCTAGAACAGTCAGTGTTAGTAGAGGAGGCTGTGGCCTCACTCCTGAGTTGAGCTAGAACAGTCAGTGTTACTAGGAGGAGGCTGTGGCCTCACTCCTGAGTTGAGCTAGAACAGTCAGTGTTAGTAGGAGGAGGCTGCGGCCTCACTCCTGAGTTGAGCTAGAACAGTCAGTGTTAGTAGGAGGAGGCTGTGGCCTCACTCCTGAGTTGAGCTAGAACAGTCAGTGTTAGTAGGAGGAGGCTGTGGCTTCACTCCTGAGTTGAGCTAGAACAGTCAGTGTTAGTAGGAGGAGGCTGTGGCCTCACTCCTGAGTTGAGCTAGAACAGTCAGTGTTAGTAGGAGGAGGCTGTGGCCTCACTCCTGAGTTGAGATAGAACAGTCAGTGTTAGTAGGAGGAGGCTGTGGCCTCACTCCTGCTACAGAGGTAGTCTGTTCTAGCTTTAGTATTAGGCAAGGGAAGACCGATATCTTGCACAAGCTGCCACTGTCTGGCATCTTCAAAGATGAGTTTCAAGTCCGCGTGCATTTTAAGTTGCAGTAGTGTTACCTTGATCAATACTTCCCAGTTACCCTGAGCTGATAGAAACCAATATTCCATGTAGACCATTGTGTCACCTCCCTCCCTCCCTCTATGGTATGCAGTAGTCTATCTACTGCTTGCCTCAGAAGTGATGACTAGGCATTCTGCCCTACTTTCTCCAACTAGTCATGGACACACACCACAGTCCACTATGAGCCACAAGCATAAGGGACTCCATGCTGCTACACACAGTCCACTATGAGCCACAAGCATAAGGGACTCCATGCTGCTACACACAGTCCACTATGAACCACAAGCATAAGGGGCTCCATGCTGCTACACACAGTCCACTATGAACCACAAGCATAAGGGACTCCATGCTGCTACACACAGTCCACTATGAGCCACATACACACAGTCCACAATGAACCACAAGCTCCATGCTGCTACACACAGTCCACTATGGGCCACAAGCATAAGGGGCTCCATGCTGCTACACACAGTCCACTATGAACCACAAGTATAAGGGGCTCCATGCTGCTACACACAGTCCACTATGGGCCACAAGCATAAGGGGCTCCATGCTGCTACACACAGTCCACTATGAACCACAAGTATAAGGGGCTCCATGCTGCTACACACAGTCCACTATGGGCCACAAGCATAAGGGGCTCCATGCTGCTACACACAGTCCACTATGAGCCACAAGCATAAGGGACTCCATGCTGCTAGAACTTGCTCACTATTTGCTACTGCTGGTGGCTGGGGACGGTGGCTGGTGTGTGGTGATGGTGGCTGGTCTTGTGATGGTGGCTGGTCTTGTGGACTGTGAGGCTAAGTGACAAGTGCTTTGGTTAGTCAAAACACTTGAGGTGTGGACTAGCAAGAGCTTATGGCTGCTGGACTACAACATGTCAGTATGGAACTCCACCTGCTTGAGGTGTGGACTAGCTCAGAGCTTATGGCTGCTGGTCTACAACATGTCAGTATGGAACTCCACCTGCTTGAGGTGTGGACTAGCAAGAGCTTATGGCTGCTGGACTGCAACATGTCAGTATGGAACTCCACCTGCTTGAGGTGTGGGCTAGCTCAGAGCTTATGGCTGCTGGACTACAACATGTCAGTATGGAACTCCACCTGCTTGAGGTGTGGACTAGCTCAGAGCTTATGGCTGCTGGACTACAACATGTCAGTATGGAACTCCACCTGCTTGAGGTGTGGGCAGCAAGCTTATGGCTGCTGGACTGCAACATGTCAGTATGGAACTCCACCTGCTTGAGGTGTGGACTAGCTCAGAGCTTATGGCTGCTGGACTGCAACATGTCAGTATGGAACTCCACCTGCATGAGGTGTGGACTAGCTCAGAGGTTATGGCTGCTGGACTACAACATGTCAGTATGGAACTCCACCTGCTTGAGGTGTGGACTAGCTCAGAGCTTATGGCTGCTGGACTGCAACATGTCAGTATGGAACTCCACCTGCTTGAGGTGTGGACTAGCTCAGAGCTTATGGCTGCTGGACCTCAACATGTCAGTATGGAACTCCACCTGCTTGAGCTGTGGACTAGCTCAGAGCTTATGGCTGCTGGACCTCAACATGTCAGTATGGAACTCCACCTGCTTGAGGTGTGGACTAGCTCAGAGCTAATGGCTGCTGGACTACAACATGTCAGTATGGAACTCCACCTGCTTGAGGTGTGGACTAGCTCAGAGCTTATGGCTGCTGGACTGCAACATGTCAGTATGGAACTCCACCTGCTTGAGGTGTGGGCTAGCTCAGAGCTTATGGCTGCTGGACTACAACATGTCAGTATGGAACTCCACCTGCTTGAGGTGTGGACTAGCTCAGAGCTTATGGCTGCTGGACTACAACATGTCAGTATGGAACTCCACCTGCTTGAGGTGTGGACTAGCTCAGAGCTTATGGCTGCTGGACTACAACATGTCAGTATGGAACTCCACCTGCTTGAGGTGTGGACTAGCTCAGAGCTTATGGCTGCTGGACTACAACATGTCAGTATGGAACTCCACCTGCTTGAGGTGTGGACTAGCTCGGAGCTTATGGCTGCTGGACTACAACATGTCAGTATGGAACTCCACCTGCTTGAGGTGTGGGCAGCAAGCTTATGGCTGCTGGACTACAACATGACAGTATGGAACTCCACCTGCTTGAGGTGTGGACTAGCTCAGAGCTTATGGCTGCTGGACCTCAACATGTCAGTATGGAACTCCACCTGCTTGAGGTGTGGGCTACATAGCTCAGAGCTTATGGCTGCTGGACTACAACATGTCAGTATGGAACTCCACCTGCTTGAGGTGTGGACTAGCTCAGAGCTTATGGCTGCTGGACTACAACATGTCAGTATGGAACTCCACCTGCTTGAGGTGTGGACTAGCTCAGAGCTTATGGCGGCTGGACTACAACATGTCAGTATGGAACTCCACCTGCTTGAGGTGTGGACTAGCTCAGAGCTTATGGCTGCTGGACTACACACATGTCAGTATGGAACTCCACCTGCTTGAGGTGTGGACTAGCAGAGCTAATGGCTGCTGGACTACAACATGTCAGTATGGAACTCCACCTGCTTGAGGTGTGGACTAGCTCAGAGGTTATGGCTGCAACATGTCTCCACCTGCACAGTAAATGGAGATACAGCCAGAACCTGCCAAACTTAAAGAAACAATATTTCGCGTTGCCTCGCATCCTTCTCTAGTCTCTTTCCTTCTCTAGCTCCGCCTTCCTATCAAGCCCCTCCCCTTCTCCTTAGCCACTCCCATCTCTGCCTAGACTCCCCCTTCTTTCCCTACCTAGCCACTCCCCTTCCCTTTCTGGCCCCTCCCACTGCCCAATGTATATGAACACAGTATAAGCACTTATAGTAAAAATTATTATTACTATAAGTTATTACTATGAGTTGCGTGTGTTGCCTTTCAGATGAGGGCCATTGGAGAGGTGGCAGGTTCGTCTTTGAAGTGAGTGTGCCAGAGGAATACAACAACAAGGTATAGAGTTATAGAAAATATGGCTATAAATAGAATCATTGGAAGTGACTATAGATAGAATTTTAGGAAGTGGTTGTAAATTTGGTTGTAAATTAGAATTGTAGAATATGCATTGTGAATATTAATTATAGAATATGCACATTGTGAATATTAATTGTAGGAAGTGGCTAGTTATACATCTAATAATGCTGAGAGACCCTTTACCAGCGAAATATATATAGAGGACGAGGTTGGGGGGGAAGCTGTTCCACTTCCAGGAAGCTTGCACAGATCAATGATTGGAATAGGTTAGTGCTGATTGCTCACTGGAAATTGTCATAGTGAAAGCCACTGCCATTGTACGCAGGGTCTGGTGTGGTGAGTACTAGAGCTGTCCATGTGGGCACACAGGAGGAGAGGTTATCTTGGTTGTTTTCATGGAGATTTGAAGCTCATGATTTACATAGCTTCCATTCTCTGGATGAATGAACTGGTGCAGGGAGAGAGTGAGCGGTGCAGGGAGAGAGTGAGTGGTGCAAGGAGAGAGTGAGCAGTGCAGGGAGAGAGTGAGCGGTGCAGGGAGAGAGTGAGCGGTGCAGGGAGAGAGTGAGTGGTGCAAGGAGAGAGTGAGCAGTGCAAGGAGAGAGTGAGCGGTGCAGGGAGAGAGTGAGCAGTGCAGGGAGAGAGTGAGCAGTGCAAGGAGAGAGTGAGCGGTGCAAGGAGAGAGTGAGTGGTGCAAGGAGAGAGTGAGCAGTGCAGGGAGAGAGTGAGCGGTGCAGGGAGAGAGTGAGCGGTGCAGGGAGAGAGTGAGTGGTGCAAGGAGAGAGTGAGCAGTGCAAGGAGAGAGTGAGCGGTGCAAGGAGAGAGTGAGCAGTGCAGGGAGAGAGTGAGCGGTGCAGGGAGAGAGTGAGCGGTGCAGGGAGAGAGTGAGCGGTGCAGGGAGAGAGTGAGCGGTGCAAGGAGAGAGTGAGCGGTGCAGGGAGAGAGTGAGCTGTGCAAGGAGAGAGTGAGCGGTGCAGGGAGAGAGTGAGCGGTGCAGGGAGAGAGTGAGCGGTGCAGGGAGAGAGTGAGCGGTGCAAGGAGAGAGTGAGCGGTGCAAGGAGAGAGTGAGCGGTGCAGGGAGAGAGTGAGCGGTGCAGGGAGAGAGTGAGCGGTGCAGGGAGAGAGTGAGCGGTGCAAGGAGAGAGTGAGCGGTGCAAGGAGAGAGTGAGCGGTGCAAGGAGAGAGTGAGCGGTGCAGGGAGAGAGTGAGCGGTGCAAGGAGAGAGTGAGCGGTGCAGGGAGAGAGTGAGTGGTGCAGGGAGAGAGTGAGTGGTGCAGGGAGAGAGTGAGCGGTGCAGGGAGAGAGTGAGCGGTGCAAGGAGAGAGTGAGTGGTGCAAGGAGAGAGTGAGCGGTGCAAGGAGAGAGTGAGCGGTGCAGGGAGAGAGTGAGCGGTGCAGGGAGAGAGTGAGCGGTGCAGGGAGAGAGTGAGCGGTGCAAGGAGAGAGTGAGCGGTGCAAGGAGAGAGTGAGCGGTGCAGGGAGAGAGTGAGCGGTGCAGGGAGAGAGTGAGCAGTGCAAGGAGAGAGTGAGCGGTGCAGGGAGAGAGTGAGCGGTGCAAGGAGAGAGTGAGCGGTGCAAGGAGAGAGTGAGCGGTGCAGGGAGAGAGTGAGCGGTGCAGGGAGAGAGTGAGTGGTGCAAGGAGAGAGTGAGCAGTGCAGGGAGAGAGTGGGCGTTGGTGTCTGTCACTAGTTTTTGAGCACCTCACAGTATTGCCTCAGCTAGCAGAGTTATGGAGACAAGAGTTGGACTTTTTGATTTAGTGATGGTCCATGCCATGCCACGTGTAGGTACGGAGAATGAGGGGTGTGGTATGCCACGTAGGCACGGAGAATGAGGGGTGTGGTATGCCATGTAGGCACGGAGAATGAGGGGCGTGGTATGCCACGTACGTGTGGGAGGATGCTCGACACTTTTTTCAATGGCACACATTCTAGAATGCACAAGTCTAGTCTCCTCTTTTAGAACCATTCCCAGCCACACACACCAGGGTTGAGGTTAGGGCTAGGGCTAGGGCTGAGGTGAGGACCAGGGCTTGAGTTAGGGATAGGATTGAGGGTAGGGCTAGGGTTAGTGCTGAGGTGAGGACCAGGGCTTGAGTTAGGGATAGGATTGAGGTTAGGGCTAGGGTTAGTGCTGAGGTGAGGGCCAGGGCTTGAGTTAGGGATAGGATTGAGGGTAGGGCTAGGGTTAGTGCTGAGGTGAGGACCAGGGCTTGAGTTAGGGATAGGATTGAGGTTAGGGCTAGGGTTAGTGCTGAGGTGAGGGCCAGGGCTTGAGTTAGGGATAGGATTGAGGTTAGGGCCTGAGGTGAGGACCAGGGCTTGAGTTAGGGATAGGATTGAGGGTAGGGCTAGGGTTAGTGCTGAGGTGAGGACCAGGGCTTGAGTTAGGGATAGGATTGAGGTTAGGGCTAGGGTTAGTGCTCAGGTGAGGACCAGGGCTTGAGTTAGGGATAGGATTGAGGTTAGGGCTAGGGTTAGTGCTGCTGAGGTGAGTACCAGGGCTTGAGTTAGGGATAGGATTGAGGTTAGGGCTAGGGTTAGTGCTGAGGTGAGGACCAGGGCTTGAGTTAGGGATAGGATTGAGGTTAGGGCTAGGGTTAGTGCTGACGTGAGGGCCAGGGCTTGAGTTAGGGATAGGATTGAGGTTAGGGCTAGGGTTAGTGCTGAGGTGAGGACCAGGGCTTGAGTTAGGGATAGGATTGAGGTTAGGGCTAGGGTTAGTGCTGAGGTGAGGACCAGGGCTTGAGTTAGGGATAGGATTGAGGTTAGGGCTAGGATTAGTGCTGAGGTGAGGACCAGGGCTTGAGTTAGGGATAGGATTGAGGTTAGGGCTAGGGTTAGTGCTGCGGTGAGGGCCAGGGCTTGAGTTAGGGATAGGATTGAGGTTAGGGGTTAGTGCTGCGGTGAGGAGCAGGGCTTGAGTTAGGGATAGGATTGAGGTTAGGGCTAGGGTTAGTGCTGAGGTGAGGGCCAGGGCTTGAGTTAGGGATAGGATTGAGGTTAGGGCTAGGGTTAGTGCTGCGGTGAGGGCCAGGGCTTGAGTTAGGGATAGGATTGAGGTTAGGGCTAGGGTTAGTGCTGCGGTGAGGAGCAGGGCTTGAGTTAGGGATAGGATTGAGGCTAGGGCTAGGGTTAGTGCTGAGGTGAGGACCAGGGCTTGAGTTAGGGATAGGATTGAGGTTAGGGCTAGGGTTAGTGCTGAGGTGAGGACCAGGGCTTGAGTTAGGGATAGGATTGAGGTTAGGGCTAGGGTTAGTGCTGAGGTGAGGACCAGGGCTTGAGTTAGGGATAGGATTGAGGTTAGGGCTAGGGTTAGTGCTGAGGTGAGGACCAGGGCTTGAGTTAGGGATAGGTTTGAGGTTAGGGCTAGGGTTAGTGCTGAGGTGAGGTGCTGAGGTGAGGGCCAGGGCTTAAGTTAGGGATAGGATTGAGGTTAGGGCTAGGGTTAGTGCTGAGGTGAGGACCAGGGCTTGAGTTAGGGATAGGATTGAGGTTAGGGCTAGGGTTAGTGCTGAGGTGAGGACCAGGGCTTGAGTTAGGGATAGGATTGAGGTTATGGCTAGGGTTAGTGCTGGGCGCATGGCCAGATTGCCCAGGATTGGGGCCAGGACTCGGGACAAACATTGTCATTAGATTTATTGTCATTAGATTTAATATCACATCCATTAAAAAAATAAAAAAATAATCACATGATTTGTGTATTGATCACATGATAATCACATGTATGTTGTCCAGCCTCCGAATGTGCGCTGTACGACTCGTCTATGGCATCCTAATATCAACGAAACTGGAGAAGTATGCCTGAGGTAAGAGTAGCAACAGATTACAGCATGGTGAGAGTAGCAACAGATTACAGCATGGTGAGAGCAGCAACAGATTACAGCATGGTGAGAGCAGCAACAGATTACAGCATGGTGAGAGCAGCAACAGATTACAGCATGGTGAGAGCAGCAACAGATTACTGCATGGTGAGAGCAGCAACAGATTACTGCATGGTGAGAGCAGCAACAGATTACTGCATGGTGAGAGTAGCAACAGATTACTGCATGGTGAGAGCAGCAACAGATTACAGCATGGTGAGAGCAGCAACAGATTACTGCATGGTGAGAGCAGCAACAGATTACAGCATGGTGAGAGCAGCAACAGATTACTGCATGGTGAGAGCAGCAACAGATTACTGCATGGTGAGAGTAGCAACAGATTACTGCATGGTGAGAGCAGCAACAGATTACAGCATGGTGAGAGTAGCAACAGATTACAGCATGGTGAGAGCAGCAACAGATTACTGCATGGTGAGAGTAGCAACAGATTACTGCATGGTGAGAGTAGCAACAGATTACAGCATGGTGAGAGCAACAACAGATTACAGCATGGTGAGAGCAGCAACAGATTACAGCATGGTGAGAGCAGCAACAGATTACTGCATGGTGAGAGTAGCAACAGATTACTGCATGGTGAGAGCAGCAACAGATTACTGCATGGTGAGAGCAGCAACAGATTACAGCATGGTGAGAGTAGCAACAGATTACAGCATGGTGAGAGCAGCAACAGATTACTGCATGGTGAGAGTAGCAACAGATTACAGCATGGTGAGAGCAGCAACAGATTACAGCATGGTGAGAGCAGCAACAGATTACTGCACTGTGAACAACAGAGGGATGGTAGGTTACACTCATCAGAGAGTGCCTACATATATTTAAAAATGGCTGATCTCAAATCCCAAGCTCATGGATGGCATGCGATTAATGATGTCAACACCCGAGCACCCTCAAAAAAGTTAATAGTAGTTTTTTTAAGTGTAAAAATATATAATAATAATAGTAATAATAATCAACCATCCCCCCATCAGTAGATCAACCATAATTAATAGGCTGAAGTCGTTGTCCAATATAGTCAATTGGGATTAAAAAAAGCCGTTTCCCTTAACTTTACCTTTTAAGACCCAGAGTAAAGGATTTACTAAAAACACATGTGCCATCCTCTAGTACTTTATCAATTGAATCATTTTTCATTAAAATTTGTTCAAATACTACAATAAATAAATAAATAGTACAATAATGGTTAACAGTTGGGTTTTATTGCATTTTCTTTAAGAAAAATACTTAGAAAATGTTTATCACTTTTGCTTCACACTCGAACTTCAGCAGTGCCTTCCCTCGACTAACTGTTTCCACTACTGGCTGAACAGGGCCATACATGCAACGATCCACTGCTACTATCTCCACATCTCCCTGCTTTGGCCAATCGTAGAAAATGCGTGTTGAGTCCGTGCTTCGCTCTTTTTTTTGTGAAGGAAGGTAAATTAAGCTGATGTGGGATCAGCATCTTCGTCTTCACTAAAAACTTTTGTCATGATGAAATAGTCCATGTACCATTGATAATCAATGACTAAAGTTGGTTTATTTTACTCACATTATATATATACTATTGTATCATTCTGTCCATCAGAATGATGCAATAGTCCATATACCATTGACTAAGTGGTTCAAATAATTCATATTACTCACAATTATGCTTTAACTCACAAATTAGCATGATTGGAGAAGAAAAAAAGAAAATATAGTACTCGAAAAAAGAACTAGAAAAAAATTGCCCCCAAAAACTCCTGGCTTTTTTTTTACCCCGAGTGACCAAAAATATCTGGGGTAAAAAAAAGTCAGTCCAAAAAACCCAAAATATCAAAAAAATTGATTTTTTTTGTCGATGAATAAACCATTTAGTAACTATTTTCTTTTGGCTAGCGTTCATAATTTACTAACTAGTTTGATTAATCTACCCAAAAGTTCAGACCTGTGAGTCAGAAAAAAGTTAATTTCGGGTATTTTCTACATGTTTAGGTTCTTTATTTTGTCATGTCCATGTCAATATTTTTATACAAAAACACACATTAATGAAAAGCCCATTAAAAGTACTTGACAGATCAAGGATTGTTTAAATTCTTAAAGCAGCTGTGTCTTCCCCAGACCCCTGGTCTTTTTTTACCCCAACTTCCCCCCCTGCTTTTTTTACCCCAATTGACTATACTTGCAAAAGAACTTGTCCAAACTTGATCTGACAGACATCGCAAACATTGAGTGAATGGTCTGGATTCTTAATTACCGGAGTCATACTGATCTGCACAAGCGTAGAGGAAGCATTCTGTATCTTAATTTAGATATGCGCAGTTTCTTATAAGACTCGACAATTGATTTTTTTTAATGGATTTTCAAAGTGTGTGGATGGCACATGATGCCTGCGGCCTTGAGAGAGAGTTAAGGTGGTGAACTGACAGGCCTAACACCTTCACAACCTAGACTGTGTGCACAGTATTATTCTGTTTGTCAATGCTCTCCTGCCCATTCTCAACATGACTGATCAGAGACAGCAGAACTCTGACAGACACTCCCAACAGTTTTCACTGATTTATTGAAATATGAAGAAGTGTGAAGAAGTGTGTAGTTTGTTAGCAGTCAATGACGTACGTGCAGGTATAGTCCTAAACAACATGGCTGACAATGCCACGTGCCGTACCATTTCTGGCGGTGGCATTCTTAGCAATGTAGATAACAACTCATCTCCACCAAACTTTAATGGCTGACCCATGTCTAACTCATCTCCACCAAAGTTTAATGGCTGACCCATGCCTAACTCATCTCCACCAAAGCTTAATGGCTGACCCATGCCTAACTCATCTCCACCAAAGTTTAATGGCTGACCCATGCCTAACTCATCTCCACCAAAGTTTAATGGCTGACCCATGCCTAACTCATCTCCACCAAAGTTTAATGGCTGACCCATGCCTAACTCATCTCCACCAAAGTTTAATGGCTGACCCATGTCTAACTCATCTCCACCAAAGTTTAATGGCCGACCCATGCCTAACTCATCTCCACCAAAGTTTAATGGCTGACCCATGCCTAACTCATCTCCATCAAAGTTTAATGGCTGACCCATGCCTAACTCATCTCCACCAAAGTTTAATGGCTGACCCATGCCTAACTCATCTCCACCAAAGTTTAATGGCTGACCCATGCCTAACTCATCTCCACCAAAGTTTAATGGCTGACCTATGCCTAACTCATCTCCACCAAAGTTTAATGGCTGACCTATGCCTAACTCATCTCCACCAAAGTTTAATGGCTGACCTATGCCTAACTCATCTCCACCAAAGTTTAATGGCTGACCCATGCCTAACTCATCTCCACCAAAGTTTAATGGCTGACCCAGGTCTAACTCATCTCCACCAAAGTTTAATGGCTGACCCATGCCTAACTCATCTCCACCAAAGTTTAATGGCTGACCTATGCCTAACTCATCTCCACCAAAGTTTAATGGCTGACTCATGCCTAACTCATCTCCACCAAAGTTTAATGGCTGACTCATGCCTAACTCATCTCCACCAAAGTTTAATGGCTGACCTATGCCTAACTCATCTCCACCAAAGGTTAATGGCTGACTCATGCCTAACTCATCTCCACCAAAGTTTAATGGCTGACCCATGCCTAACTCATCTCCACCAAAGTTTAATGGCTGACTCATGCCTAACTCATCTCCACCAAAGTTTAATGGCTGACCTATGCCTAATTCATCTCCACCAAAGGTTAATGGCTGACTCATGCCTAACTCATCTCCACCAAAGTTTAATGGCTGACCCATGCCTAACTCATCTCCACCAAAGTTTAATGGCTGACCTATGCCTAACTCATCTCCACCAAAGTTTAATGGCTGACTCATGCCTAACTCATCTCCA
>JAQNBH010000012.1:35994106-36051354 GCA_028752905.1 Cladorhizidae sp. MBARI D1340-BT2 | reverse complement strand
CTGCAACAACTGCTAGACCTTCCAGCTCGGTAGCCGAATAGCGAGTCTCTGCAGGTAGTAGTCGTTGGGAATAGAAGGCAGCTGGTATCTCAGCTCTGTCCCGCACAACAGTAAGTATAGCTCCGAGACCTCTTATGGAAGCATCCGTCTGTAACAGGAACATGTCCGTGTGTGTGGGTATGGCAAGCGTAGGCAATTTGCACAAGGCATCTTTTAGGTATGCAAACTCAAGTTCCAATTGTGGTGACCAGTGGGTCTTCTCCGGGGCTGATTTTGTGGTTGCTGCTGTGAGCTGGACCGAGTTCTGTGCGAATTCTGGTACAAACTTCCTGTAATAGCCAAGGAATGATCGGATGTCGTACTTTGTCTGTGGTTGCCTGAACTGTCTGATGGCTGTTACCTTGCATTCCCCAGGGCTAATCTTTCCCTTTCCCACAGTGTGACCAAGGAATGAGCAAGAGGCAACCGCCCAAGTACATTTGGCTGCCTTAACCGTCAAGCCGAGTTCCTTTAGGCTTCCAAGGATTGCAGTAAGGTGGTGGAGATGTTGGTTCCAAGATGTGCTGAACACGGTGTGTGTCGAGTATGGCAATGCATCCTTATTGAGCCTCATTGACCAAGGCCATCCCTCTCTCTGCTGCTGTGAGGTGAGCAGAGGTGGTCTTACGCACATATCTCCCCTCTGTGATCAGTTCCAAGGGGAGGGGCCTGGGAAATGTTTCATTCCCTCACCTCAAGCCATGATGTGGCAACAGCTTCACACAAGGAGGTATCATCGACCGCTCTAGTCTCCACCTCCTTGGCTCAGTCTCCACCTCCTTGGCTCAGTCTTCACCTCCTTGGCTCAGTCTCCACCTCCTTGGCTCAGTCTCCACCTCCTTGGCTCAGTCTCCACCTCCTTGGCTCAGTCTCCACCTCCTTGGCTCAGTCTCCACATCCTTGGCTCAGTCTCCACCTCCTTGGCTCAGTCTCCACCCCCTTCGCTTAGTTCCTCCAGTATTCCCTACCCTGACCTGATGCCAATCTGGCCGAAGAAGTCGGAGGTCGGGCAAAAACCATGCCTCTGAGGCCATTACTTTCACATTTTTGGCTGATTCCATTCAGGCAGACTGGGTGGTAGACTATTAGTGTAGTGCTCATACTGGAGTCACTGAAGCTCAGACTGAGGGCCTGGTGGTAGACTACTAGTGTAGTGCTCATACTGGAGTCACTGAAGCTCAGACTGAGGGCCTGGTGGTAGACTACTAGTGTAGTGCTCATACTGGAGTCACTGAAGCTCAGACTGAGGGCCTGGTGGTAGACTACTAGTGTAGTGCTCATACTGGAGACACTGAAGCTCAGACTGAGGGCCTGGTGGTAGACTACTAGTGTAGTGCTCATACTGGAGACACTGAAGCTCAGACTGAGGGCCTGGTGGTAGACTACTAGTGTAGTGCTCATACTGGAGACACTGAAGCTCAGACTGAGGGCCTGGTGGTAGACTACTAGTGTAGTGCTCATACTGGAGACACTGAAGCTCAGACTGAGGGCCTGGTGGTAGACTACTAGTGTAGTGCTCATACTGGAGACACTGAAGCTCAGACTGAGGGCCTGGTGGTAGACTACTAGTGTAGTGCTCATACTGGAGTCACTGAAGCTCAGACTGAGGGCCTGGTGGTAGACTACTAGTGTAGTGCTCATACTGGAGACACTGAAGCTCAGACTGAGGGCCTGGTGGTAGACTACTAGTGTAGTGCTCATACTGGAGACACTGAAGCTCAGACTGAGGGCCTGGTGGTAGACTACTAGTGTAGTGCTCATACTGGAGACACTGAAGCTCAGACTGAGGGCCTGGTGGTAGACTACTAGTGTAGTACTCATACTGGAGACACTGAAGCTCAGACTGAGGGCCTGGTGGTAGACTACTAGTGTAGTGCTCATACTGGAGGCACTGAAGCTCAGACTGAGGGCCTGGTGGTAGACTACTAGTGTAGTGCTCATACTGGAGACACTGAAGCTCAGACTGAGGGCCTGGTGGTAGACTACTAGTGTAGTGCTCATACTGGAGACACTGAAGCTCAGACTGAGGGCCTGGTGGTAGACTACTAGTGTAGTGCTCATACTGGAGTCACTGAAGCTCAGACTGAGGGCCTGGTGGTAGACTACTAGTGTAGTGCTCATACTGGAGACACTGAAGCTCAGACTGAGGGCCTGGTGGTAGACTACTAGTGTAGTGCTCATACTGGAGACACTGAAGCTCAGACTGAGGGCCTGGTGGTAGACTACTAGTGTAGTGCTCATACTGGAGACACTGAAGCTCAGACTGTGGGCCTGGTGGTAGACTACTAGTGTAGTGCTCATACTGGAGTCACTGAAGCTCAGACTGAGGGCCTGGTGGTAGACTACTAGTGTAGTGCTCATACTGGAGTCACTGAAGCTCAGACTGAGGGCCTGGTGGTAGACTATTAGTGTAGTGCTCATACTGGAGACACTGAAGCTCAGACTGAGGGCCTGGTGGTAGACTACTAGTGTAGTGCTCATACTGGAGACACTGAAGCTCAGACTGAGGGCCTGGTGGTAGACTACTAGTGTAGTGCTCATACTAGAGACACTGAAGCTCAGACTGAGGGCCTGGTGGTAGACTACTAGTGTAGTGCTCATACTGGAGACACTGAAGCTCAGACTGAGGGCCTGGTGGTAGACTACTAGTGTAGTGCTCATACTAGAGACACTGAAGCTCAGACTGAGGGCCTGGTGGTAGACTACTAGTGTAGTGCTCATACTGGAGTCACTGAAGCTCAGACTGAGGGCCTGGTGGTAGACTACTAGTGTAGTGCTCATACTGGAGACACTGAAGCTCAGACTGAGGGCCTGGTGGTAGACTACTAGTGTAGTGCTCATACTGGAGACACTGAAGCTCAGACTGAGGGCCTGGTGGTAGACTACTAGTGTAGTGCTCATACTGGAGACACTGAAGCTCAGACTGAGGGCCTGGTGGTAGACTACTAGTGTAGTGCTCATACTGGAGACACTGAAGCTCAGACTGAGGGCCTGGTGGTAGACTACTAGTGTAGTGCTCATACTGGAGTCACTGAAGCTCAGACTGAGGGCCTGGTGGTAGACTACTAGTGTAGTGCTCATACTGGAGTCACTGAAGCTCAGACTGAGGGCCTGGTGGTAGACTACTAGTGTAGTGCTCATACTGGAGACACTGAAGCTCAGACTGAGGGCCTGGTGGTAGACTACTAGTGTAGTGCTCATACTGGAGACACTGAAGCTCAGACTGAGGGCCTGGTGGTAGACTACTAGTGTAGTGCTCATACTGGAGTCACTGAAGCTCAGACTGAGGGCCTGGTGGTAGACTACTAGTGTAGTGCTCATACTGGAGACACTGAAGCTCAGACTGAGGGCCTGGTGGTAGACTACTAGTGTAGTGCTCATACTGGAGACACTGAAGCTCAGACTGAGGGCCTGGTGGTAGACTACTAGTGTAGTGCTCATACTAGAGACACTGAAGCTCAGACTGAGGGCCTGGTGGTAGACTACTAGTGTAGTGCTCATACTGGAGACACTGAAGCTCAGACTGAGGGCCTGGTGGTAGACTACTAGTGTAGTGCTCATACTGGAGACACTGAAGCTCAGACTGAGGGCCTGGTGGTAGACTACTAGTGTAGTGCTCATACTGGAGACACTGAAGCTCAGACTGAGGGCCTGGTGGTAGACTACTAGTGTAGTGCTCATACTGGAGACACTGAAGCTCAGACTGAGGGCCTGGTGGTAGACTACTAGTGTAGTGCTCATACTGGAGACACTGAAGCTCAGACTGAGGGCCTGGTGGTAGACTACTAGTGTAGTGCTCATACTGGAGACACTGAAGCTCAGACTGAGGGCCTGGTGGTAGACTACTAGTGTAGTGCTCATACTGGAGACACTGAAGCTCAGACTGAGGGCCTGGTGGTAGACTACTAGTGTAGTGCTCATACTGGAGTCACTGAAGCTCAGACTGAGGGCCTGGTGGTAGACTACTAGTGTAGTGCTCATACTGGAGACACTGAAGCTCAGACTGAGGGCCTGGTGGTAGACTACTAGTGTAGTGCTCATACTGGAGACACTGAAGCTCAGACTGAGGGCCTGGTGGTAGACTACTAGTGTAGTGCTCATACTGGAGTCACTGAAGCTCAGACTGAGGGCCTGGTGGTAGACTACTAGTGTAGTGCTCATACTGGAGACACTGAAGCTCAGACTGAGGGCCTGGTGGTAGACTACTAGTGTAGTGCTCATACTGGAGACACTGAAGCTCAGACTGAGGGCCTGGTGGTAGACTACTAGTGTAGTGCTCATACTGGAGACACTGAAGCTCAGACTGAGGGCCTGGTGGTAGACTACTAGTGTAGTGCTCATACTGGAGACACTGAAGCTCAGACTGAGGGCCTGGTGGTAGACTACTAGTGTAGTGCTCATACTGGAGTCACTGAAGCTCAGACTGAGGGCCTGGTGGTAGACTACTAGTGCAGTGCTCATACTGGAGACACTGAAGCTCAGACTGAGGGCCTGGTGGTAGACTACTAGTGTAGTGCTCATACTGGAGACACTGAAGCTCAGACTGAGGGCCTGGTGGTAGACTACTAGTGTAGTGCTCATACTGGAGACACTGAAGCTCAGACTGAGGGCCTGGTGGTAGACTACTAGTGTAGTGCTCATACTGGAGTCACTGAAGCTCAGACTGAGGGCCTGGTGGTAGACTACTAGTGTAGTGCTCATACTGGAGTCACTGAAGCTCAGACTGAGGGCCTGGTGGTAGACTACTAGTGTAGTGCTCATACTGGAGTCACTGAAGCTCAGACTGAGGGCCTGGTGGTAGACTACTAGTGTAGTGCTCATACTGGAGGCACTGAAGCTCAGACTGAGGGCCTGGTGGTAGACTACTAGTGTAGTGCTCATACTGGAGACACTGAAGCTCAGACTGAGGGCCTGGTGGTAGACTACTAGTGTAGTGCTCATACTGGAGACACTGAAGCTCAGACTGAGGGCCTGGTGGTAGACTACTAGTGTAGTGCTCATACTGGAGACACTGAAGCTCAGACTGAGGGCCTGGTGGTAGACTACTAGTGTAGTGCTCATACTGGAGTCACTGAAGCTCAGACTGAGGGCCTGGTGGTAGACTACTAGTGTAGTGCTCATACTGGAGTCACTGAAGCTCAGACTGAGGGCCTGGTGGTAGACTACTAGTGTAGTGCTCATACTGGAGACACTGAAGCTCAGACTGAGGGCCTGGTGGTAGACTACTAGTGTAGTGCTCATACTGGAGACACTGAAGCTCAGACTGAGGGCCTGGTGGTAGACTACTAGTGTAGTGCTCATACTGGAGACACTGAAGCTCAGACTGAGGGCCTGGTGGTAGACTACTAGTGTAGTGCTCATACTGGAGTCACTGAAGCTCAGACTGAGGGCCTGGTGGTAGACTACTAGTGTATGCTCATACTGGAGACACTGAAGCTCAGACTGAGGGCCTGGTGGTAGACTACTACTGTAGTGCTCATACTGGAGTCACTGAAGCTCAGACTGAGGGCCTGGTGGTAGACTACTAGTGTAGTGCTCATACTGGAGACACTGAAGCTCAGACTGAGGGCCTGGTGGTAGACTACTAGTGTAGTGCTCATACTGGAGTCACTGAAGCTCAGACTGAGGGCCTGGTGGTAGACTACTAGTGTAGTGCTCATACTGGAGTCACTGAAGCTCAGACTGAGGGCCTGGTGGTAGACTACTAGTGTAGTGCTCATACTGGAGACACTGAAGCTCAGACTGAGGGCCTGGTGGTAGACTACTAGTGTAGTGCTCATACTGGAGTCACTGAAGCTCAGACTGAGGGCCTGGTGGTAGACTACTAGTGTAGTGCTCATACTGGAGTCACTGAAGCTCAGACTGAGGGCCTGGTGGTAGACTACTAGTGTATGCTCATACTGGAGACACTGAAGCTCAGACTGAGGGCCTGGTGGTAGACTACTACTGTAGTGCTCATACTGGAGACACTGAAGCTCAGACTGAGGGCCTGGTGGTAGACTACTAGTGTAGTGCTCATACTGGAGACACTGAAGCTCAGACTGAGGGCCTGGTGGTAGACTACTAGTGTAGTGCTCATACTGGAGACACTGAAGCTCAGACTGAGGGCCTGGTGGTAGACTACTAGTGTAGTGCTCATACTGGAGTCACTGAAGCTCAGACTGAGGGCCTGGTGGTAGACTACTAGTGTAGTGCTCATACTGGAGTCACTGAAGCTCAGACTGAGGGCCTGGTGGTAGACTACTAGTGTAGTGCTCATACTGGAGACACTGAAGCTCAGACTGAGGGCCTGGTGGTAGACTACTAGTGTAGTGCTCATACTGGAGACACTGAAGCTCAGACTGAGGGCCTGGTGGTAGACTACTAGTGTAGTACTCATACTGGAGACACTGAAGCTCAGACTGAGGGCCTGGTGGTAGACTACTAGTGTAGTGCTCATACTGGAGTCACTGAAGCTCAGACTGAGGGCCTGGTGGTAGACTACTAGTGTAGTGCTCATACTGGAGTCACTGAAGCTCAGACTGAGGGCCTGGTGGTAGACTACTAGTGTAGTGCTCATACTGGAGACACTGAAGCTCTGAGGAAGGCTGCACAGGCACCTCTGCATGAGGAAGGCTGCACAGGAACCTCTGCTGTAACATGGCAATGTACTTGCTCTACCCATCACAAAGCCATTATTGCCGGGAAGATTAAAAGAAGTTCTAGCTGTGAGACAGGTGCTAGCTGTGAGGCACACACCAGCTATGAGGCATATGTATGATAGCTGTGAGGCATGTGCAAGCTCTGCTGTAAAACATGTACTAGCTGTGAGGCACATGCTAGCTGTGAGGCACGTGCTAGCTGTGATGTTATTTAATAAGGTCTTGTCTTGAACTTAACTTGGAGTTAGAATGGCCATAAGTGGGTCAAGAACCTTTCACAGGTGGTTTTGTGCTGGCTTATGGCTGGTTCCCAGTAGACACGACGTTAATGCTGTGCAACAAGGTGTGTGTCTATTGTGAACACAAAAACCTGTCCAGCGGTGCACCCTGTCCAGCGGTGCACCCTGTGTGGAGGTGTTTGTCCCTTTGTGGAGGTGTTGCATGTCAACCAGCCTTTATAACAGACCTGCAGTGGCATCTTGGCGGGGTGATACCCTCCTTGACTTTGCAACCTACTGGACATATTCGTATAAACTATTAGCAGGGCAGAGGGTTAGGAGTAATTGATCTAAACTATTAGCAGGGCAGGGCCCCAGCCCCAGCCCTAGCCCTGTGTAGGAGTAATTGATCTTCACCAAGTTAGAGGAAGCTGCAGTTAGATGGGTGCATAGAGTTTGGAGGCTCATTAGGGGGCAGGAGTAGTATTTTGCCCATAATTAGAGTGAATCTACCACACCATTCAGATTAATCCTTTGCTCTGTGTGTGTGGGGAAGGTGTGTGGGGAGGGGAGGGGTGTGGCAGTCTTGATAGGCAGCTGGTAGTACACACTGTATGCACTTAGCACTGTCTCATATGGGATTTACAGTGGTGGTCTGTATAAGCCATTAGCACTGACCGTATGCACTTAGCAGTCTGAGTGCTGACTATTAGCACAGGGAGTCAGTGCACTGTGAGCTATTAGCACAGTTGGAGTTCACTTAGCACACTGCCTTCACAGCCGATTCACATCCACAATTTCCCTGGCCCTAGTCCTGAGAAGTGAGGGCTGAGCAGCATATGAGGTCATTGCCTCAAACTCGCCATGGATCTCGAGCACATCATTTACAGGGTTCTCACCTTCTGGGATCTGAGGACTCAATGAACATGTGACTATCAGTCTCATTAAAGCTACAGATCTGACCTGGCCAGCCTTGTGCATATGTGAGCAGTGGCACGTGCAATACTCTCCATAGTTGTTGTCACTGTTGTTCTTTGTATGTATGAACTCTTCAGCACCTGACCTAGATAGACCTATTCTCCATCTTTGTCAGTGATCTTCTTCAGTGTAGCAGCATCAGGGTTTCATTTAGAAAATTGTCCAAGGGGGGGAAACTGGAGGAATCTTGATATTATAAGGGGGGGCATGAATTCAAGCACTTATCAACATCAATAAGAATTTTAATAATACAATTTCCAAGGGGGGGCAAAATGTTTCCAAGGGGGGGGGGGGTAGCCGCCCGAAACCCTGGCATAAGTTGGCCACTGGTCTAGAGGTTTTGAATCGAGCTTGTTGGTCTCCTTCACTGTTCTCAGTAGGTGACTGAGAGCCCCAAGAGAATGCCCAACTCATCATCGGCTTGCATGCACTTGAAGAAGATGGCGCTGATGTAAAGTCAGGGAACAATACCACAGCCTAGAAGATACTTGACATCCATCCATTTCCCAGGTTGCCTTTGAATTTTCCACGTCAGCTGGTTTCACTGAAGAATCCTGAAAGTGGTGGTGAAAATGAGCTGTGTAGGCACCATATTTGGACAGAATCTGTTTCATCACACTCATTCAGTTGACTACCCATAGAATTCTGCAAGCTCTCATTGGCCTTACCCCTTATTCCTCATCATTCAGGTGGAATGTCTCTTTCAGGTCGTTGACGATGATCTCCAGTTCTTGGAGATTTCTCGCAGAGGTATGTAGTCGAGCCGAGGGAGCAATTCCTAAAGCAAATCAAAGGAAGCGCCACGAAGAGCGCATTTGATCACTAGTTCGAGCCTGTGCGCCAAACATCACATCCAGAAGATCCATTCTTGTTCCCTCTCCACCAGTCCTTCCATACTACCAGCCCCATTCTCTGCCCATCAGTGGCAATTCCCTCCAGCCTACTCCATACCTCTGTAGTCACTGACTGGATGCTAAGACCCTGCAGTCCGCACTGAAGTGATTGAAATGGTCCCTCTGCAGTGACACTTTTGGATTTGCGCACACACAAGAAGCTCCTCCTTGAGGGCATCTTCTCAGCAGCACCGTCCATGCCATACCAGAGAACCAGCAGAAAGATGTTGTCAACATTGCTCTGGTTAGTAGAGCTGTCCATCAGTTGGGAGGAAAAAACACAGAGATGGCAGAGAGTAAATCCTGCCTTCTCCATTCAGCCATGTAGTGAACAAACTCCTTAGAAGCATTTCGGAGGAGGAGCTGCCGAGGTTTATTCCATGCCTTGCCTCAAGGCCACAGATCCTGGGGTTCTTCCGAAAGGCTAGCTGCTCAGTTTGTACCAAATAGGCAATATTGAACTTTACCCTCAGCCTTCTCCGTTCGTCTTCAGGCAGAGAAGTAAGTGACTGCACCTGCTCGCACCTGCTCGCACCTTGTGCTTTGGCTTGCTCTCTCTTGAGGAGGTCCATGGCGTCAGCACTGTTGGCAGTTCCTATAGAATCTGCTTCATGTATCCATCTATCGCTGAAGTTCCTCCCTCCTATGATTCCGTCTTTGAACTTTGTACACACTCGACACTTTAGCCTCATTCACAGCCACCTCAACTCCCGTCTCACTCAAGCCATGTGCGTCTCACACTCAAGCCATGTTAGTGTCTCACTTAAGCCATGTTAGCATCTCACACTCAAGCCATGTTAGCGTCTCACACTCAAGCCATGTTAGCATCTCACACTCAAGCCATGTTAGCGTCTCACACTCAAGCCATGTTAGCGTCTCACACTCAAGCCATGTTAGCGTCTCACACTCAAGCCATGTTAGCGTCTCACACTCAAGCCATGTTAGCGTCTCACACTCAAGCCATGTTAGCGTCTCACACTCAAGCCATGTTAGTGTCTCACACTCAAGCCATGTTAGCATCTCACACTCAAGCCATGTTAGCGTCTCACACTCAAGCCATGTTAGCGTCTCACACTCAAGCCATGTTAGCGTCTCACACTCAAGCCATGTTAGCGTCTCACACTCAAGCCATGTTAGCATCTCACACTCAAGCCATGTTAGCATCTCACATTCAAGCCATGTTAGTGTCTCACACTCAAGCCATGTTAGCGTCTCACACTCAAGCCATGTTAGCGTCTCACACTCAAGCCATGTTAGCATCTCACACTCAAGCCATGTTAGCATCTCACACTCAAGCCATGTTAGTGTCTCACACTCAAGCCATGTTAGCGTCTCACACTCAAGCCATGTTAGCGTCTCACACTCAAGCCATGTTAGCATCTCACACTCAAGCCATGTTAGCGTCTCACACTCAAGCCATGTTAGCATCTCACACTCAAGCCATGTTAGCATCTCACACTCAAGCCATGTTAGCATCTCACACTCAAGCCATGTTAGCATCTCACACTCAAGCCATGTTAGTGTCTCACACTCAAGCCATGTTAGTGTCTCACACTCAAGCCATGTTAGCGTCTCACACTCAAGCCATGTTAGCATCTCACACTCAAGCCATGTTAGTGTCTCACACTCAAGCCATGTTAGCATCTCACACTCAAGCCATGTTAGCATCTCACACTCAAGCCATGTTAGCATCTCACACTCAAGCCATGTTAGCATCTCACACTCAAGCCATGTTAGCATCTCACACTCAAGCCATGTTAGTGTCTCACATTCAAGCCATGTTAGCGTCTCACACTCAAGCCATGTTAGCATCTCACACTCAAGCCATGTTAGCATCTCACACTCAAGCCATGTTAGCATCTCACACTCAAGCCATGTTAGCATCTCACACTCAAGCCATGTTAGCATCTCACACTCAAGCCATGTTAGCGTCTCACACTCAAGCCATGTTAGCATCTCACACTCAAGCCATGTTAGCGTCTCACACTCAAGCCATGTTAGCGTCTCACACTCAAGCCATGTTAGCGTCACACTCAAGCCATGTTAGCATCTCACACTCAAGCCATGTTAGCATCTCACACTCAAGCCATGTTAGCGTCTCACACTCAAGCCATGTTAGCATCTCACACTCAAGCCATGTTAGCATCTCACACTCAAGCCATGTTAGCATCTCACACTCAAGCCATGTTAGTGTCTCACACTCAAGCCATGTTAGCGTCTCACACTCAAGCCATGTTAGCGTCTCACACTCAAGCCATGTTAGCATCTCACACTCAAGCCATGTTAGCATCTCACACTCAAGCCATGTTAGCGTCTCACACTCAAGCCATGTTAGCATCTCACACTCAAGCCATGTTAGCGTCTCACACTCAAGCCATGTTAGCGTCTCACACTCAAGCCATGTTAGCATCTCACACTCAAGCCATGTTAGCGTCTCACACTCAAGCCATGTTAGAGTCTCACACTCAAGCCATGTTAGTGTCTCACACTCAAGCCATGTTAGCATCTCACTCAAGCCATGTTAGCGTCTCACACTCAAGTCATGTTAGTGTCTCACACTCAAGCCATGTTAGCATCTCACACTCAAGCCATGTTAGCGTCTCACACTCAAGCCATGTTAGCATCTCACACTCAAGCCATGTTAGCATCTCACACTCAAGCCATGTTAGCGTCTCACACTCAAGCCATGTTAGTGTCTCACACTCAAGCCATGTTAGCATCTCACACTCAAGCCATGTTAGCATCTCACACTCAAGCCATGTTAGTGTCTCACACTCAAGCCATGTTAGCATCTCACACTCAAGCCATGTTAGCATCTCACACTCAAGCCATGTTAGTGTCTCACACTCAAGCCATGTTAGTGTCTCACACTCAAGCCATGTTAGCATCTCACACTCAAGCCATGTTAGCATCTCACACTCAAGCCATGTTAGTGTCTCACACTCAAGCCATGTTAGTGTCACACTCAAGCCATGTTAGTGTCTCACACTCAAGCCATGTAAGTGTCTCACACTCAAGCCATGTTAGCATCTCACACTCAAGCCATGTTAGCATCTCACACTCAAGCCATGTTAGCATCTCTCACTCGAGCCATGTTAGTGTCTCACACTCAAGCCATGTTAGTGTCTCACACTCAAGCCATGTTAGCATCTCACACTCAAGCCATGTTAGCGTCTCACACTCAAGCCATGTTAGCGTCTCACACTCAAGCCATGTTAGCGTCTCACACTCAAGCCATGTTAGTGTCTCACACTCAAGCCATGTTAGTGTCTCACACTCAAGCCATGTTAGTGTCTCACACTCAAGCCATGTTAGCATCTCACACTCAAGCCATGTTAGTGTCTCACACTCAAGCCATGTTAGCATCTCACACTCAAGCCATGTTAGTGTCTCACACTCAAGCCATGTTAGTGTCTCACACTCAAGCCATGTTAGCGTCTCACACTCAAGCCATGTTAGCGTCTCACACTCAAGCCATGTTAGCATCTCACACTCAAGCCATGTTAGCATCTCACACTCAAGCCATGTTAGCATCTCACACTCAAGCCATGTCAGCGTCGCACACTCAAGCCATGTTAGCATCTCACACTCAAGCCATGTTAGTGTCTCACACTCAAGCCATGTTAGCGTCTCACACTCAAGCCATGTTAGTGTCTCACACTCAAGCCATGTTAGCATCTCACACTCAAGCCATGTTAGTGTCTCACACTCAAGCCATGTTAGTGTCTCACACTCAAGCCATGTTAGCATCTCACACTCAAGCCATGTTAGCATCTCACACTCAAGCCATGTTAGCGTCTCACACTCAAGCCATGTTAGCATCTCACACTCAAGCCATGTTAGCGTCTCACACTCAAGCCATGTTAGCATCTCACACTCAAGCCATGTTAGCATCTCACACTCAAGCCATGTTAGCGTCTCACTCAAGCCATGTTAGCATCTCACACTCAAGCCATGTTAGCATCTCACACTCAAGCCATGTTAGCATCTCACACTCAAGCCATGTTAGCATCTCACACTCAAGCCATGTTAGCGTCTCACACTCAAGCCATGTTAGTGTCTCACACTCAAGCCATGTTAGTGTCTCACACTCAAGCCATGTTAGCGTCTCACACTCAAGTCATGTTAGTGTCTCACACTCAAGCCATGTTAGCGTCTCACACTCAAGCCATGTTAGCATCTCACACTCAAGCCATGTTAGCATCTCACACTCAAGCCATGTTAGCATCTCACACTCAAGCCATGTTAGCGTCTCACACTCAAGCCATGTTAGCGTCTCACACTCAAGCCATGTTAGCATCTCACACTCAAGCCATGTTAGCATCTCACACTCAAGCCATGTTAGCATCTCACACTCAAGCCATGTTAGCGTCTCACACTCAAGCCATGTTAGCATCTCACACTCAAGCCATGTTAGCGTCTCACACTCAAGCCATGTTAGCATCTCACACTCAAGCCATGTTAGCATCTCACACTCAAGCCATGTTAGCATCTCAGACTCAAGCCATGTTAGTGTCTCACACTCAAGCCATGTTAGCGTCTCACACTCAAGCCATGTTAGCGTCTCACACTCAAGCCATGTTAGCGTCTCACACTAAAGCCATGTTAGCATCTCACACTCAAGCCATGTTAGCGTCTCACACTCAAGCCATGTTAGCATCTCACACTCAAGCCATGTTAGCGTCTCACACTCAAGCCATGTTAGCGTCTCACACTCAAGCCATGTTAGCGTCTCACACTCAAGCCATGTTAGCATCTCACACTCAAGCCATGTTAGCGTCTCACACTCAAGCCATGTTAGCATCTCACACTCAAGCCATGTTAGCATCTCACACTCAAGCCATGTTAGCATCTCACACTCAAGCCATGTTAGTGTCTCACACTCAAGCCATGTTAGCATCTCACACTCAAGCCATGTTAGCATCTCACACTCAAGCCATGTTAGTGTCTCACACTCAAGCCATGTTAGCGTCTCACACTCAAGCCATGTTAGCATCTCACACTCAAGCCATGTTAGCGTCTCACACTAAAGCCATGTTAGCATCTCACACTCAAGCCATGTTAGCGTCTCACACTCAAGCCATATTAGTGTCTCACACTCAAGCCATGTTAGTGTCTCACACTCAAGCCATGTTAGCATCTCACACTCAAGCCATGTTAGCATCTCACACTCAAGCCATGTTAGCATCTCACACTCAAGCCATGTTAGCATCTCACACTCAAGCCATGTTAGCATCTCACACTCAAGCCATGTTAGCATCTCACACTCAAGCCATGTTAGCATCTCACACTCAAGCCATGTTAGCATCTCACACTCAAGCCATGTTAGCGTCTCACACTCAAGCCATGTTAGTGTCTCACACTCAAGCCATGTTAGTGTCTCACACTCAAGCCATGTTAGTGTCTCACACTCAAGCCATGTTAGCATCTCACACTCAAGCCATGTTAGCATCTCTCACTCAAGCCATGTTAGTGTCTAACACTCAAGCCATGTTAGCGTCTCACACTCAAGCCATGTTAGCATCTCTCACTCAAGCCATGTTAGTGTCTAACACTCAAGCCATGTTAGTGTCTCACACTCAAGCCATGTTAGTGTCTCACACTCAAGCCATGTTAGCATCTCACACTCAAGCCATGTTAGCATCTCACACTCAAGCCATGTTAGCGTCTCACACTCAAGCCATGTTAGCGTCTCACACTCAAGCCATGTTAGTGTCTCACACTCAAGCCATGTTAGTGTCTCACACTCAAGCCATGTTAGCATCTCACACTCAAGCCATGTTAGCATCTCACACTCAAGCCATGTTAGTATCTCACACTCAAGCCATGTTAGCGTCTCACACTCAAGCCATGTTAGCGTCTCACACTCAAGCCATGTTAGCATCTCACACTCAAGCCATGTTAGCATCTCACACTCAAGCCATGTTAGCATCTCTCACTCAAGCCATGTTAGTATCTCACACTCAAGCCATGTTAGCATCTCACACTCAAGCCATGTTAGTATCTCACACTCAAGCCATGTTAGCATCTCACACTCAAGCCATGTTAGCATCTCTCACTCAAGCCATGTTAGCATCTCACACTCAAGCCATGTTAGCATCTCTCACTCAAGCCATGTTAGCGTCTCACACTCAAGCCATGTTAGTGTCTCACACTCAAGCCATGTTAGCGTCTCACAATCAAGCCATGTTAGCGTCTCACACTCAAGCCATGTTAGCATCTCACACTCAAGCCATGTTAGCGTCTCACACTCAAGCCATGTTAGCATCTCACACTCAAGCCATGTTAGCGTCTCACACTCAAGGCCATGTTAGCATCTCACACTCAAGCCATGTTAGCGTCTCACACTCAAGCCATGTTAGCATCTCACTCAAGCCATGTAGCATCTCACACTCAAGCCATGTTAGCATCTCACACTCAAGCCATGTAGCGTCTCACACTCAAGCCATGTTAGCATCTCACACTCAAGTCATGTTAGCATCTCACTCAAGCCATGTTAGCATCTCACACTCAAGCCATGTTAGCGTCTCACACTCAAGACATGTTAGCATCTCACACTCAAGCATGTTAGCATCTCACACTCAAGCCATGTTAGTGTCACACTCAAGCCATGTTAGCGTCTCACACTCAAGCCATGTAGCATCTCACACTCAAGCCATGTTAGCATCTCACACTCAAGCCATGTTAGTGTCTCACTCAAGCCATGTTAGCGTCTCACACTCAAGCCATGTTAGCATCTCACACTCAAGCCATGTTAGTGTCTCACACTCAAGCCATGTTAGTGTCTCACACTCAAGCCATGTTAGCATCTCACACTCAAAGCCATGTTAGCGTCTCACACTCAAGCCATGTTAGCATCTCACACTCAAGCCATGTTAGCATCTCACACTCAAGCCATGTAGTGTCTCACTCAAGCATGTTAGCGTCTCACACTCAAGCCATGTTAGCATCTCACACTCAAGCCATGTTAGCGTCTCACACTCAAGCCATGTTAGTGTCTCACACTCAAGCCATGTTAGCATCTCACACTCAAGCCATGTTAGTGTCTCACACTCAAGCCATGTTAGCATCTCACAATCAAGCCATGTTAGCATCTCACACTCAAGCCATGTTAGTGTCTCACTCTAGCCATGTTAGCGTCTCAACACTCAAGCCATGTTAGTGTCTCACACTCAGGCCATGTTAGCGTCTCACTCTCAAGCCATGTTAGTGTCTCACACTCAAGCCATGTTAGCATCTCACCTCAAGCCATGTTAGCATCTCACACTCAAGCCATGTTAGCATCTCACACTCAAGCCATGTTAGCATCTCACACTCAAGCCATGTTAGTGTCTCACACTCAAGCCATGTTACCATCTCACACTCAAGCCATGTTAGCGTCTCACACTCAAGCCATGTTAGCATCTCACACTCAAACCATGTTAGTGTCTCACACTCAAGCCTGTTAGCGTCTCACTCTCAAGCCATGTTAGCATCTCACACTCAAGCCATGTTAGCGTCTCACACTCAAGCCATGTTAGCATCTCAACTCAAGCCATGTTAGCGTCTCACTCTCAAGCCATGTTAGCATTCACACTCAAGCCAGTTAGCGTCTCACACTCAAGCCATGTTAGCGTCTCACACTCAAGCATGTTAGCGTCCCACTCAAGCCATGTTAGCGTCACACTCAAGCCATGTTAGCATCTCACACTCAAGCCATGTTAGCATCTCACACTCAAGCCATGTTAGCGTCTCACACTCAAGCCATGTTAGCATCTCACACTCAAGCCATGTTAGCGTCTCACACTCAAGCCATGTTAGCATCTCACACTCAAGCCATGTTAGTGTCTCACACTCAAGCCATGTTAGCAGTCTCACACTCAAGCCATGTTAGCGTCTCACACTCAAGCCATGTTAGCATCTCACACTCAAGCCATGTTAGCATCTCACACTCAAGCCATGTTAGCGTCTCACACCTCAAGCCATGTTGGCATCTCACACTCAAGCCATGTTAGCGTCTCACACTCAAGCCATGTTAGCGCTCCCTCCCATTAGCCACACTCAAGCCATGTTAGCGTCTCACACTCAAGCCATGTTAGCATCTCACACTCAAGCCATGTTAGCATCTCACACTCAAGCCATGTTAGCGCTCACACTAAAGCCATGTTAGCATCTCACACTCAAGCCATGTTAGCGTCTCACACTCAAGCCATGTTAGCATCTCACACTCAAGCCTGTTAGCGTCCACTCAAGCCATGTTAGGCATCTCACACTCAAGCCATGTTAGCGTCTCACACTCAAGCCATGTTAGCATCTCACACTCAAGCCATGTTAGCATCTCACACTCAAGCCATGTTAGCGTCTCACACTCAAGCCATGTTAGATCTCACACTCAAGCCATGTTAGCGTCTCACACTCAAGCCATGTTAGCATCTCACACTCAAGCCATGTTAGTCGTCTCACACTCAGGCATGTTAGCGCTCACACTCAAGCCATGTTAGCATCTCACACTCAAGCCATGTTAGCATCTCACACTCAAGCCATGTTAGCATCTCACACTCAAGCCATGTTAGCAGCTCACACTCAAGCCATGTTAGCATCTCACACTCAAGCCATGTTAGCGTCTCACACTCAAGCCATGTTAGCGTCTCACACTCAAGCCATGTTAGCTGTCTCACACTCAAGCCATGTTAGCATCTCACACTCAAGCCATGTTAGCGTCTCACACTCAAGCCATGTTAGTGTCTCACACTCAAGCCATGTTAGCATCTCACACTCAAGCCATGTTAGCGTCTCACACTCAAGCCATGTTAGTGTCTCACACTCAAGCCATGTTAGCATCTCACACTCAAGCCATGTTAGCATCTCACACTCAAGCCATGTTAGCGTCTCACACTCAAGCCATGTTAGTGTCTCACACTCAAGCCATGTTAGCATCTCACACTCAAGCCATGTTAGCATCTCACACTCAAGCCATGTTAGCGTCTCACACTCAAGCCATGTTAGTGTCTCACACTCAAGCCATGTTAGCATCTCACACTCGAGCCATGTTAGCATCACACTCAAGCCATGTTAGCGTCTCACACTCAAGCCATGTTAGCGTCTCACACTCAAGCCATGTTAGCATCTCACACTCAAGCCATGTTAGCGTCTCACACTCAAGCCATGTTAGTGTCTCACACTCAAGCCATGTTAGCATCTCACACTCAAGCCATGTTAGCATCTCACACTCAAGCCATGTTAGTGTCTCACACTCAAGCCATGTTAGTGTCACACTCAAGCCATGTTAGTGTCTCACACTCAAGCCATGTTAGCATCTCACACTCAAGCCATGTTAGCGTCTCACACTCAAGCCATGTTAGCGTCTCACACTCAAGCCATGTTAGCATCTCACACTCAAGCCATGTTAGCATCTCACACTCAAGCCATGTTAGCGTCTCACACTCAAGCCATGTTAGTGTCTCACACTCAAGCCATGTTAGCATCTCACACTCAAGCCATGTTAGCATCTCACACTCAAGCCATGTTAGTGTCTCACACTCAAGCCATGTTAGTGTCACACTCAAGCCATGTTAGTGTCTCACACTCAAGCCATGTTAGCGTCTCACACTCAAGCCATGTTAGTGTCTCACACTCAAGCCATGTTAGCATCTCACACTCAAGCCATGTTAGCATCTCACACTCAAGCCATGTTAGCATCTCACACTCAAGCCATGTTAGCATCTCACACTCAAGCCATGTTAGCATCTCACACTCAAGCCATGTTAGCATCTCACACTCAAGCCATGTTAGTGTCTCACACTCAAGCCATGTTAGCATCTCACACTCAAGCCATGTTAGTGTCTCACACTCAAGCCATGTTAGCATCTCACACTCAAGCCATGTTAGCATCTCACACTCAAGCCATGTTAGCGTCTCACACTCAAGCCATGTTAGCGTCTCACACTCAAGCCATGTTAGTGTCTCACACTCAAGCCATGTTAGCGTCTCACACTCAAGCCATGTTAGTGTCTCACACTCAAGCCATGTTAGCGTCTCACACTCAAGCCATGTTAGCATCTCACACTCAAGCCATGTTAGCATCTCACACTCAAGCCATGTTAGCATCTCACACTCAAGCCATGTTAGCGTCTCACACTCAAGCCATGTTAGCGTCTCACACTCAAGCCATGTTAGCATCTCACACTCAAGCCATGTTAGCATCTCTCACTCAAGCCATGTTAGCATCTCACACTCAAGCCATGTTAGCATCTCACACTCAAGCCATGTTAGCATCTCACACTCAAGCCATGTTAGCGTCTCACACTCAAGCCATGTTAGCATCTCACACTCAAGCCATGTTAGCGTCTCACACTCAAGCCATCTCACACTCAAGCCATGTTAGCATCTCACTCAAGCCATGTTAGCGTCTCACACTCAAGCCATGTTAGTGTCTCACAATCAAGCCATGTTAGCATTTCACACTCAAGCCATGTTAGCGTCTCACACTCAAGCCATGTTAGCGTCTCACACTCAAGCCATGTTAGTGTCTCACACTCAAGCCATGTTAGCATCTCACACTCAAGCCATGTTAGCGTCTCACACTCAAGCCATGTTAGTGTCTCACACTCAAGCCATGTTAGTGTCTCACTCAAGCCATGTTAGTGTCTCACACTCAAGCCATGTCAGGGTTGTATACAGAAATTTTGCCAAGGGGGGGCGAACTTGAGATATGGAAAAATAAGGGGGGGCGGAGAGCCTGGATGGTGCGGAAAGGGGACGTGCACCCTGGGCTTCCGCGTGGAGTACGAAAGTGTTTTACCCACAGGTATTTTTGCAGTACTAACTGTATATATAGCTGCTACTTATGATGGCATGCACTTTTTCTAAAATCTTTAGTACAACATTCCATCTTAAATATCATTCCATCTTAAATATTTGCTGAAGTTGCATGCTACGGCAATCAGCATATATAGATTAGATATAGTCACTTGTCACTCGTATAATGGAGGTGGGCTTTTGTGAATTATGTTGCATTCCATGCATTTTCTTACAAAATCATGGACAACAGGTTTCATACACAATCAAGAAGAACCTCAGTTTGACATTCCTATCATTTGAACCTGATATCATAAGCTTATTACACCTTTCTTGTATTACACCTTTCTTGACATTATTAAAAAAAAAATCTCTAATTTCAAGGGGGGGGGGGGCGAGAATGATACAAGGGGGGGCGAATGCCCCCCCCCGCCCCCCCCTAAATACACCCCTGCATGTTAGTGTCTCACACTCAAGCCATGTTAGTGTCTCACACTCAAGCCATGTTAGTGTCTCACTCAAGCCATGTTAGTGTCTCACACTCAAGCCATGTTAGCGTCTCACACTCAAGCCATGTTAGTGTCTCACACTCAAGCCATGTTAGCATCTCACACTCAAGCCATGTTAGCGTCTCACACTCAAGCCATGTTAGCGTCTCACACTCAAGCCATGTTAGTGTCTCACACTCAAGCCATGTTAGTGTCTCACACTCAAGCCATGTTAGTGTCTCACACTCAAGCCATGTTAGCGTCTCACACTCAAGCCATGTTAGCATCTCACACTCAAGCCATGTTAGCGTCTCACACTCAAGCCATGTTAGCATCTCACACTCAAGCCATGTTAGCATCTCACACTCAAGCCATGTTAGCATCTCACTCAAGCCATGTTAGCATCTCACACTCAAGCCATGTTAGCATCTCACTCAAGCCATGTTAGCGTCTCACACTCAAGCCATGTTAGTGTCTCACAATCAAGCCATGTTAGCATCTCACACTCAAGCCATGTTAGCATCTCACACTCAAGCCATGTTAGCATCTCACACTCAAGCCATGTTAGCGTCTCACACTCAAGCCATGTTAGCGTCTCACACTCAAGCCATGTTAGTGTCTCACAATCAAGCCATGTTAGCATCTCACACTCAAGCCATGTTAGCATCTCACACTCAAGCCATGTTAGCATCTCACACTCAAGCCATGTTAGCGTCTCACACTCAAGCCATGTTAGCATCTCTCACTCAAGCCATGTTAGTGTCTCACACTCAAGCCATGTTAGCATCTCACACTCAAGCCATGTTAGCATCTCACACTCAAGCCATGTTAGCGTCTCACACTCAAGCCATGTTAGCGTCTCACTCAAGCCATGTTAGTGTCAGACTCAAGCCATGTTAGCGTCTCACACTCATGCCATGTTAGTGTCTCGCACTCAAGCCATGTTAGCGTCTCACACTCAAGCCATGTTAGCGTCTCGCACTCAAGCCAAGTTAGCATCTCACACTCAAGCCATGTTAGCGTCTCACACTCAAGCCATGTTAGCGTCTCACACTCAAGCCATGTTAGCATCTCACACTCAAGCCATGTTAGCATCTCACACTCAAGCCATGTTAGCATCTCACACTCAAGCCATGTTAGCGTCTCACACTCAAGCCATGTTAGTGTCTCACACTCAAGCCATGTTAGCGTCTCACACTCAAGCCATGTTAGCATCTCACACTCAAGCCATGTTAGCGTCTCACACTCAAGCCATGTTAGTCTCACACTCAAGCCATGTTAGCGTCTCACACTCAAGCCATGTTAGCATCTCACACTCAAGCCATGTTAGCATCTCACACTCAAGCCATGTTAGTGTCTCACACTCAAGCCATGTTAGCATCTCACACTCAAGCCATCATCTCACACTCAAGCCATGTTAGCGTCTCACACTCAAGCCATGTTAGTGTCTCACACTCAAGCCATGTTAGCGTCTCACACTCAAGCCATGTTAGCATCTCACACTCAAGCCATGTTAGCGTCTCACACTCAAGCCATGTTAGTCTCACACTCAAGCCATGTTAGCGTCTCACACTCAAGCCATGTTAGCATCTCACACTCAAGCCATGTTAGCGTCTCACACTCAAGCCATGTTAGCGTCTCACACTCAAGCCATGTTAGTGTCTGACACTCAAGCCATGTTAGCATCTCACACTCAAGCCATGTTAGCGTCTCACACTCAAGCCATGTTAGTGTCTCACACTCAAGCCATGTTAGCGTCTCACACTCAAGCCATGTTAGTGTCTCACACTCAAGCCATGTTAGCATCTCACACTCAAGCCATGTTAGCGTCTCACACTCAAGCCATGTTAGTGTCTCACTCAAGCCATGTTAGCGTCTCACACTCAAGCCATGTTAGCATCTCACACTCAAGCCATGTTAGCGTCTCACACTCAAGCCATGTTAGTGTCTCACACTCAAGCCATGTTAGTGTCTCACACTCAAGCCATGTTAGCATCTCACACTCAAGCCATGTTAGCGTCTCACACTCAAGCCATGTTAGCGTCTCACTCAAGCCATGTTAGCGTCTCACACTCAAGCCATGTTAGCGTCTCACACTCAAGCCATGTTAGCGTCTCACACTCAAGCCATGTTAGTGTCTCACACTCAAGCCATGTTAGCGTCTCACTCAAGCCATGTTAGCGTCTCACACTCAAGCCATGTTAGCATCTCACACTCAAGCCATGTTAGCATCTCACACTCAAGCCATGTTAGTGTCTCACACTCAAGCCATGTTAGCGTCTCACACTCAAGCCATGTTAGCATCTCACACTCAAGCCATGTTAGCATCTCACACTCAAGCCATGTTAGCATCTCACACTCAAGCCATGTTAGCGTATCACACTCAAGCCATGTTAGCATCTCACACTCAAGCCATGTTAGCATCTCACACTCAAGCCATGTTAGTGTCTCACACTCAAGCCATGTTAGTGTCTCACTCAAGCCATGTTAGCATCTCACACTCAAGCCATGTTAGCATCTCACACTCAAGCCATGTTAGCATCTCACACTCAAGCCATGTTAGCATCTCACACTCAAGCCATGTTAGCGTCTCACACTCAAGCCATGTTAGCATCTCACACTCAAGCCATGTTAGTGTCACACTCAAGCCATGTTAGCATCTCACACTCAAGCCATGTTAGCGTCTCTCACTCAAGCCATGTTAGCGTCTCACACTCAAGGCATGTTAGCATCTCACACTTAAGCCATGTTAGTGTCACACTCAAGCCATGTTAGCATCTCACACTCAAGCCATGTTAGTGTCACACTCAAGCCATGTTAGCATCTCACACTCAAGCCATGTTAGCGTCTCTCACTCAAGCCATGTTAGCATCTCACACCAAGCCATGTTAGCATCTCACACTCAAGCCATGTTAGCATCTCACACTCAAGCCATGTTAGTGTCTCACACTCAAGCCATGTTAGCATCTCACACTCAAGCCATGTTGGCATCTCACACTCAAGCCATGTTAGCGTCTCCCACTCAAGCCATGTTAGCATCTCACACTCAAGCCATGTTAGCGTCTCACACTCAAGCCATGTTAGCATCTCACACTCAAGCCATGTTAGCATCTCACACTCAAGCCATGTTAGCATCTCACACTCAAGCCATGTTAGCATCTCACACTCAAGCCATGTTAGCATCTCACACTCAAGCCATGTTAGCATCTCACACTCAAGCCATGTTAGCATCTCACACTCAAGCCATGTTAGCGTCTCACACTCAAGCCATGTTAGCATCTCACACTCAAGCCATGTTAGCATCTCACACTCAAGCCATGTTAGCATCTCACTCAAGCCATGTTAGCATCTCACACTCAAGCCATGTTAGCATCTCACTCAAGCCATGTTAGCGTCTCACACTCAAGCCATGTTAGTGTCTCACAATCAAGCCATGTTAGCATCTCACACTCAAGCCATGTTAGCATCTCACACTCAAGCCATGTTAGCATCTCACACTCAAGCCATGTTAGCGTCTCACACTCAAGCCATGTTAGCGTCTCACACTCAAGCCATGTTAGTGTCTCACAATCAAGCCATGTTAGCATCTCACACTCAAGCCATGTTAGCATCTCACACTCAAGCCATGTTAGCATCTCACACTCAAGCCATGTTAGCGTCTCACACTCAAGCCATGTTAGCATCTCACACTCAAGCCATGTTAGTGTCTCACACTCAAGCCATGTTAGCATCTCACACTCAAGCCATGTTAGCATCTCACACTCAAGCCATGTTAGCGTCTCACACTCAAGCCATGTTAGCGTCTCACTCAAGCCATGTTAGTGTCAGACTCAAGCCATGTTAGCGTCTCACACTCAAGCCATGTTAGTGTCTCGCACTCAAGCCATGTTAGCGTCTCACACTCAAGCCATGTTAGCGTCTCGCACTCAAGCCAAGTTAGCATCTCACACTCAAGCCATGTTAGCGTCTCACACTCAAGCCATGTTAGCGTCTCACACTCAAGCCATGTTAGCATCTCACACTCAAGCCATGTTAGCATCTCACACTCAAGCCATGTTAGCATCTCACACTCAAGCCATGTTAGCGTCTCACACTCAAGCCATGTTAGTGTCTCACACTCAAGCCATGTTAGCGTCTCACACTCAAGCCATGTTAGCATCTCACACTCAAGCCATGTTAGCGTCTCACACTCAAGCCATGTTAGTCTCACACTCAAGCCATGTTAGCGTCTCACACTCAAGCCATGTTAGCGTCTCACACTCAAGCCATGTTAGCATCTCACACTCAAGCCATGTTAGCATCTCACACTCAAGCCATGTTAGCATCTCACACTCAAGCCATGTTAGCGTCTCACACTCAAGCCATGTTAGTGTCTCACACTCAAGCCATGTTAGCGTCTCACACTCAAGCCATGTTAGCATCTCACACTCAAGCCATGTTAGCGTCTCACACTCAAGCCATGTTAGTCTCACACTCAAGCCATGTTAGCGTCTCACACTCAAGCCATGTTAGCATCTCACACTCAAGCCATGTTAGCGTCTCACACTCAAGCCATGTTAGCGTCTCACACTCAAGCCATGTTAGTGTCTGACACTCAAGCCATGTTAGCATCTCACACTCAAGCCATGTTAGCGTCTCACACTCAAGCCATGTTAGTGTCTCACACTCAAGCCATGTTAGCGTCTCACACTCAAGCCATGTTAGTGTCTCACACTCAAGCCATGTTAGCATCTCACACTCAAGCCATGTTAGCGTCTCACACTCAAGCCATGTTAGTGTCTCACTCAAGCCATGTTAGCGTCTCACACTCAAGCCATGTTAGCATCTCACACTCAAGCCATGTTAGCGTCTCACACTCAAGCCATGTTAGTGTCTCACACTCAAGCCATGTTAGTGTCTCACACTCAAGCCATGTTAGCATCTCACACTCAAGCCATGTTAGCGTCTCACACTCAAGCCATGTTAGCGTCTCACTCAAGCCATGTTAGCGTCTCACACTCAAGCCATGTTAGCGTCTCACACTCAAGCCATGTTAGCGTCTCACACTCAAGCCATGTTAGTGTCTCACACTCAAGCCATGTTAGCGTCTCACTCAAGCCATGTTAGCGTCTCACACTCAAGCCATGTTAGCATCTCACACTCAAGCCATGTTAGCATCTCACACTCAAGCCATGTTAGTGTCTCACACTCAAGCCATGTTAGCGTCTCACACTCAAGCCATGTTAGCATCTCACACTCAAGCCATGTTAGCATCTCACACTCAAGCCATGTTAGCATCTCACACTCAAGCCATGTTAGCGTATCACACTCAAGCCATGTTAGCATCTCACACTCAAGCCATGTTAGCATCTCACACTCAAGCCATGTTAGTGTCTCACACTCAAGCCATGTTACTGTCTCACTCAAGCCATGTTAGCATCTCACACTCAAGCCATGTTAGCATCTCACACTCAAGCCATGTTAGCATCTCACACTCAAGCCATGTTAGCATCTCACACTCAAGCCATGTTAGCGTCTCACACTCAAGCCATGTTAGCATCTCACACTCAAGCCATGTTAGTGTCACACTCAAGCCATGTTAGCATCTCACACTCAAGCCATGTTAGCATCTCACACTCAAGCCATGTTAGGGTCTCACACTCAAGCCATGTTAGCGTCTCACACTCAAGCCATGTTAGTGTCTCACACTCAAGCCATGTTAGCGTCTCACACTCAAGCCATGTTAGCATCTCACACTCAAGCCATGTTAGTGTCTCACACTTGCAGTCGTACAACGTCAACCATTTCTTGCACGTCTCGTGCTCCACTTTGCTTCTCTTGATTGGTTCTTCAGCTGATGATGACCAACTTCTCTTGACGTTGGCAAAACCATCCGTGAAGGACTCGACTTGAAGTCTTAAAAATTATGCGGAAAAAATGCAGAGTAGATATATTGACCTCCTTACACATAACTCTGACTAGTAGCACAACCACATGACTCCAGATAGAACATCCCTGAAGCTAATTTGCACAAATGAGCACAAGAGCACACACAGACAGCATAAAACTAGTAAATATATAACTGTCTTGCAAAATAGCACGTGTTGAGTGCATGCATGTATTCTGGAACATTCGTTGGTGTTGCTGGGACATTTTGACTGACAAATTTATTTTTGTTCTGGCAAATACGTGTACATGAGAGTTCGGAAAGTGTCTGATGTCTGCCTGTGATTTCCCTCACTGATTGTGTGTGATCAACCAAGGAGAAAACATCGTCATGCCAGTGCCCCATGATGGTATTTCGAGTAGTCAATAGTAGACAATTTATAGAAGTGTGATGTGTTATTGGAGAGGGTGCAAGAGAATCATTGAATTTCCATCTGGCTGACGAGTTGCAGCAATGCTTTGTCTTGGATGTGGGAAGTGTCTCCAGGAGACCACACCTCCACCACCCTTGTGTCTAGTCTAGGAGACCACACCTCCACCACCCTTGTGTCTAGTCTAGGAGACCACACCTCCACTACCCTTGTGTCTAGTCCAGGAGACCACACCTACAGAATCCCTAGAGCTGTCTAGCCCAGGAGACCACACCCCCAGCATCCCTCTGTCTAGTCCATGAGACCACACCCCCAGCACCCCGTGGGTATTCAGGGAGAAAAGGAAAAAATGAACCCGCAATACCACGCCCCCAAAGTGCTCCAAGAGAGAAAGCATGCTGCCTACATGCATGTTGAATTTTCACCATCGGAAGAGTGGACACTTTCTTGTAAAGACCAAACAACAACAACAACAAGCTTGGTTTCATCATCTTCACTATCACACCGCAGCCATGCTGTAACTTTTCCTTCGTTCTGGTTGCTTTAGTGCACCAAAGGCTGGCGGTGCACCAAAGGCTGGCGGTGCACCAAAGGCTGGCGGTGCACCAAAGGCTGGCGGTGCACCAAAGGCTGGCGGTGCACCAAAGGCTGGCGGTGCACCAAAGGCTGGCGGTGCACCAAAGGCTGGCGGTGCACTAAAGGCTGGCGGTGCACCAAAGGCTGGCGGTGCACCAAAGGCTGGCGGTGCACCAAAGGCTGGCGGTGCACCAAAGGCTGGCGGTGCACCAAAGGCTGGCGGTGCACTAAAGGCTGGCGGTGCACTAAAGGCTGGTGGTGCAATGCTCGGCCATCCTATTCTATCGTCATACTCCACATGGTTGACTAGATAATGGAAGCAATCTCAAACTTCGACCTCAGACTCCACCGTCAATAGAAAGCAGCGACTCTCTTCCTCCCCAGACCAGGTACAAAACAGACAAACATCCTGGCACTTCTGTGGCCCCCCAGATCAGGTACAAAACAGACAAACATCCTGGCACTTCTGTGGCCCCCCAGATCAGGTACAAAACAGACAAACATCCTGGCACTTCTGTGGCCCCCCCAGATCAGGTACAAAACAGACAAACATCCTGGCACTTCTGTGATAGTAGTAGTTTTTCTGGTCACTTATAGTATGGGGGCATTGTCCGATGTAAGGCTTCATTAGTCAAGACAGAGGTGGAGGTGTACTGGCTCTCCAAGGATGATTGTGTGGCATGTGTTAGTGATAGAAGAACAACTTGGATGTTGCAATGGCATGCTGCTGTCAGCATATAGAGTTGTGATGGTGAAGGCATGGCTGGTGTCGGCATAGAGTTGTGATGGTGGCTGGTGCTGGCATAGAGTTGTGGCAACTCCCGAAAGGGTCTTGTTTCATTTTGAGAAGCAGTGCTACTTGCCCTCCTGCACCAAGTGAAGTATTAGCACACACGTCCGCCCTCCTGGCCAGCCTCAACACGTCCTTGAGCGAGCCTCTGGATATCAACCACACAAACCTGCATGGTGACAGAATGACAGCTCCTGCTAAGTAGTCCTAATGGTGGATGCAGTCTCGTCATACTGTAGATGTGAGCCAACAATAGTTCCAGCAGTCTGTGGAACAGCCCCAGTGTGCCTCGACCCTCCTGCAAGCTCTTCCAACTCTCTCCCTGTGATATTGGATACAATGGTGCAGCTGGCTCCAGCAGTCTGTGGAACAGCCCCAGTGTGCCTGGAGCCTTCTGCAAGCTCTTTCAACTCTCTCCCTGTGATATTGGATACAATGGTGCAGCTGGCTCCAGCAGTCTGTGGAACAGCCCCAGTGTGCCTGGAGCCTTCTGCAAGCTCTTTCAACTCTCTCCCTGTGATATTGGATACAATGGTGCAGCTGGCTCCAGCAGTCTGTGGAACAGCCCCAGTGTGCCTGGAGCCTTCTGCAAGCTCTTTCAACTCTCTCCCTGTGATATTGGATACAATGGTGCAGCTGGCTCCAGCAGTCTGTGGAACAGCCCCAGTGTGCCTGGAGCCTTCTGCAAGCTCTTTCAACTCTCTCCCTGTGATATTGGATACAATGGTGCAGCTGGCTCCAGCAGTCTGTGGAACAGCCCCAGTGTGCCTGGAGCCTTCTGCAAGCTCTTTCAACTCTCTCCCTGTGATATTGGATACAATGGTGCAGCTGGCTCCAGCAGTCTGTGGAACAGCCCCAGTGTGCCTGGAGCCTTCTGCAAGCTCTTTCAACTCTCTCCCTGTGATATTGGATACAATGGTGCAGCTGGCTCCAGCAGTCTGTGGAACAGCCCCAGTGTGCCTGGAGCTTTCTGCAAGCTCTTTCAACTCTCTCCCTGTGATATTGGATACAATGGTGCAGCTGGCTCCAGCAGTCTGTGGAACAGCCCCAGTGTGCCTGGAGCCTTCTGCAAGCTCTTTCAACTCTCTCCCTGTGATATTGGATACAATGGTGCAGCTGGCTCCAGCAGTCTGTGGAACAGCCCCAGTGTGCCTGGAGCCTTCTGCAAGCTCTTTCAACTTGTGCTCCTGTGGTTTGGGGTACACATTGGTGTAGCTAGTGAGTGAGTGGGCTATTACATGATAAAACCCGCCCATTAAGTCTGTCTATATTAAGGGGGACCGTCTGTGCATTTTAATTTTAATTTTTTTAACCTGTGGTTACAACTTTAGAGCTCAGTAGATTCTGCAAACTTCATGGTATGGACTTGATATATAGCTCAAAAGATAGGTCTCTCTGTGTGCTCTCTTTTGATACTAAAATATGTTTCATAGGTATAACTATAGGCAAGTTACTAGACCCTAAAGAGGAGGGACCACAAAAACCTGAATCGCTCCAACCTCCATAGAAACCACTCTGAGTTGCGAAGTGCAAAAAAATTAAAAATGGTACAAGTGGCTAGAGGAAGCTCTAGAGTACACAATGAGTATATTGAGTAGGCGTGAAAAATTTATTACCTGGTCAAGCGCGCGGTTGGAAAATTGAAGGCGTTGACAAAGCGGCGCCTTGTCAACGCCTTCAATTTTCCAACCGCGCGCTTGACCAGGTAATAAATTTTTCACGCCTACTCAATATACTCCTTGTGTACTCTAGAGCTTCCTCTAGCCACTCGTAGCATTTTTAATTTTTTTGCACTTCGCAACTCAGAGTGGTTTCTATGGAGGTTGGAGCGATTCAGGTTTTTGTGGTCCCTCCGCTTTAGGGTCTAGTAACTTGCCTATAGTTATACCTATGAAACATATTTTAGTATCAAAAGAGAGCACACAGAGAGACCTATCTTTTGAGCTATATATCAAGTCCATACCATGAAGTTTGCAGAATCTACTGAGCTCTAAAGTTGTAACCACAGGTTTAAAATTTTTTTAAAAAAAGTGCAGATGTCCCCCCTTAAGCACCTACCTTTCTGTTGGTTCTAGCCTCTATTTGTTAGCCCACACTGCCATAGGAGGCTCATGTTCCCTCAAGGGAAACAACAATAGCACACATTTCTTTAAATGGTAAACCACGGTAGTCAGATGTGATCCCTTAACTCTTTCACTGGTGGCTTTCTAGAAGCTTAGGACTGCAGCTCTGAAGGTGGTTGTATATCATTATCCACTAAACGCCAGATATTTCAGAACGTGTAATGAAAATGGAATATGATCCTTGAAATGGTTGCCTAGCAAAATGATTACCTGATATGAATATCATTATCGACACCAGATGAAGAAATGCTCAATGAAGATGCTATGAAACAGTTCCACACTGAAAGATTTGCTAGGCTAGGGGACCAGAAATACCAGAGGAGTGAGTGGTATTAGTACTCTCACTGCTAACCTGCAACACACACACACACACACACACACACATGCACATGCACACACACACACACACACACACAATCTGCAGTTACCCAGCATACTCTGAGATCAATTCCAGACATATATTCTATTCATTGTTGGATAGTTTAGGCTTACCATGAACAGTCTCTTCATTCTCTCCTTCCTTCTCTGTCTCTGTGCTGAAGCTGGCAATGTTGAGAGAATCATCACTCTCGCTGATTCTATTTCTCTGCTCCGTGTCCAGACTTCAGCATGGTCCACACCAGGCCAGCCCCCACAAGCGAGCAGAGACTTATTCTCCTTCTTCATCGCTCAGTTCGCCGTCTGACAGCCAGAAATTATCGTCAAAAAGTGCCGTCAACGCTCCCTAGCGATATCAGCTGCGATGCTGGGCTCATTTTACCTTAGCTACCTAACGATTACAGACTAGGGATTTCCCCAGCTTCTAGAGCTATGCTTTAGGCATGCGCTGACCTATTAAGCTTAGCGCCATATTGCAGTTTCACCAGTGAATGATTAATCACAGTATGTGCCACCAATCACCTTCCACTCCTATCACATATTAACTAATTAATCACAGTATGTGCCACCAATCAACTTCCACTCCATCACAATTCATTATCTAATTAAGCACACTATATGCCCTATCACAACAGCTAACACTTTGACAAACCACAGACCAATTTAGAGCTCTTGCACCACCAGTGGATGCCACAAAACAGGAGAGTGAGGGTCCTTGATGATGATGTATGCATCTTATAAGAACATCATTTGAAGGCACATCATAACGGGCCATTTGTTATCAAGATTACTAGCACTGAGGAAAGAATAGGATGATTACGAATTTGTCCTTCTTGAAATGACACATGCTACTTGTTTGGTTGCTGGATCTTACCTCTCAAGACTACACTCATCAAACCACATGTTGCCATGCTTCTGCACTGCGACAACCAGACCTGCCGCCACAGGTCATGTGCACTTCACATGACTTTCTTTCTGCACATGCAGCTGGCCTATTTAAGCACCTCACCTGTCGGCCGAGTTCTCACCATGGCCTGTTGCTCATCCTTTATCAAGCAAGGCAACATGTAGCGTGTTACCATAGCACTGGCCCCAACAGTGGCAACATGTAGCGTGTTACCATAGCACTGGCCCCAACAGTGGCAACATGTAGCGTGCACTGGTCCCAACAGTGGCAACATGTAGCGTGTTACCATAGCACTGGCCCCAACAGTGGCAACATGTAGCGTGCACTGGTCCCAACAGTGGCAACATGTAGCGTGCACTGGCCCCAACAGTGGCAACATGTAGTGTGTTACCACAGCACTGGCCCCAACAGTGGCAACATGTAGCGTGTTACATCCAGGTACTCAGCTCTGCAGTGACTAGGGTTGGACTACAGCACTGAGCTGTGCTATGTGTATCTCCAGGTACTCAGCTCTCCAGTGACTAGGGTTGGACTACAGCACTGAGCTGAGCTGTGTGTATCTCCAGGTACTCAGCTCTCCAGTGACTAGGGTTGGACTACAACACTGAGCTGTGCTGTGTGTATCTCCAGGTACTCAGCTCTCCAGTGACTAGGGTTGGACTACAACACTGAGCTGTGCTGTGTGTATCTCCAGGTACTCAGCTCTCCAGTGACTAGGGTTGGACTACAACATTGAGCTGTGCTGTGTGTATCTCCAGGTACTCAGCTCTCCAGTGACTAGGGTTGGACTAAAGCACTGAGCAGTGCTGTGTGTATCTCCAGGTACTTAGCTCTCCAGTGGGTTGGACACACAATGTGACTTTGGAAGCTATGCTGACGACAGGATTGGTTCTATGTGATAACGCTGGAATAGGATTGGCGCTATGCCAATGACGCCTAACGCTGGAATAGGATTGGCGCTATGCTAGTGATGCCTAATGATGGAATAGGATTTGCTCTCTGCTGACGGTGATCAACTCTGAATTAGGATCGGTGTGTTTTCCTGTGCTAGTGTGAGCTTATGTCTTTGGCAACTATGCCTGGACTCCTCCCCCTTCCTCTCCATGTACGGCAGAGGTCATATTCATTCTTGGCAAAAAAAAAAATTTCAGAAGCCATTCCCACAATTTCATTCCCTATTCTGGTTCCAGACGAATTTTTGTATTGGCACAGCGCATTATCAGGCAGAGACGGTGTTAACTAGTGGTTGATTGATTTGATTGGCTGTCAAACACCCTCAACTTTGCAGGATCATCGCCACATGCTCTGCTAGAAGCATACGTGTTGGCTCTCATTACTCAGTACAGATATCCAACCAGCAAGGTGCTAGCTAGCTTGCTCTTATTTCGGGCAATTAGTTGTGCGTGGTGAGGAAGGCTAGTGGGTGGGTGTGGCACATGGGGAGTGTTCGTGGTGAGGCAGGCTAGTGGGTGTGGTGCATGGGGAGTGTTCGTGGTGAGGAAGGCTAGTGGGTGTGGTGCATGGGGAGTGTTCGTGGTGAGGAAGGCTAGTGGGTGTGGTGCATGGGGAGTGTTCGTGGTGAGGAAGCTAGTGGGTGTGGTGCATGTGGAGTGTTCGTGGTGAGGAAGGCTAGTGGGTGATATATAAGCAATAAGAGTTTCCTTTCCTGTGTGGCAGGCACAGGTTGAGCATAAGGGAGTCCAGCAGTGTGTATGTTCAGAGAGAGTCCAGCAGTGTGTATGTTCAAAGAGAGTCCAGCAGTGTGTATGTTCAAAGAGAGTCCAGCAGTGTGTATGTTCAAAGAGAGTCCAGCAGTGTGTATGTTCAAAGAGAGTCCAGCAGTGTGTATGTTCAAAGAGAGTCCAGCAGTGTGTATGTTCAAAGAGAGTCCAGCAGTGTGTATGTTCAAAGAGAGTCCAGCAGTGTGTATGTTCAAAGAGAGTCCAGCAGTGTGTATGTTCAAAGAGAGTCCAGCAGTGTGTATGTTCAGAGAGAGTCCAGCAGTGTGTATGTTCAAAGAGAGTCCAGCAGTGTGTATGTTCAAAGAGAGTCCAGCAGTGTGTATGTTCAAAGAGAGTCCAGCAGTGTGTATGTTCAGAGAGAGTCCAGCAGTGTGTATGTTCAAAGAGAGTCCAGCAGTGTGTATGTTCAGAGAGAGTCCGGCAGTGTGTATGTTCAAAGAGAGTCCAGCAGTGTGTATGTTCAAAGAGAGTCCAGCAGTGTGCATGTTCAAAGAGAGTCCAGCAGTGTGTATGTTCAGAGAGAGTCCAGCAGTGTGCATGTTCAAAGAGAGTCCAGCAGTGTATATGTTCAAAGAGAGTCCAGCAGTGTGTATGTTCAGAGAGAGTCCAGCAGTGTGTATGTTCAAAGAGAGTCCAGCAGTGTATATGTTCAAAGAGAGTCCAGCAGTGTGTATGTTCAGAGAGAGTCCAGCAGTGTGTATGTTCAAAGAGAGTCCAGCAGTGTGTATGTTCAAAGAGAGTCCAGCAGTGTGTATGTTCAAAGAGAGTCCAGCAGTGTGTATGTTCAAAGAGAGTCCAGCAGTGTGTATGTTCAAAGAGAGTCCAGCAGTGTGTATGTTCAAAGAGAGTCCAGCAGTGTGTATGTTCAAAGAGAGTCCAGCAGTGTGTATGTTCAAAGAGAGTCCAGCAGTGTGTATGTTCAAAGAGAGTCCAGCAGTGTGTATGTTCAAAGAGAGTCCAGCAGTGTGTATGTTCAAAGAGAGTCCAGCAGTGTGTATGTTCAAAGAGAGTCCAGCAGTGTGTATGTTCAAAGAGAGTCCAGCAGTGTGTATGTTCAAAGAGAGTCCAGCAGTGTGTATGTTCAAAGAGAGTCCAGCAGTGTGTATGTTCAAAGAGAGTCCAGCAGTGTGTATGTTCAGAGAGAGTCCAGCAGTGTGTATGTTCAAAGAGAGTCCAGCAGTGTGTATGTTCAAAGAGAGTCCAGCAGTGTGTATGTTCAAAGAGAGTCCAGCAGTGTGTATGTTCAGAGAGAGTCCAGCAGTGTGTATGTTCAAAGAGAGTCCAGCAGTGTGTATGTTCAGAGAGAGTCCGGCAGTGTGTATGTTCAAAGAGAGTCCAGCAGTGTGTATGTTCAAAGAGAGTCCAGCAGTGTGCATGTTCAAAGAGAGTCCAGCAGTGTGTATGTTCAGAGAGAGTCCAGCAGTGTGCATGTTCAAAGAGAGTCCAGCAGTGTATATGTTCAAAGAGAGTCCAGCAGTGTGTATGTTCAGAGAGAGTCCAGCAGTGTGTATGTTCAAAGAGAGTCCAGCAGTGTATATGTTCAAAGAGAGTCCAGCAGTGTGTATGTTCAGAGAGAGTCCAGCAGTGTGTATGTTCAAAGAGAGTCCAGCAGTGTGTATGTTCAAAGAGAGTCCAGCAGTGTGTATGTTCAAAGAGAGTCCAGCAGTGTGTATGTTCAAAGAGAGTCCAGCAGTGTGTATGTTCAAAGAGAGTCCAGCAGTGTGTATGTTCAAAGAGAGTCCAGCAGTGTGTATGTTCAAAGAGAGTCCAGCAGTGTGTATGTTCAAAGAGAGTCCAGCAGTGTGTATGTTCAGAGAGAGTCCAGCAGTGTGTATGTTCAAAGAGAGTCCAGCAGTGTATATGTTCAGAGAGAGTCCAGCAGTGTGTATGTTCAAAGAGAGTCCAGCAGTGTGTATGTTCAAAGAGAGTCCAGCAGTGTGCATGTTCAAAGAGAGTCCAGCAGTGTGTATGTTCAGAGAGAGTCCAGCAGTGTGCATGTTCAAAGAGAGTCCAGCAGTGTATATGTTCAAAGAGAGTCCAGCAGTGTGTATGTTCAAAGAGAGTCCAGAAGTGTGTATGTTCAAAGAGAGTCCAGCAGTGTGTATGTTCAAAGAGAGTCCAGCAGTGTGTATGTTCAAAGAGAGTCCAGCAGTGTGTATGTTCAAAGAGAGTCCAGCAGTGTGTATGTTCAGAGAGAGTCCAGCAGTGTGTATGTTCAAAGAGAGTCCAGCAGTGTATATGTTCAGAGAGAGTCCAGCAGTGTGTATGTTCAAAGAGAGTCCAGCAGTGTGTATGTTCAAAGAGAGTCCAGCAGTGTGTATGTTCAAAGAGAGTCCAGCAGTGTGTATGTTCAGAGAGAGTCCAGCAGTGTGCATGTTCAAAGAGAGTCCAGCAGTGTATATGTTCAGAGAGAGTCCAGCAGTGTGTATGTTCAAAGAGAGTCCAGCAGTGTGTATGTTCAAAGAGAGTCCAGCAGTGTGCATGTTCAAAGAGAGTCCAGCAGTGTGTATGTTCAAAGAGAGTCCAGCAATGTGTATGTTCAGAGAGAGTCCAGCAGTGTGTATGTTCAAAGAGAGTCCAGCAATGTGTATGTTCAGAGAGAGTCCAGCAGTGTGTATGTTCAGAGAGAGTCCAGCAGTGTGTATGTTCAGAGAGAGTCCAGCAGTGTGTATGTTCAGAGAGAGTCCAGCAGTGTGTATGTTCAAAGAGAGTCCAGCAGTGTGTATGCTCAAAGAGAGTCCAGCAGTGTGTATGTTCAAAGAGAGTCCAGCAGTGTGTATGTTCAAAGAGAGTCCAGCAGTGTGTATGTTCAGAGAGAGTCCAGCAGTGTGCATGTTCAAAGAGAGTCCAGCAGTGTATATGTTCAGAGAGAGTCCAGCAGTGTGTATGTTCAAAGAGAGTCCAGCAGTGTGTATGTTCAAAGAGAGTCCAGCAGTGTGCATGTTCAAAGAGAGTCCAGCAGTGTGTATGTTCAAAGAGAGTCCAGCAATGTGTATGTTCAGAGAGAGTCCAGCAGTGTGTATGTTCAAAGAGAGTCCAGCAGTGTGTATGTTCAAAGAGAGTCCAGCAGTGTGTATGTTCAGAGAGAGTCCAGCAGTGTGTATGTTCAAAGAGAGTCCAGCAGTGTGTATGTTCAGAGAGAGTCCAGCAGTGTGTATGTTCAAAGAGAGTCCAGCAGTGTGTATGTTCAAAGAGAGTCCAGCAGTGTGTATGTTCAGAGAGAGTCCAGCAGTGTGTATGTTCAAAGAGAGTCCAGCAGTGTGTATGTTCAAAGAGAGTCCAGCAGTGTGTATGTTCAAAGAGAGTCCAGCAGTGTGTATGTTCAGAGAGAGTCCAGCAGTGTGTATGTTCAGAGAGAGTCCAGCAGTGTGTATGTTCAGAGAGAGTCCAGCAGTGTGTATGTTCAAAGAGAGTCCAGCAGTGTGTATGTTCAAAGAGAGTCCAGCAGTGTGCATGTTCAAAGAGAGTCCAGCAGTGTGTATGTTCAAACAGAGTCCAGCAGTGTGTATGTTCAAAGAGAGTCCAGCAGTGTGTATGTTTAAAGAGAGTCCAGCAGTGTGTATGTTCAAAGAGAGTCCAGCAGTGTGTATGTTCAAAGAGAGTCCAGCAGTGTGTATGTTCAGAGAGAGTCCAGCAGTGTGTATGCTCAAAGAGAGTCCAGCAGTGTGTATGTTCAAAGAGAGTCCAGCAGTGTGTATGTTCAAAGAGAGTCCAGCAGTGTGCATGTTCAAAGAGAGTCCAGCAGTGTGTATGTTCAAAGAGAGTCCAGCAGTGTGTATGTTCAAAGAGAGTCCAGCAGTGTGTATGTTCAGAGAGAGTCCAGCAGTGTGTATGTTCAAAGAGAGTCCAGCAGTGTATATGTTCAGAGAGAGTCCAGCAGTGTGTATGTTCAAAGAGAGTCCAGCAGTGTGTATGTTCAAAGAGAGTCCAGCAGTGTGCATGTTCAAAGAGAGTCCAGCAGTGTGTATGTTCAGAGAGAGTCCAGCAGTGTGTATGTTCAAAGAGAGTCCAGCAGTGTATATGTTCAAAGAGAGTCCAGCAGTGTGTATGTTCAAAGAGAGTCCAGCAGTGTGTATGTTCAAAGAGAGTCCAGCAGTGTGTATGTTCAAAGAGAGTCCAGCAGTGTGTATGTTCAAAGAGAGTCCAGCAGTGTGTATGTTCAAAGAGAGTCCAGCAGTGTGTATGTTCAGAGAGAGTCCAGCAGTGTGTATGTTCAAAGAGAGTCCAGCAGTGTATATGTTCAGAGAGAGTCCAGCAGTGTGTATGTTCAAAGAGAGTCCAGCAGTGTGTATGTTCAAAGAGAGTCCAGCAGTGTGCATGTTCAAAGAGAGTCCAGCAGTGTGTATGTTCAGAGAGAGTCCAGCAGTGTGTATGTTCAAAGAGAGTCCAGCAGTGTATATGTTCAGAGAGAGTCCAGCAGTGTGTATGTTCAAAGAGAGTCCAGCAGTGTGTATGTTCAAAGAGAGTCCAGCAGTGTGCATGTTCAAAGAGAGTCCAGCAGTGTGTATGTTCAAAGAGAGTCCAGCAATGTGTATGTTCAGAGAGAGTCCAGCAGTGTGTATGTTCAAAGAGAGTCCAGCAGTGTGTATGTTCAAAGAGAGTCCAGCAGTGTGTATGTTCAGAGAGAGTCCAGCAGTGTGTATGTTCAGAGAGAGTCCAGCAGTGTGTATGTTCAGAGAGAGTCCAGCAGTGTGTATGTTCAAAGAGAGTCCAGCAGTGTGTATGTTCAAAGAGAGTCCAGCAGTGTGTATGTTCAAAGAGAGTCCAACAGTGTGCATGTTCAAAGAGAGTCCAGCAGTGTGTATGTTCAGAGAGAGTCCAGCAGTGTGTATGTTCAAAGAGAGTCCAGCAGTGTATATGTTCAGAGAGAGTCCAGCAGTGTGTATGTTCAAAGAGAGTCCAGCAGTGTGTATGTTCAAAGAGAGTCCAGCAGTGTGCATGTTCAAAGAGAGTCCAGCAGTGTGTATGTTCAAAGAGAGTCCAGCAATGTGTATGTTCAGAGAGAGTCCAGCAGTGTGTATGTTCAAAGAGAGTCCAGCAGTGTGTATGTTCAAAGAGAGTCCAGCAGTGTGTATGTTCAGAGAGAGTCCAGCAGTGTGTATGTTCAGAGAGAGTCCAGCAGTGTGTATGTTCAGAGAGAGTCCAGCAGTGTGTATGTTCAAAGAGAGTCCAGCAGTGTGTATGTTCAAAGAGAGTCCAGCAGTGTGTATGTTCAGAGAGAGTCCAGCAGTGTGTATGTTCAAAGAGAGTCCAGCAGTGTGTATGTTCAAAGAGAGTCCAGCAGTGTGTATGTTCAAAGAGAGTCCAGCAGTGTGTATGTTCAGAGAGAGTCCAGCAGTGTGTATGTTCAGAGAGAGTCCAGCAGTGTGTATGTTCAGAGAGAGTCCAGCAGTGTGTATGTTCAAAGAGAGTCCAGCAGTGTGTATGTTCAAAGAGAGTCCAGCAGTGTGCATGTTCAAAGAGAGTCCAGCAGTGTGTATGTTCAAACAGAGTCCAGCAGTGTGTATGTTCAAAGAGAGTCCAGCAGTGTGTATGTTTAAAGAGAGTCCAGCAGTGTGTATGTTCAAAGAGAGTCCAGCAGTGTGTATGTTCAAAGAGAGTCCAGCAGTGTGTATGTTCAGAGAGAGTCCAGCAGTGTGTATGCTCAAAGAGAGTCCAGCAGTGTGTATGTTCAAAGAGAGTCCAGCAGTGTGTATGTTCAGAGAGAGTCCAGCAGTGTGTATGTTCAGAGAGAGTCCAGCAGTGTGTATGTTCAAAGAGAGTCCAGCAGTGTGTATGTTCAAAGAGAGTCCAGCAGTGTGTATGTTCAAAGAGAGTCCAGCAGTGTGTATGTTCAAAGAGAGTCCAGCAGTGTGCATGTTCAAAGAGAGTCCAGCAGTGTGTATGTTCAAAGAGAGTCCAGCAGTGTGTATGTTCAGAGAGAGTCCAGCAGTGTGTATGTTCAGAGAGAGTCCAGCAGTGTGTATGTTCAAAGAGAGTCCAGCAGTGTGTATATGGTCGTGGGTTAGTGGCACACAAAGCCAAAGCCAAGAAGGTTCATCATATGCACACACATACACACACATACAAGGGTCATCATATGCACACACATACACACATACACACATACATACAAGGGTCATCATATGCACACACATACATACAGTACAAGGGTCATCATATGCGCACACATACATACAAGGGTCATCATATGCACACACATACAGTACAAGGGTCATCATATGCACACACATACATACAAGGATCATCATATGAGCACGTGCACTTTTGCATGGAGAATGTAAAAACAAGTTAATGGTTGACCTCAGAGCTGCATGTCAGGTGAGGAAGGTCTGTTGGGCCAAGCTCTCTGCCACCATGGCTGCAGGGAGGGTGAGAAAGTCAGACTATCAGGAAAGAAAAAGTTGTATATAGGTACATACTGTATGTCACCATCTTCCTGCTTCCATATCCTGCCTGCATCAACCATGAGCCAAGCAAGTGCAAGTGGTGATGAGGTGTGCAGTGCAAGTGGTGATGAGGTGTGCAGTGCAAGTGGTGATGAGGTGTGCAGTGCAAGTGGTGATGAGGTGTGCAGTGCAAGTAGTGATGAGGTGTGCAGTGCAAGTGGTGATGAGGTGTGCAGTGCAAGTGGTGATGAGGGAAGTGTGCAGTGCAAGTAGTGATGAGGTGTGCAGTGCAAGTGGTGATGAGGTGTGCAGTGCAAGTAGTGATGAGGTGTGCAGTGCAAATGGTGATGAGGTGTGCAGTGCAAGTGGTGATGAGGTGTGCAGTGCAAGTAGTGATGAGGTGTGCAGTGCAAGTGGTGATGAGGTGTGCAGTGCAAGTAGTGATGAGGTGTGCAGTGCAAGTAGTGATGAGGTGTGCAGTGCAAGTAGTGATGAGGTGTGCAGTGCAAGTGGTGATGAGGTGTGCAGTGCAAGTGGTGATGAGGGAAGTGTGCAGTGCAAGTGGTGATGAGGTGTGCAGTGCAAGTGGTGATGAGGGAAGTGTGCAGTGCAAGTAGTGATGAGGTGTGCAGTGCAAGTAGTGATGAGGTGTGCAGTGCAAGTGGTGATGAGGTGTGCAGTGCAAGTAGTGATGAGGTGTGCAGTGCAAGTGGTGATGAGGGAAGTGTGCAATGTGTTCTGGACTTATCACTGTTACCTGAAGGCTGCAGGCAAGCTTACTGGTGCCCCAGGCAAACCACTGTCTCTCTCTCTCACTCCCTCACACACATGCACACATGCACACACGCACGCATACACGCACACACACACACATGCACGCACACAAACACACACACTCACACACTCTCTCTCACACACTCACACACACACACTGCAGGATGTGGTGCTAGGGCTCAACTCTCTGTTGACTGTAAGTGAGGGAGTCACTTGTGTAATCTGACCACATCAACCAGCACATGACCATTACTGACCGTGCCAGTCCTAAGACTTCAGCATTGTGTATGTGAATGTCAGTCATGAGTCTCCTTAGGCAAGGGAAGTCCCTTAGCATTATGGCATTCTGATAATGCACCTGCCTGGGTCATGAACCTACCTTAGGCAAGGGAAGTCCCTTAGCAATATGGCATTCTGATAATGCACCTGCCTGGGTCATGAACCTACCTTAGGCAAGGGAAGTCCCTTAGCAATATGGCATTCTGATAATGCACCTGCCTGGGTCATGAACCTACATACCTTAGGCAAGAGAAGTCCCTTAACATTATGACATTCTGATAATGCACCTGCCTGGGTCATGAACCTACCTTAGGCAAGGGAAGTCCCTTAGCATTATGGCATTCTGATGATGCACCTGCCTAGGTCATGAACCTACCTTAGGCAAGGGAAGTCCCTTAGCAATATGGCATTCTGATAATGCACCTGCCTGGGTCATGAACCTACATACCTTAGGCAAGAGAAGTCCCTTAACATTATGACATTCTGATAATGCACCTGCCTGGGTCATGAACCTACCTTAGGCAAGGGAAGTCCCTTAGCAATATGGCATTCTGATAATGCACCTGCCTGGGTCATGAACCTACCTTAGGCAAGGGAAGTCCCTTAGCATTATGGCATTCTGATGATGCACCTGCCTGGGTCATGAACCTACCTTAGGCAAGAGAAGTCCGTCCCTAAGCATTATGGCATTCTGATAATGCACCTGCCTGGGTCATGAACCTACAGTGTACCTTAGGCAAGGGAAGTCCCTTAGCATTATGACATTCTGATAATGCACCTGCCTGGGTCATGAACCTACCTTAGGCAAGGGGAGTCCCTTAGCATTATGGCATTCTGATAATGCACCTGCCTGGGTCATGAACCTACCTTAGGCAAGGGAAATCCCTTAGCATTATGGCATTACCTCATTATTAGCTAGTATGGGCCTGTGTTTATATAAAGCCCACGAGAGTGGATTAGTTCCTCCAGAACCACTTACGAAACACTTCAGCACTGCTGACAATATATGTTACCAGATTTTGGGAAAACCAGTCTGTCAAAAATGAGATTAATATTGGCACTTATGAAGCTCATGTCCTGAAAGTTTGGGATTGTGTTGCCTTTGATCTTGGACATGAAACAGTTACTTCCAGCAAGCACTCAAAAGTTAATTACTGGAGTAATTGCATTTCAAATGGGTTGCTAGGATCCGGCGACATGAGGCTGCATACTTGTGAGGTGAAGCCATATACCACTAACTCTGCTCGAGCATGCAACAGTTTTGGTGCTACTCCATCTCGAGGCCTTATCTGTCTAGAACAATAGCCATCTCTCATACACTAGGCATCTCTGTAGATCAAGGCCAACTCGAAAAGCAGAAGAAAACATGGCAGCTGAAGAAAGTGTGCCTAATTGTGCACTCGAACACAGCATATCAATGCTCCATCCACGTAAAGAGTTTAGAGCGAAAATCACAGTGGGATTTAGAAGCATAGCAATTACGATCATAATTGAAGTTTAAAACTGAAGCTATCGCATCCAGGAAGGGTAAGAGCATGGACCTAGCTCACTGCAAAGGTTTATTTTGTCCTCTAAAGCTAGCGCCTGGGCTTGCCACTGCCACAGGGCATAACTGATGGTTAGTTCTAGCCGTTGGTTAATTACTTGTACGCTCACTTTCAGCTGACATTCTTTCAGCTGACATTAAAGCCAAAAAGCTGAGAAGCCTTAAAATAATTTAACATATATCTTGTTCCACCATGTTTTGAGCAAATCCGGTCACATATTTGCATGAGCTAAACTTATATATATATGGCTGGTCATGCAAGAGTTAACATTTGGGGTGAAGAATAGAATTCAAAAATATCTTTCAGATTATATTTCTGAATAGCTCTTTATCTCTAGTTTATATGACACCTTGCGTGCATGTCATGGTTCTACAATTTGGAGTTGTGTAAGATTTTAGTCTCGGACAAGTCTGATTTGTGACTCGTCAAATCTTCTTTTCTGTGACTAGCTATTTAACAGCCTATTAGCACGGGAATAGATTTCTTTGTGGTTATATAATCCATAAGTGAACAGAATAAAAGTCTTTGCATTGTAAAAATGCGGTTTTTGGAGGACAGAAATTCTGTCTAAATTTCTGTCTACTATTTTGCACACAAAACCATCTCAGGCAAGGAAGCTGATGTAAGGCACATTATACCCACACACACAGTGGGTGCATGTCATTATGAAATCTTGTTTTTTTCCTTTATGCAATAAGGTGGCACTTTTATGCAATTCCGTTACCGAACAGAACTGTTTTCAGTAAACTTCTTACTTCTTGAGGAATCAAACACCAATATTATATTGGTGCAATTACCCCTTTGGCAAAGAGCACTCCTAATATTTGCATGAATACACTTTGGGAGTAGTCATGACCACTTCTACTTCTAGAAGTCAATTACAAAGTTATTAACATGCAAACTCTGGTCATTAATCTTGTAATAGTTTAGATGGTGACTGGTCTTTCACACTCCACTATAGGTCTTTAGATCATTTTCTCACCTACCACAGGAGACATTTAGGTTTCACACATAAGGGCCTACTCTGTACAATTTGTACATTGCCCTGTACCTGACCTTGCACCAATCAGCTATAAACAACATTGCAGCTGTCAGTAAAGTACCCATATGCAGCTGCAAGTCTTGTAGATTGCTTCTTTTCAAAAAATTATCAAGAACAGCTGGATAGGTGAGGGCCAACTGTGTTCCCATATACTTGTTCTTATTACTTCCTAAGAGTATTCAGTGAGTTAGTTTGAATTGTTGCTCCGTTCTGAGTCAGCATGGCACTCAGTGCTGCTGAGAAACAGCGCCACTACCATGAGTGGAAGAGGGCAGAGCTGGTGAGCAGGCCTGGAAGCAGAGAGGCTGTGAGAGGAAGAAGAAGGCCAGAGCCACCAACCCAGAGGCAGTGAGAGAGAAGCACCTCCGTAGGTGGCAGGCAGCCAAGCAGGCGGCAGCAGTGCCACACACCTCAGCAGACTTCTAGCCTGTAGCAGTGCAGACCTCGGACCTGGCAGTTTTGTTGGCCTTCCTGTTGCAGCTGATATTGGTGGCATGGGAGACTTGATCAGTCTCGCACCAGCTACTCGGGACTCCCTTTCAACTCCTCTAGTCACAAACTTCTCAACTTCGAGCTTACGCTGCAGTAAGACTCCGACACTTAGTTCCAGACATTTCACACACAAAAATAATCGACAGCATTGCAGCTAGTTGCTGCGAGGTCACACGCTCCACTTGTGACCACACCCAGCAATTAATTTTAGCCACTGCAACTTATATTCCAGCGAAAGTGACACATACGGTGTATAAGTGACACCCCTAAAATGGAGGGGAAGGTTTGTAGTTGCTACTGCGACCTCTACTCCGGCTGTGTTGGCGATGATGAATCCTGAAGTGCAGAGTTCCAAAGAGGTTTACACCGACTTCTTCTTCTGGCGTGTGCCTTTAAACTTGTAGCTCGGTTGAGGCGAGCCAAACCAATGTCTCATCATCCAGATCCATCAGTCCACGTTCGCCATGAGGTGGTCTGTAGATCGGGCAGTGGGATGTGATGTGCTCCACCGTCTGTTTCTGGTCACCGCAGTCGCAGGCAGCATTGGTAGCGAGGCTTCATAGAGGCCCCGAAATTTCCAACCCCAGTTCTGAGGCGATTGAGGGTTGTCCACTGCCTCCAGGGAAGGTTTAGGCCAGGGACCTCAAGGGGATCTTCAATGAAACGGTGTAATCGGATGGTTCTTTTGCCGACCACTGGTCCCTCCATTTCATCCTGGTCCAGGCGGCCTTCGTCACGTCTGGCGGTGTGGCTAGAAGCTCGTGAGCGTGCACAGCAAACGGGTGTCGGGACTTCAGTCGAGCGCGTCGAGGCCGCTCAGTGACTACCTGGTAGAGGAGGTCGAGTTCACTCATCTGTGCCTTTCGGGAGAGGGCCAGTGTGGCAGCTTCGCGTCTGATGGCTGCTGGCGCGATGCCAGCGAGGATGGGCAGCTGGCTGACCGGAGTGGCTCTTAGGCAGCCGGATATGGTCCGCAGGGCACTGTTGAGTGCGACGTCTAGCTTCTTGACATGAGGGCTTCGGCAACAGACAGGGGCGCAGTACTCTGCGGTAGAGAACACCAGGGCCTGTGTGGAGATCCTCAGGGTCTTGGTCGCAGCTCCCCAGGTACAGCCAAGCGACGTATCAGCGCGACATGGGCGGTGGTTTTTGCCCTGACACCATCCAGGTGTTGCCGAAACGTCAGCATTCGGTCGAGTCACTCCTAGGTATGTTGGGACGGACTGGAACTGCAGTCTGCTGTTGTTCACCAGGACATTCATTTCACACTTTGCTTCCTTGTTATTAAGATGGAACATGGATGACATCGTCTTGGCTATGCTGAGCTTGAGGCGCCAGTTCTCCAGGTATGTCGATAGGATCTCCATGTTGTCGGTGAGACCCTCTTCTGATTCTTCCCAGGATGGCTTGCTGAGTAGGATGGCCAGGTCATCCGCATAGCCGACTGGATTGTGGGCAGGTCATGGATGTAGATATTGAATATAGCATCGGAGCCAGCACCGAACCTTGTGGTACGCCATTCTTTAGTTGTCTTACCCTGCTGCGTTGACCGTTGCTGGTGTGTAGTTGGAACCTCTCGGTTGCTAAGCAGCTCCATTATGAAACTCACCATGTGCTTGTCTGGGATGGTCTCCAGAAGCTTCATGTGTAGTCCTCGCAACCAGACGGTGTCGTATGCAGCTGTGAGGTCCAGGAAAACAGCACCAGTCTTCTTTCCATCTTGGAAGCTGTCCTCGATGTCTTGGCACAAGAGAGTCACCTGATCTGCTGTTGACTTACCCTTGCAGAAACCAGCTTGCTCCTTGGGCAGCTGAGGGTCGATCATTGGCTCGAGACGTGCATGGATGAGATGCTCCATGATCTTGTATGGAATGCAGAGAAGCGAGATGGGCCGATATCCTTTAGGGTCATCTGCTGGCTTGTTTGGCTTTTGCAGGGCAATCACCTTGGTGCGGCGCCAGATCTTTGGTAGCTTCGAGCAGCGGAAGCACACAGAGAGGAAGGAACGCAGCCATTCAGTTGCCTTCTTGCCTTGGTATTTATTGTACTCCGGGTGGATACTGTCGATGCCTGGTGCTTTACCTGTCTTTAGACGTTGGATGGCCAGTTCCATTTCCTGCATGCTGAAGTCACCTGAGAGGTTCGAGTCGTACCCGGGGGCCCGACGCAGCTCTTGGACTCTTGCAGATGTTGCTCTTGTGAAGTTTTTGTCCGTTTTGGGGAAACGGCTATTGCTCAGCAGCTGTGACGCGATGGAGTTTGCGGTGATAGGACACTGTGATGGCTTTGTAGACATACCCGTCAGCTTGTTGATGACTTGCCAGGCCCGACGGCTTGAGTGTGTGAAGTCGACCGCTTCCACAGTCTCTGTCCATCTCTGCTGGCGCTTCTTGTTCAACCTACAAAGGAGAATGGTCGCTGCATTGTCCCTGGCCTCGTTGGTATTGGCTTCTTTGTGGGTGAGAAAAAGGTCGTCGCATTCATCATCCCAGCAAGGAATGTAGGCCTTTCGGACGCCACGTGGGATGTTCTTCTTGGCGGCAGCCAGCAGCATCTTGCGGTATGCATTGTAAGCACTGTGGATGTTGGCAGTGCTCGGGACCAGGAGACCATCAGTTGCGCAGTTTGTATCTTGCATGGAACCTTCCCAGTTGGCTTTACGGAAGTTCCATCTCTTGACGTCTTTTCCTTCTATGGGCTGGACCAGTGATGGAATGGTGATCAGCGATGGTCGGTGGTGTGACCTTGGGAATCTGTCCAGAATACATCTTACCGGGAGTGGCTTGTCCTTGCGGCATTTGGCGAAGGCCAGGTCCGGGTTGGTCGTGGTGTCCCAGCGAGCGGAGTGGAAGGTGTGTGGTTCTTTTGGATCGAACAGGAGCGTTGCATCGGCATTGGAGGCCCACTCTACCAGAAAGTCACCGTCAGCGTTGGAGTTGCTGTATGCCCAGTATGTGTGGTGGCAATTGAAATCACCAGCGTACACTGTACACTGTGGGTGCGGGGACATCTGGCAGCGATGTTTGGACCAGAGGTGACTTGTAGATGTTGACGATGGTGGTGTCTTGTACATTGGTTCTTACCCATTCTATTTCCGCATCTGATGGTGATTGCGCCTCGGGTGACCACAGAATGTCATCTCGGACGAAAGTGGCGATGCCGTGGTGTTTGTCAGCAGTGTGGCCAGCAAGGGAGAAACTCGGGATCTTTAGGAAGTTCTTGTTTTCCGTGTGGGTTTCCTGTAATAGAACAATCGTCACCTTGTTTTTTATGGCAATCTGTTCGATGATGTTAAGCTTGGTGGTGGTGAGACCCTCAACGTTCAGCTGTAGCAGCGCAAAACCCTGACATTCGACAGCAGTTGTAGGTGCCGTCTGTCCTGATAAGGACGCTTTGCAGTGTCGTGGTCTTGTTGCAGTCTGTAGGCGTGGTGAAGACATTAGTTTCGCTTGTGAGCTACTTGTAGGGAAGGCCGCTGTCTTCTTCTTCCCCTACACTGACTACATGTATGCTATGTAAATGTGATCTGTTACGTCATGCAGGACCTGCTCAACTTCGATGACCCATTGAACCTGGCCGCAGCGGAGCACTTTCAGCGGGACAAGGTGAGGAGGGAGGGGGAGTCAGCTATCGGTGTATGTGGTGAAAGTGGGTGAGGAGGGAGGGGGAGTCAGCTATCGGTGTATGTGGTGAAAGTGAACAGACTTTTGGTGGCGGATCATGTTGATACTAATTTACACCACACTAGAAGAGTTGTGGGCTATATCCCATTGCTGCCGAGTGATGTAGCTGATCCTGTACTGATGTAGCTGATCCTGTACTGATGCAGCTGGTCCTGTACTGGTGCAGCTGATCCTGTACTGGTGAAGCTGGTCCTGTACTGGTGAAGCTGATCCTGTACTGGTGAAGCTGATCCTGTACTGGTGCAGCTGATCCTGTACTGGTGCAGCTGATCCTGTACTGGTGCAGCTGATCCTGTACTGGTGCAGCTGATCCTGTACTGGTGCAGCTGATCTGTACTGGTGCAGCTGATCCTGTACTGGTGAAGCTGATCCTGTACTGATGTAGCTGATCCTGTACTGGTGCAGCTGATCCTGTACTGGTGCAGCTGATCCTGTACTGGTGTAGCTGATCCTGTACTGGTGTAGCTGATCCTGTACTGGTGAAGCTGATCCTGTACTGGTGCAGCTGATCCTGTACTGGTGTAGCTGATCCTGTACTGGTGCAGCTGATCCTGTACTGGTGCAGCTGATCCTGTACTGGTGTAGATGATCCTGTACTGGTGTAGCTGATCCTGTACTGGTGCAGCTGATCCTGTACTGGTGAAGCTGATCCTGTACTGATGTAGCTGATCCTGTACTGGTGCAGCTGCTCCTGTGTACTGGTGCAGCTGATCCTGTACTGGTGCAGCTGATCCTGTACTGGTGTAGCTGATCCTGTACTGGTGCAGCTGATACTGTACTGGTGCAGCTGATCCTGTACTGGTGCAGCTGATCCTGTACTGGTGCAGCTGATCCTGTACTGGTGAAGCTGATCCTGTACTGGTGCAGCTGATACTGTACTGGTGCAGCTGATCCTGTACTGGTGAAGCTGATCCTGTACTGATGTAGCTGATCCTGTACTGATGTAGCTGGTCGCAGCTGATCCTGTACTGGTACAGCTGATCCTGTACTGGTGTAGCTGATCCTGTACTGGTGCAGCTGATCCTGTACTGGTGCAGCTGATCCTGTACTGATGAAGCTGATCCTGTACTGGTGCAGCTGATCCTGTACTGGTGCAGCTGATCCTGTACTGGTGTAGCTGATCCTGTACTGGTGCAGCTGATCCTGTACTGGTACAGCTGATCCTGTACTGATGTAGCTGGTCCTGTACTGGTGAAGCTGGTCCTGTCATGGTGCAGCTGATCCTGTACTGGTGCAGCTGATCCTGTACTGGTGAAGCTGATCCTGTACTGGTGCAGCTGATCCTGTACTGGTGAATACTGGTGCAGCTGATCCTGTACTGGTGAAGCTGGTCCTGTACTGATGCAGCTGATCCTGTACTGGTGAAGCTGGTCATGTACTGGTACAGCTGATCCTGTACTGATGCAGCTGATCCTGTACTGGTGCAGCTGATCCTGTACTGGAACAGCTGATCCTGTACTGGTGCAGCTGATCCTGTACTGGTGCAGCTGATCCTGTACTGGTGCAGCTGATCCTGTACTGGTGAAGCTGGTCCTGTACTGATGCAGCTGATCCTGTACTGATGCAGCTGATCCTGTACTGGTGAAGCTGATCCTGTACTGGTGCAGCTGGTCCTTTACTGGTGCAGCTGATCCTGTACTGGTGTAGCTGGTCCTGTACTTGTGTAGCTGATCCTGTACTGGTGCAGCTGGTCCTGTACTGGTGCAGCTGATCCTGTACTGGTGCAGCTGATCCTGTACTGGTACAGCCGATCCTGTACTGGTGCAGCTGATCCTGTACTGGTGTAGCTGATCCTGTACTGGTGCAGCTGATCCTGTACTGGTGAAGCTGATCCTGTACTGGTGCAGCTGATCCTGTACTGGTGCAGCTGATCCTGTACTGGTGCAGCTGATCCTGTACTGGTGCAGCTGATCCTGTACTGGTGTAGCTGATCCTGTACTGATGTAGCTGATCCTGTACTGGTGTAGCTGATCCTGTACTGATGTAGCTGATCCTGTACTGGTGCAGTTGATCCTGTACTGGTGCAGCTGATCCTGTACTGGTGTAGCTCATCCTGTACTGGTGAAGCTGATCCTGTACTGGTGCAGCTCATCCTGTACTGGTGTAGCTGATCCTGTACTGATGTAGCTGATCCTGTACTGGTGAAGCTGATCCTGTACTGGTGCAGCTCATCCTGTACTGGTGTAGCTCATCCTGTACTGGTGAAGCTGATCCTGTACTGGTGCAGCTCATCCTGTACTGGTGTAGCTGATCCTGTACTGGTGAAGCTGGTCCTGTACTGGTGCAGCTGATCCTGTACTGGTGCAGCTGATCCTGTACTGGTGTAGCTGATCCTGTACTGGTGTAGCTGATCCTGTACTGGTGTAGCTGATCCTGTACTGGTGTAGCTGATCCTGTACTGGTGTAGCTGATCCTGTACTGGTGCAGCTGATCCTGTACTGGGGCTAGCACTATTCTGGGGCTAGGGTTATTCTGCGGCTAGGGTTGGGGGTATGTAGGTCAGATGCAAGGCCTGGGTTACTGCAATGCTTAGGCAGTGTTTCGTACATCAAGTTAGACTAAGTATGTTACATAATGTGACACAGTGTGCATCAGGGGAGCAGAGGTATGAGAGAGGGGAGGGGCCACGAGACATCACAGGTAATGCAATACCGAGCAGCTTCATCTTTCTTGGCGAGGGCATTGGCTGCGATGAGAATGGCCTTCTGCAAGTCAGGTATAGGGGGCACCTCCCCCCTGGCCAGCTGTTGCAACATATGCAACCTGCAACCAGAACAAGCAAACATCAACCATAAGGCCCATCCTCCCACACAGTGATTACACTGCTAGTCATAGGACATACTTTTTTTTTATACAGAAAGTGAAAATTAATTGTTTTTTGAATAGCATCACCTGTCACACTCCTGCTAACTTGCTCTACTAGTAGTAATATTATTATTATTATCATTATTACTATTTATTATTATTATTATTATTATTATTATTATTATTATTATTATTATTATTATTATGTATACATACAAAAAAAATCTGGCTAAATGGGTCAAGAATTCCTGATAGTTGGGCCACTTTTGATATGTTGTAACATGTATTCACTTACATGTACACATTCATTTACACACTCTCTACACAACCTCTACACCTGGCTAATGATAGATTTAAATTGCTAGAAGCTGCTTACATGGCCAAGAGACAGGAACTTTCACTACAAGAGAAGATTGAAGTGTTGGACAAAGTAAAAACAACAACCTCCCAATTCAAGTCAGAGGGAGCTTGCTGAAAGCTTTAAAATCCCAAGAAGCACTCTTACTAGACTAATCAACAAGGAAGAAGAACTTAGCTCATGTTGGTGTGAGGTCTCCTGTCATGGTCACAAGCCAGCAAAGAAGTTGAAATGCCTTCGTAAAGGTAAAGCACCAGAGGTAGCCACTGCATCAGTGGTTTGGTACTGTGACAAGTAAGGGACAGAAATTGAGTGGGCCTATTCTTAAGGAGAAGGCAGAGGATTTAGCCAAAAAGTTAGGACATTATAATTTTGTTGCCACTGAAGGCTGGCTTTCACGCTGGAAGGCACAACATCAAATTAAGTACAAACGCCGAAACGGGCACATGGAGAGAAGGGAAGTGCAGACATTAAAAGTGCTGAAGAGTGGACAAGCACTATTCTACCAGGGTTACTGGGATATAGAACTAATGATGTCTATAATGCAGATGAAACTGGGATGTATTACCGAGCCACTCCTTATGGCCCACTTTGCTATTGTCATGAAAAATTAAGTGGTTCTAAGAAAGCAATGGAAAGGATCACAGTTCTTTGCTGTTCAAATCTGACAGGAACTGATAAATGTAAACTCCTTGTCATAGGTAAGAGTCTTAGGCCAAGGTGTTTAAAAAATGTTAATGTGGATAATCTACCTGTCACATATCGTGCTAACAAGAAGGCTTGGATGACCTCAAACCTTTACTGAATGGCTTGCAGCTTGGGACTCGGACCTTACCAAAGTAAATAGGAAGATCCTTTTGCTTGTTGACAATTGTACTGCACACCCTCATGTAAGCACACTAAAGAACATTCAACTAGAGTTTTTGCCACCCAATACCACTTCACTTATCCAACCAATGGATCAGGGTATCATAAAGAACTTGAAGACTCTTTATCGTAAAGAACTTGTGCATATGACCCTAGCATACATAGAAGAAAACATTCTCAGCCCATCCTCCACTGCAATTGATGTCAGCTCTAATATTTCAATCCTTCAAGCAGTGAGTTTTGTTGCCAAAAGTTGGCGGGCAGTAAAGGAAGCTACGATTATGAACTGTTTTCGAAAAGCTGGCTTCTTTACTTTATCACCTAGTGTGATAGATGAAAATGCTGAGGAGTTTAGTTTTGACATACCAGAGATTAACAATGGGGAAGAATACAATAACATAGATGCTGAGTTACCTTGTTACAGTGAAAGCAACGTTCCAGTTGATGAAATTGTGGAGAGCATTATTGCCAAAAGGCCTTGCCTTGAACAAAGTGATAATGATGACAACGATAATGAGATTGATCCTGTTCCTCTGATTACGCATGCAGAAGCAAAGCTTCACATACTTGGATGACAACGCTATTTTACTGAACAGGGATTTGATCATGCAGCACATTCTTTGCTAGACAAGTGTGCTGATCTTAGGGGAGCCACAGCCATTAAACAAACCACTCTACTCAATGTCATGAACTAATAGTTATACATGCAATATTGTACATATAACTGTATGTGTTATATACATGTACATGTAGTAACAATTTGTATAAAAGTCTGATATATTAGCCAGCTGGATAAATGGACCACTTTTGTTTGGGACAGATGTGGTCCAATTATCAGGAATGCACTATATTATTATTATTATTATTACTCCTATTATTATTACTATTAACATCATCATCATTATCATTATCATTACTATTATTATTATTATTATTATTATTATTACTATTATTACTATTATTATTATTATCATTATCATTATCATTACTACTACTACTACTATTATTATTATTATTATTATTATTATTATTATTATTATTATTATTATTATTATTATTATTATTATTATTATTATTATTATTATTATTATTATTATTATTATTATTATTATTATTATTATTATTATTATTATTATTATTATTATTATTATTATTATTATTATTATTATTATTATTATTATTATTATTATTATTATTATATTATTATTATTATTATTATTATTATTATCATTATTATTATCATTATCATTATCATTATCATTACTATTATTATTATTATTATTATTATTATTATTATTATTATTATTATTATTATTATTATTATTATTATTATCATTATCTTTATTATTATCCTAATAATAACCTCCTCAATAATCCACTTGACATTTTGACTAGATGCTCTAGCTTCATCATTATTCCTGATGAAGGTTGTAGCATCTAGTCGAAGTGTCAAGAGAATGCAATTTCAAGTTGATTGAGAAGGTTATTGTAATGTTATTATGTCAAATGAAATTTCATTGAGAATTATTATCATCATCATCATCATCATTATTATTATTATTATTATTATTATTATTATTATTATTATTATTATTATTATTATTATTATTATTATTATTATTATTATTATTATTATTACTTCAGGAGGATTGCCTTCTGTTGAGCCACCTTCTGCCTTTGATCAGAGTGGTACAGATTATCCTTCCACTTCATGTCTTGATACAGTAGCTGTGGTTTTAGTGAAGAAGAATGCCTTTGGAACCATGTAGAAGATTGGGCTAGCTCACTCTCTGGGGATAATTTGATGTCTCCAGTTGTGACACTTCATTTGGCATTGGCTATAGAAAATGGCACAACACATACTGATGCCGCTCGTCCGAATTTGACATCCATTTCTTTCTGTCATTGGGTTAATGAAGTTCTTCTATCCTACAGCACACTTGAGCCTGGCTATCCAAGAAGTGTGAGTGTCAGCACACTTGAGCCTGGCTATCCAAGAAGTGTGAGTGTCAGTGTACTTGAGCCTGGCTATCCAAGAAGTGCGAGTGACAGATACTTGAGCCTGGCTATCCAAGAAGTGTGAGTGTCACATACTTGAGCCTGGCTATCCAAGAAGTATGAGTGTCACATACTTGAGCCTGGCTATCCAAGAAGTGTGAGTGTCAGTGTACTTGAGCCTGGCTATCCAAGAAGTGCGAGTGACAGATACTTGAGCCTGGCTATCCAAGAAGTGTGAGTGTCAGTGTACTTGAGCCTGGCTATCCAAGAAGTATGAGTGTCAGCGTACTTGAGCCTGGCTATCCAAGAAGTGTGAGTGTCAGTGTACTTGAGCCTGGCTATCCAAGAAGTATGAGTGTTAGCGTACTTGAGCCTGGCTATCCAAGAAGTGCGAGTGACACATACTTGAGCCTGGCTATCCAAGAAGTGTGAGTGACACATACTTGAGCCTGGCTATCCAAGAAGTGTGAGTGTCAGTGTACTTGAGCCTGGCTATCCAAGAAGTGTGAGTGACACATACTTGAGCCTGGCTATCCAAGAAGTGTGAGTGTCAGCGTACTTGAGCCTGGCTATCCAAGAAGTGTGAGTGTCAGTGTACTTGAGCCTGGCTATCCAAGAAGGTGAGTGTCAGCACACTTGAGCCTGGCTATCTAAGAAGTGTGAGTGTCAGTGTACTTGAGCCTGGCTATCCAAGAAGTGTGAGTGACACATACTTGAGCCTGGCTATCCAAGAAGTGTGAGTGTACAGATGCTCGAAAATGGCCACATGAACTTGGATTTGAAGTGCGGGGTGTATATATATATAGATGTAGGTGGTCATTCAAGGGCTGATGTATGCAGCATCAACTAAAGCTTCTTCATCAACTAATATCCAGTGTTTCCTAACAAAAACCTTGGTTGCAAGTGAGGAAGCTGAGGAAGTGTCCTCTGATGATACCTCTTCGCCACATGCTGACCGTAGACAGATGAATATCTTCATCTTCCGTGATGAAGTACGAACGATGATGTGTCTGCATAGGAGGTCAACCTGAGGACCAGACAATCCGTCCCAGGGTGTCATGTCCCGAGGTGTCGTGGCTCTACTATCATGTCCCGGGGTGTCATCTCTGCTATCGTGATCCCAGACTTCATCACGGGAAGGGATGGCTGTCTTTGTTGAACTCAAACTGAATATGATACCAAGAAGGAGAGTGCACTTGATATTCCTATGAGTCCAAGAACCCTGGTTGAATATGAACCCTGGTTGAATATGAACCCTGGTTGAATATGAACCCTGGTTGAATATGAACCCTGGTTGAATATGAACCCTGGTTGAATATGAACCCTGGTTGAATATGAACCCTGGTTGAATATGAACACCGGTTGAATATGAACCCTGGTTGAATATGAACCCTGATTGAATACGACCCTGATTGAATCTGATTGAATATGAACCCTGATTAAATATGAACCTGATTGAATACGACCCTGATTGAATATGAACCCTGATTGAATATGATCCTGATTGAATATGAACCCTGATTGAATATGACCCTGATTGAATATGACCCTGATTGAATTTGACCCTGATTGAATATGACCCTGATTGAATATGACCCTGATTGAATATGACCCTGATTGAATATGACCCTGATTGAATATGACCCTGATTGAATATGACCCTGATTGAATATGACTCTGGTTGAATATGAACCTGGTTGAATATGAACCCTGGTTGAATATGAACCCTGGTTGAATATGAACCCTGGTTGAATATGAACCCTGGTTGAATATGAACCCTGGTTGAATATGACCCCTGGTTGAATATGATCCTGGTTGAATATGAACCCTGGTTGAATATGACCCTGATTGAATATGACCCTGATTAAATATGACCCTGATTGAATATGAACCCTGATTGAATACGACCCTGATTGAATCTGATTGAATATGAACCCTGATTAAATATGAACCTGATTGAATACGATCCTGATTGAATATGAACCCTGATTGAATATGATCCTGATTGAATATGAACCCTGATTGAATATGACCCTGATTGAATATGACCCTGATTGAATATGACCCTGATTGAATATGACCCTGATTGAATATGACCCTGATTGAATATGACCCTGATTGAATATGACCCTGATTGAATATGACCCTGATTGAATATGACCCTGATTGAATATGACCCTGATTGAATATGACCCTGGTTGAATATGACCCTGGTTGAATATGACCCTGGTTGAATATGACCCTGGTTGAATATGAACCCTGGTTGAATATGAACCCTGGTTGAATATGAACCCTGGTTGAATATGACCCCTGGTTGAATATGAACCCTGATTGAATATGAACCCTGATTGAATATGAACCCTGATTGAATATGACCCTGATTGAATATGAACCCTGATTGAATATGAACCCTGATTGAATATGAACCCTGATTGAATATGAACCCTGATTGAATATGAACCCTGGTTGAATATGAACCCTGATTGAATATGAACCCTGGTTGAATATGAACCCTGATTGAATATGAACCCTGATTGAATATGACCCCTGATTGAATATGACCCTGGTTGAATATGCCCCTGATTGAATATGAACCCTGGTTGAATATGGACCCTGGTTGAACATGACCCTGGTTGAATATGACCCTGGTTGAATATGAACCCTGGTTGAATATGACCCTGGTTGAATATGACCCTGATTAAATATGACCCTGATTAAATATGACCCTGATTGAATATGAACCCTGGTTGAATATGAACCCTGGTTGAATATGACCCTGATTAAATATGACCCTGATTGAATATGACCCTGATTGAATATGAACCCTGGTTGAATATGAACCCTGGTTGAATATGAACCCTGGTTGAATATGACCCTGATTAAATATGACCCTGATTAAATATGACCCTGATTGAATATGAACCCTGGTTGAATATGAACCCTGGTTGAATATGAACCCTGATTGAATATGAACCCTGATTGAATATGACCCTTGTTGAATATGCCCCTGATTGAATATGAACCCTGGTTGAATATGGACCCTGGTTGAATATGAACCCTGGTTGAATATGACCCTGATTAAATATGACCCTGATTAAATATGACCCTGGTTGAATATGGTTTAGCTTGCCATAGTGACTGGTGCAAAGTCTATGTGGCAGTTGTGGTAGGTAGTGCTGTCAAAACTGCTGAAGAAGATGGCTAAGGACTGTACCGGAGCTTTGGCCCAGGTGGCTGTCACATGACATGCAGACGACTCACTAACTCCTTGACGGTCAGTAATGCATTCAGCGTGTGCGCTAACCACACCCCCATTATTTGGCGGTAGTGCATTCATGCGTTGAAGCATCTTTTTTCAAGCCTCTTGTAATTCACTCTTCATATCAGTAATCTATTCATATCAGTAATCTATATCAGTAATCTACTTGAAATTGTATTCTCTGGACCTGACTAGATGCTCTAGCCTTCATTAGGGAGTGTCAAGTTGTTATTGTGTTATGTCAACTGAGAGTTCACGTGAGGCATAGAATAGTGGCCAATAGAAAACAACTCTCCTCAACAGTTTTCAGCTCCCCCAACCATTGCAGTTGTCAAGCCACTCCCCCACATGCACTTGCAGCTCCTCCTACTCCAATCCAATCCTCTAGATATGTTCGTGGTTTCACACGTTAGTCATTTATATAAATAATTATCAATTGGAATCATGGACATCAATTAATCATTGAAGAACTGGCTGTTACAGAGTTTCCTTGAGCAGAACGTATTCACTGCATTTGGAGACAAGATAAAATTGTCATAAAATGAGTTCATCACATCTACTATTATTGTCAACAAACTCAATTGATACAATGACTTTAACTCCATTAGCTCTAGCAAAACTAACAGCTAGCATTCTATTAGAGCTAGCTACCTACTTAGCTCATCATAATTGTCATGAAGAACAAAGTTACTTTAAGACTTGCAATCTGAGCTTCTAGTTGGGCAGTCGATAGTCTAGCTTTTAGTTGTCTACCTGACACTGAACAGCTACATACTTACCTTCTGTGATAGCTCAGCTTGTTAGAAAGCAGGATGAACAAGAACGTTGAGCTGGTTACCATTCTCTTCTGGATACTAATTATAAATTTTGCTGACAAGAGTGTCTAATATGCACTAAGTTGCCTACAAGC
>JAQNBH010000012.1:35841606-35989106 GCA_028752905.1 Cladorhizidae sp. MBARI D1340-BT2 | reverse complement strand
AATTATGAATTCAGGAACGTCACCACGAAGAATGTTGCTTCTGAATGCAGATACAATTTTTGAGTAATTGTTTTACACGCAGCACACTCTCGAGATGCACCATGTAATCTTTTGGGAGTCCTCACCAATGACAGATTGGGCAGATGGAAGGTGTCTACGTGGTCGAGGGTACTCGGGCTTTGAGCCGCAGGAGACTGGGCCACCGGATGAGATCGAGAGCCCTGACAGTGGACATTAACAGGACCGTGAACATGGAAGAACCCCAATCTAGTGACAAGCATCCAACGGTTGCATACAGGACACAGACTGTGATCATTCCTAGACTGACTCCCAAGCACTATTTCCCCCTCAGTATCGCTCTCGACCAAACCAGGCTCACCGAACAGTGCCTAGTATATCCTCATCAGTCATGTCCTCCACACCAGTTTCACCTTGGTCCATGGTTAGCCATTCTTCCATCTCAGCATCAGGGACACCTAACTGATTACATTCTTCCGCCCACTAACCGATGCCAACGACACACCACATTCTCTGGAGCTGGAAACAATCACATAGTCGGCCATGTGATATTGTTATTATTACTATTACTATTATTGTTATTATTATTAATATTGTTATTAGTAGTATGTTGTTATTAGTAGTATGTACTAAAAATTGCACATAATCAAGGCCTAGTTATAATACTCCATAATTATACAAGCCATGGAGTGATATTTATGCGGTTGTGATCTCGACTATACAAAGTAAAAAGTTTGTTAATGTAAAAACTGAGCGTGTGCACATAGTATGCTATGTTCTCATGTTGCTTTTATTGTCCTGTTGATGTGTTATGCAGGTCTCTTTTGCTCGGAAGGTTCAGCAATACATTCGTCTCTACGCCAGTTGACCTATCACTCCCTCACATCTTCCTTCTCTCCGGCTCCTCCTCCAGCCATCCTCTCCCTGATAGAATAATCAAGCTGACATGACTATATTCATACTCAACATGTCTGCAGTTATATATACCGTCTATATGTACAGAGGGTGCATAACCTATCATTAGTGAATTTTGACACGCAAAATGGTTTGGCGAGTTGGGCGGGGTTTAGGTCGCTAGTGAAGCCATAGAAACAGCTTGCACGGTGCTTCCTAGGTTCGCTGTGCTGAACTGGTGCAGAACGATTGTTCCCTTGTTCGCGAAGAAGAGTTCCGCTATAATTCAGTTATGGGAAACGGCAGTGTGTTTCGCTGCAACCGCGTTAATGACAGCTTCTCCTCCATCGGATTAACTCCTAGGAAGGTTCCGGAGAAACAATTCGAAGTGGGTAACGGCAACGTGGTGGAGATTTCAGGCAGCTGTCCTTGTCTTCCTGCCATCTCAGAGATCAGTGACAGAGAGAGCGCTCAAACTGAAGGTTGGAAGAGTGATTGTGCAACAATCCATGTTGAATATTCTTTTGCTGTGGTGTTGATACAGGTAGGACTAATGTGTTGGACCATGTTCCTCCCAGACTAGTTGTCACCAGGTACAAGGACAATGGCTCTATCAATGAGAAGAGTGTAAAAAAAAAGTGCAGACAGCTCAACTGGATTTCTCATTCTGACGAAGAAGCCTTGACGGGAGACGAATCCGAAGATGATTTTATCCCTGCAGAGAGCCCAAGTGACAGGTTCGTTTGCATCAATGTTGCACCATTTTACCATCAGCAAGAGAAGGGCTAAGGCAATGTAGCTAGCTAATACTAGTGATTTCTCGTCTGTTATTTCTCCATTCTGAAAACACCTTATTTTCACTTTCTGTATAATTTTTTTAAATTTTTTTAAAAATATATGTCCTACATATGACTAGCAGTGTAATCACAGTGTGGGAGGATAGGCCTTATGGTTGATGTTTGCTTGTTCTGGTTGCAGGTTGCAGCTTATGTTGCAGCAGCTGGCCAGGGGGGAGGTGCCCCCTATACCCGACTTGCAGAAGGCCATTCTCATCGCAGCCAATGCCCTCGCCAAGAAAGATGAAGCTGCTCGGTATTGCATTACCTGTGATGTCTCGTGGCCCCTCCCCCTCGTACCTCTGCTCCCCTGACGCACACTGTGTCACTTTATTAACACGACATGACGTAGGAATTAGAATGCCCCCAGTGCCTGCCTGCCCTGGACCATACCTCAAATGCTAGCCCCAGAATAACCCAGTCCTATGGGTGGGTGGGGACAGCCCCAGAAGAACCCAGTCCTATGGGTGGGTGGGGACAGGTGGTGAAGTAGATAAGACGAGGAACTAAAACTAATGAAAGATAGGAACCCCTTCTACCCAATAATATACTCCCCCCTTCAATTATTACTCCCCCTCCTCCAATAATTACTCCCCCTCCTCCAATTATGACTCACCCTCCTCCAATAATTACTCCCCCTCCTCCAATAATTACTCCCCCTCCAATAATTATTGGAGTAATTATTGGAGGGGGAGTAATTATCCTCCAATAAGCAATGATCAAACCTCCCTCCCAATGATTAACTCCCACCTCCTCCACACCTCCCCGTAATAACACCTTCCCCAATAATTAACTCGCCCTCCCTCAACAATTAAACCCTTTCTCTCAATAATTAACTGCTCCTCCCCCTATAATTAACCTATAATTAACCTATAATTAACCCTTCTTTTTATAATAAGTAACTCCCTCTCCCTCAATAATTAACTCTAAATCCTCCCTCCCCATTAATTATAATTCACACCTATTATTGCAATTAGGTCTCTACCAGTCTCTTGAGTGTTCATGTACACATAAACACACACACACAAACACACACACATATACACACACACACATAAACACACACATATACATGTGATGATGTTATGTTGTAACATGTTGCAGGGATGAGGACCACTTCCACAACGTGGGTGACCAGGAGGTGCGGGACTGGCTCTACTCCACCTTCACACGCAGCGACTCCAACCAAGAAGCCCCCCACAAGACTAAGAGCAAACCCATCATGAAGTTCAAAGCAGTTGTAAACACCATCATCATCAGCAAATTCCTAGGCAGGTGCGTTCTCACCCCTGGCTAGTTAGAGTCATTATCAGCAAGTTCCTAGACAGGTCAGGGTTTCATTTAGAAAATTGTCGCAAGTGGGGGCAACTGGAGGAATCTGGATATTAATAAGGGGGGGCATGATGTTAAGCACTTATCAACATTAATAAGAATTTTAATAATATAATTTCCAAGGGGGAGCAAAAAAGTTCCAGCCCCCCCCCCCCTAAATGTAACCCTGCTGGTGCGTACACATGCTCACCCCTGGCTGGTTGGAAGGTGAAGCAGGGGTGTAGGGGTGTGTCACATGAGGAGTACTACATGTAAGCCATGCCCCTCATCTGTTAAAAGTAGGCATACGTTGGCTGAGTGTGCTCTATAGAGTAGAGGTGGTGCCCTGCTAGATGGCCTTTCTCTGGAGTGGTCGTGGTGGCTGGCGGTTGGTCAGCGCATCCTGGCTGCAACAATTGGCACAGTGTCTGTCACTTTGCTCTTACCACGGAAGTGCTGGTCGTTGACAGGCACTTGCAGCCATCCCCAATATAGAGGTGTTTGATTGGTTTAACTATAATTTACACCATATATTGTATTAGTGCTTATTAACCATTCAACCTTCACAACTAGTTTTTGGCACTAGTCTTTTAATAAGTCACTTGGTTACAATTCATCGTTAAACTCCATTCTCCAAGTTTAGATTCTGGAATTTAGCCAGTCACACTCTGATTACCCTTCAAGGTTATATCATAAAATAACCACTCTATTTTCTCTCCAAATTATATAATTGGATAGCTAGACCCTATTTACCCTCCAAAGTTTATATCATAGAGTAGTCATAGTCGAACTCTATTTAACTCCAAGTTTATATCACAGATTAGCCAAGTGGAGCTCTATTTGTCCATCAAATTTGGGGAGACTTAGGGAAACAATTTTAAAGTTGCTGACAATTTTACAGTTTTGATGATCTCCAAATTGTACGACGCTTTCTTGGACAACAGGTTGGCTCTAGCATGCAAGAGTCAGTGCTTATCCTGGAGATACTCTTGAGGTTGGCTCTAGCATGCAAGAGGTTGGTGTGTATCCTGGAGGAGATAGCTGGAGCCATGGAGTCAGTGGCACTCTTTTTTTCTTCTTTTTTTAATTTTAATCCTTTGCCTAAACAATTTGAATGATCACAAGATGATCCCGTGCTGAAGCAGATGCTGATGAGCCCGTTCTGAAGCAGATGCTGATGAGCCCGTGCTGAAGCAGATGCTGATGAGCCGGTGCTGAAGCAGATGCTGATGAGCCCGTGCTGAAGCAGATGCTGATGAGCCGGTGCTGAAGCAGATGCTGATGAGCCGGTGCTGAAGCAGATGCTGATGAGCCTGTGCTGAAGCAGATGCTGATGAGCCGGTGCTGAAGCAGATGCTGATGAGCCGGTGCTGAAGCAGATGCTGATGAGCCGGTGCTGAAGCAGATGCTGATGAGCCGGTGCTGAAGCAGATGCTGATGAGCCAGTGCTGAAGCAGATGCTGATGAGCCGTTGCTGAAGCAGATGCTGATGAGCCGGTGCTGAAGCAGATGCTGATGAGCCCGTGCTGAAGCAGATGCTGATCGTTTATTATTCTACTGTCTGTGATGAAGACAACTAGTCAGATTTGTGAAGCTATCTAGATCAAGCTTTTAGTGTGTCATGTCCAAAACTAAAACTACTGACTGTCTTTTTTGTGTAGCTGAAGGTAGTGTTGAATCCTCCATCTCCAGCAGCACTACGACAGTGGTGCAAGATGTAGAGGGGGGGTGCCTAGGTGCTAGCAATCCACCATGGATAACAAACGGTCGCTGTTATGATGGTCACATTCCTTCAGCATCACATTCTGTATCGTCTGGTGCAGTCATCCACACGATGATGGTGGGGGCATGGATCTATTATTTAGGCAAGAGTATTATGGCTCGAGGATAAATAAGCAACAGTTCTCTCTGTTGCCACACAAAGACCCACTGAATTGATCTAGCCTCTTTGTTGATTGCTGGGGTTATAGGTCATCTGTTGTCTTGTGGCATTCTTGAAATTTGTTTGTTCTGTGTTGGCAACCATGCTTGTCCAGAAGCTGTTTGCTGGTGATGTCACTGCATTGTTGTATCTGGTACTGGACCTAAAGCAGGACAGTGAAGGGGTTAATCTTGGCAGGGTGATGTGTGATGTTAACCTTTTGTCACCAACATGCAGCTCGAGGAGGGAGTGGAACTTTAACACTGTGCTCTCCTTGCCAGCTGGACTTTCAGATTACCTGGAGGTGAGTGTATCTTCTCTTAATGGGGAGACCCCCACAATTAGACAGCTGGCTTAATTGCTACTGCAGCTATGATTATAGAGGGGTGTTTCTGGTACTTATTGAAGTTTTTGATGATGGACTGTTTTTGATGATGGACTGATCCAAAATTGCCTACAGAATGGATATGGAATCGACATTCCAAATAAAGCGTAATACAAGGGTGTAGCTTGGGAATAGGATTTTTTGTATATTGAACTTATGTGTGTATGTGCATGTGTGTATATGTGTGTATGTATGTATATGTATGCATGTATGTATGCATGTATGTATGCATGTATGTATGCATGTATGTGTGTGTGTGTGTGTGTGTGTTTGTATGCAGTGAAGGCCCACCAAGTTGTATATTGTTGTAGAAAGAGAAATGCTATTTTAAAAATGGGAACTCTTCTTAGAATGGGTGTGGTATGGACAGGGAGCCTTGCGGTGCAGATGCTCTCTCGTGGCATCTCCTCTTGACACCTGCTCAAGTTTCCCCTCTGACCTGACATGTCCACCTTGCCTCTTCCTGACATGTCCACCTTGTCTCTTACTGACATGTCCACCTTGTCTCTTCCTGACATGTCCACCTTGTCTCTTCCTGACATGTCCACCTTGTCTCTTCCTGACATGTCCAACCTTGTCTCTTCCTGACATGTCCACCTTGTCTCTCCTGACATGTCCACCTTGCCTCTTCCTGACATGTCCACCTTGCCTCTTCCTGACATGTCCACCTTGCCTCTTCCTGACATGTCCACCTTGCCTCTTCCTGACATGTCCACCTTGCCTCTTCCTGACATGTCCACCTTGTCTCTTCCTGACATGTCCACCTTGTCTCTTCCTGACATGTCCACCTTGCCTCTTCCTGACATGTCCACCTTGTCTCTTCCTGACATGTCCACCTTGCCTCTTCCTGACATGTCCACCTTGCCTCTTCCTGACATGTCCACCTTGCCTCTTCCTGACATGACCACCTTGCCTCTTCCTGACATGTCCACCTTGCCTCTTCCTGACATGTCCACCTTGTCTCTTCCTGACATGTCCACCTTGCCTCTTCCTGACATGTCCACCTTGTCTCTTCCTGACATGTCCACCTTGCCTCTTCCTGACATGTCCACCTTGTCTCTTCCTGACATGTCCACCTTGCCTCTTCCTGACATGTCCACCTTGCCTCTTCCTGACATGACCACCTTGCCTCTTCCTGACATGTCCACCTTGTCTCTTCCTGACATGTCCACCTTGTCTGTTCCTGACATGTCCACCTTGTCTCTTCCTGACATGTCCACCTTGCCTCTTCCTGACATGTCCACCTTGCCTCTTCCTGACATGTCCACCTTGCCTCTTCCTGACATGTCCACCTTGCCTCTTCCTGACATGTCCACCTTGCCTCTTCCTGACATGTCCACCTTGCCTCTTCCTGACATGTCCACCTTGCCTCTCATACTATATATTACTCGGTAAATAATTTGGCTGTTTTTGGCTTTTTTCAATGTTTGCATTAGCCATTAATTAAGCACTACTAGTAATCTTCAGACATGATATTATTCCAGCTTTGTCAAAACTTGCTTGTATAAGATTTTTCTGCATCTTATCTTGGAAAGTATATCTTGGAAAGTAAATCAATTACCAGTAGGCTTGAATAGGCTTGAGAAGAGAAATGCGAAGGTCAATCTTTATTCTTTCTACTTCTGTTCCAGCATCCAATGCTTTAGTAACTTCTGTAGCATACCAAGATGAAAAGCATGATCGGAGCTCCTTCTTAAAACAATCATTTACAGTAAGGTCTAGAGGCTTGAGTTCCCCTGTTGCCCAGCAGGTACAAATGTAAATTTGATATGATGGACTGTAAGAAGATTTAGCACTCGTTGGCAGATATGTGCTGCAGAAACATCAAAGATAGCAATGGCTGTAAAATCATCTTGGAGCTCCATGCATTTACAAGTCTCTTTAACATAGGCACGATAATCTTTTCCAAATATTCCATCATTGTTACTTCTTCATTGTTACTTCTGTTGAGCATTGATTCTCACTAGGGGTAATATTCCAACCATTTGGAAAGCACACAGAAGGATGGCTGCGTGGAGTGCATCCAGCATAAATAAGTTGTGGAGGCAAGAGCTCTCCACTCAGTGTACAGCTTAAAAGTAGTCATTTCTCTTTTATCATCAATTGCAACAATTGGGACCTGTTTTGAGCCAGTCCATTCACTCACTAGAACATACTTTGCATTAGTTTGATCAAAGTTAAAGATTAACTTGGTGGAACACACAAATCGCCTTCTTTACATATTTCACTTACACGACTCGGACACTCTGACTTGACCTCATCAAAATGTCCAGGAAGCTTTCTGGCAGCTTTGGACCCCTTCCTAGGAACATAGCCTAGCCATCCAAGGAAGGTTTGAGCCCACGCTTTTCCCATCACAATGTCCCCACCATGTTCTTGAAGACGAGGGAGCTAGGTGTCCAACAATTCCCTTTGCAGCTGCTAATAACAATAGAGGTTGACGATTCCACCAGCAAGCCTAAGGCTATGAAAGTACTCTAGCATCATACTGTCCAAGTTTTAAAGGCCTGGTGGCAATTTCTGAACCTCTTCTGGAATCTTTACTTTCTCCAGCTGCTTCAAGTGTCTGTCTTCATATTCCTCTGCTTCAAGTATGCTGTCTTCATATTCCTCTGCTTCAAGTATGCTGTCTTCATATTCCTCTGCTTCAAGTATGCTGTCTTCATATTCCTCTGCTTCAAGTATGCTGTCTTCATATTCCTCTGCTTCAAGTATGCTGTCTTCATATTCCTCTGCTTCAAGTATGCTGTCTTCATATTCCTCTGCTTCAAGTATGCTGTCTTCATATTCCTCTGCTTCAAGTATGCTGTCTTCATATTCCTCTGCTTCAAGTATGCTGTCTTCATATTCCTCTGCTTCAAGTATGCTGTCTTCATATTCCTCTGCTTCAAGTATGCTGTCTTCATATTCCTCTGCTTCAAGTATGCTGTCTTCATATTCCTCTGCTTCAAGTATGCTGTCTTCATATTCCTCTGCTTCAAGTATGCTGTGGCTGGCTTCATATTCCTCTGCTTCAAGTATGCTGTGGCTGGCTTCATATTCCTCTGCTTCAAGTATGCTGTGGCTGGCTTCATATTCCTCTGCTTCAAGTATGCTGTGGCTGGCTTCATATTCCTCTGCTTCAAGTATGCTGTGGCTGGCTTCATATTCCTCTGCTTCAAGTATACTGTCTTCATATTCCTCTGCTTCAAGTATACTGTCTTCATATTCCTCTGCTTCAAGTATACTGTCTTCATATTCCTCTGCTTCAAGTATACTGTCTTCATATTCCTCTGCTTCAAGTATGCTGTGGCTGGCTTCATATTCCTCTGCTTCAAGTATGCTGTGGCTGGCTTCATATTCCTCTGCTTCAAGTATGCTGTGGCTGGCTTCATATTCCTCTGCTTCAAGTATACTGTCTTCATATTCCTCTGCTTCAAGTATACTGTCTTCATATTCCTCTGCTTCAAGTATACTGTCTTCATATTCCTCTGCTTCAAGTATACTGTCTTCATATTCCTCTGCTTCAAGTATACTGTCTTCATATTCCTCTGCTTCAAGTATACTGTCTTCATATTCCTCTGCTTCAAGTATACTGTCTTCATATTCCTCTGCTTCAAGTATACTGTCTTCATATTCCTCTGCTTCAAGTATGCTGTCTTCATATTCCTCTGATACATAGTTGGCAGCCTTTTCAACCTCAGGCCAGAGGTCAAAGGTCATGTAAACTAGAACAATACATTAGTGTAGTAATGGTAGCTGCTAAATTAATTAACTTGGCTAATAAAATGTGTTATCCAGTAGCTCTTATGTCAACAGCAGCTGTGCAGATATTATCTTGTACAAGAACCACAAAAGGTTGTAGTTGAACATGACCACAACTGAGGCACAAGGTGCCATGAACCAGCTGTAAACACTAGCAGTGGATTTTTCCTGCTTTAGTGTGAAAATGGCCAGAAAATTCTATTCAAGAGAGGAGTGCATAGCAATGATGTCTGATATGGAAACTGGATCAGGTAGAGTGTGAATGAGTGTACTAGTGAAACTGGTTGTACAAGTAGTGACAACTACGGAGAAAGTAGTGAGGGTAATGAAGAAGAAGGCTGGGGCTGCTTTGATAGGTAGTGGTCAGAGTAGAATGGGAATAAGTGATATGCAAGCAGGAACAGTAGTATAGTAGTGGGTAGCAGTAGCTTGGGATGTAGCAGGGGCAGTAGTGCAGGTCTTGGGGGTGGAATGGGACGAGGGGGAGGAAGAGTAGCCTCAGCCACTTAGCAGCAGTCTACCTGGACAGAGGTTGGATCAGGTCATTTCTTGATAATTACTTTGTGAGTATAAGGTACTTACAACATTATCACAGATGACATAGCTCCCACTCCCTTTACTGTGGTAGTAATCTAGCAATGCACCCAGGACACCAGAGGATTTCTTCCCTCTCTTTTTTACTATCTGCTGCTACTACTTTAGTCATGTCCTATCCAAAGTTGCACACAGCAGGATGTAACTAGCTGGTTTATAGCTAAGAGTCCTGAAGTATCCCACCTCTCCAGCTGAGAGTCCTGAAGTATCCCACCTCTCCAGCTAAGAGTCCTGAAGTATCCCACCTCTCCAGCTAAGAGTCCTGAAGTATCCCACCTCTCCAGCTAAGAGTCCTGAAGTATCCCACCTCTCCAGCTAAGAGTCCTGAAGTATCCCACCTCTCCAGCTGAGAGTCCTGAAGTATCCCACCTCTCCAGCTGAGAGTCCTGAAGTATCCCACCTCTCCAGCTAAGAGTCCTGAAGTATCCAGCTAAGAGTCCTGAAGTGTCCCACCTCTCCAGCTAAGAGTCCTGAAGTATCCCACCTCTCCAGCTAAGAGTCCTGAAGTATCCCACCTCTCCAGCTAAGAGTCCTGAAGTATCCCACCTCTCCAGCTAAGAGTCCTGAAGTATCCCACCTCTCCAGCTAAGAGTCCTGAAGTATCCCAGCTCTCCAGCTAAGAGTCCTGAAGTATCCCACCTCTCCAGCTAAGAGTCCTGAAGTATCCCACCTCTCCAGCTAAGAGTCCTGAAGTATCCCACCTCTCCAGCTAAGAGTCCTGAAGTATCCCACCTCAAGAGTCCTGAAGTATCCCACCTCTCCAGCTAAGAGTCCTGAAGTATCCCACCTCTCCAGCTGAGAGTCCTGAAGTGTCCCACCTCTCCTGCTAAGAGTCCTGAAGTATCCCACCTCTCCAGCTAAGAGTCCTGAAGTATCCCACCTCTCCAGCTAAGAGTCCTGAAGTATCCCACCTCTCCAGCTGAGAGTCCTGAAGTATCCCACCTCTCCAGCTAAGAGTCCTGAAGTATCCCACCTCTCCAGCTAAGAGTCCTGAAGTATCCCACCTCTCCAGCTAAGAGTTCTGAAGTGTCCACCTCTCCAGCTGAGAGTCCTGAAGTATCCCACCTCTCCAGCTAAGAGTTCTGAAGTGTCCACCTCTCCCCTTCAAAATCATGATTTTAGGAAAAACAACAACATAACAAAATCAATTTCTATTTCTTGGCATGCTTTGTTTGGTTAAAGTTGGCTCTCTTTAGCTACAACCTAATGGTTAGTAAAATCTCAGAAGCTACTTGCTATAGCTTCTTGAGAATAACAACAGTATCTTCCAGTGTCCTGTGAGGTAGAGAAGTCAACCAATATGTCAGAGTACAACAAACCATAACACAAAATGTCTTAGCTACATCTAAAACTCGGCTCAAGTGGCCGGCCACTCACACGCCAACGAAGTCAAGATGTTCTTCGCAGCTTTCATGTCTGCAAAAAAAGAAGAGGTGAAAAAAAAAAAAAATATATTTATGGTGAGGACAACCTATTTGTTTATAATTCAGTAACTAGCTACTAGCTATACACCTACCAGAGCAATGCTAGCAGTCTAACTGATGCCCAACCAGCAAACAAAGTTTACAATCTAAGCAAAGGAGTTCGCTAAAACACTATCTTGCTAGAACGAAGCGGGAAAAGCTTTAAGCGCACTAGTCAAAGGATCGAGAATCGAGAAAGCTACTTTTTGTAAGAGGTCGCAAGGTTCGTAGTATTCCTGTAACGATGGAGAGTACCATGAGGCACGCAGAATTTCCTTCACTGCCACGAGCAAATTGCCTGTAGGTTCTTAAAAAATTATTTTAAAAAGTGCTGTCATCTTGGTAGGTAATATTCAATTTTTCACGTTCATCTGGTAAGAGTTCATCTGGTAAGAGTTAAACACTTTTCTAGCTTGCTTCATCTTATTGTACACTACACAAGTCTGCATATGCCACACCTTCTTGTTGCATTGTTACTTCTAGAGTGAGCTCCTTGGTAAAATGTCTACTATAGAGCCTCCTTCCAAGGACTTGGTAACAGTTGCACAGGAGAACTCCACAAGTTAAACAGCAAATGATATTCTTTCGTAGAGCAAGACTCTTAACAAATCAGCTCACCAATCTCCTGACTGTTCTATGATGCGAACTAACTAGGTCGACGATCCCTACATGTCTGGTGATGATCCTTACCTATTAGGACTTGCCGCCTTGCAATCGAGAACCGGACTGGTTGTGGCACGGCATCGGAGGATGTGAAGTCTCCTTGCTTATATACTGTACAGCATTAGGTGATGGTAGGGTGTGGTCTTTAAATAGAAGAAGTCGATATAATTAAATCCCGTATACCCTGCACAAGAAGAAATGTGAGACTTGAACTCATTCTGAAGAGGTGGCTAGAAATCTGAGGGCTTTCCAAGTCGAACTATTTCACTCACTCATTGTTGTGATTGGAGAAGACGACTAGTTTGGATCGACAGTTTTCTGAAGGTTAGTAGTGACTGGATGTTTGGTGTCTAGCTAGCTGTGGCTGCTTGGCTTGGTGAGCAAGTATTCAGCTTGGCTACCAGCTAATCCTGGAGTCACCTTCTTTCCTGACAACTGTTGGCTCCTGGAGTCAACTGCTTTACTCACAACTGCTGGCTCCTGGAGTCAACTGCTTTCCTCACAACTGCTGGCTCCTGGAGTCAACTGCTTTCCTGGCTCCTGGAGTCAACTGCTTTCCTCACAACTGCTGGCTCCTGGAGTCAACTGCTTTACTCACAGCTGCTGGCTCCTGGAGTCACTGCTTTACTCACAACTTCTGGCTCGTGAGAGTGTATACGAGCATTCAGTAGCGTGGGCAAATATGCTAGTATATATGTGCAGCTGCAGTTATTAAGGGTAGACAACTCAGAGGCCAACTAAGATAGCATTTTTCTAAGCCTTCAAGCAAATAACTGGCAATGATTTTGTAGAGGAGAGTGCAGCTGTCTGCATCACTGCCCAGTGAAGTGAGCCTCACTGGAGAGAGAGTTGGATGGTAAAGTTTGCATTGCCACTCAGGCATATCTATCTATCTAGCTAGTTAGTTAGCTAGCTATATATATGTAGCTATCTATCTATCTATCTATCTGTGTATTAACCACACATTTACCCCTTCAAATTTGAACTGGTCACCTGCATTAAATTAAATGTTATCACTTAACCTGTATGTGGTTACCATGGTGAAGAAAAAGATAGAGAAAGTGGCATTCAAAGTTAGAGGGCTGCCTGCACAGACAAGTGAGAACAGGCTGCATGGTTAATAGCTGACAGGAAGGGATGATGGAGTTTTATTCTACTACTCGTGCTCTGGCTATGAAGGTGGGATACGCCATTTTTGTCATGATAATGCACTTGTAAGGTCAACACATGTACTGCCGCTCTCTAAGGACAGAGAACTGGCTACATAGATGGCATATTCAGGAGGATATAACTGATGCATATAGAGAGGAGAGACCTGCAAATCATGGAGGGCATACTGAACACACTGAGAAATGTCAAGGAGCAAACTCAGTTAAACAAGTTCTTGCCAACATTTTATGACCCTCCTTGGGAGTTCCTGCAGAAAGCGCTGCCTGATGAGCTCACTGTTAGTGCAGCGTTCTGTCCCTCTTCAAGGGAAACTGCTTGCAAGCACTCCAAACAAAACTCCTCACTACCACCTGCACTTTCTGTTTCAGAATTTGCCATCCCATAATGTTGCTAGGCATTGGGTCGTTAAACCTTGCACCAGTTGGAATCTGTAAGGAACATATCAATACCTGCAATTCTTGGCTACTTCTCTAAACTGCAATCCAAGCATTACATCATCATGATGACATCAGTAATGTGCAGAGCAGCACTGTATAGGCCTTCATCTATGCTAAGGCAATGCAATCTCAAGTTTTGTCATGTCTCTCAATATCCCCCCACATTCTGACTTAGTTATTTGTGTTGCCACGGTGATGGTTACTCTGCCACTTGCAGTGGCAGCGTCCTGTGTCCGTTCCATGGGGAAACTCCTGTGATCTTTTAACACCTTGCCTTATCTCCTCGCAATATCGGTTCCTTAGTGGCAGATAATATCTTATTGGAATCAGAGAAGCAACAGCTAGAGTATAAAACGTTGACTTGCATTATGCCTAGGTCTCTATCCTGTGCAGCCAGTTCTCTCTTCTGTGCAGCCAGTTCTCTCTCCTGTGCAGCCAGTTCTCTCTCCTGTGCAGCCAGTTCTCTCTCCTGTGCAGCCAGTTCTCTCTCCTGTGCAGCCAGTTCTCTCTCTTGTGCAGCCAGTTCTCTATCCTGTGCAGCCAGTCCTCACTCCTGTGCAGCCAGTTGTCTCTCCTGTGCAGCCAGTTCTCTCTCCTGTGCAACCAGTTCTCTATCCTGTGCAGCCAGTTCTCTATCCTGTGCAGCCAGTTCTCTATCCTGTGCAGCCAGTTCTCTCTCCTGTGCAGCCAGTTCTCTCTCCTGTGCAGCCAGTTCTCTCTCCTGTGCAGCCAGTTCTCTCTCCTGTGCAGCCAGTTCTCTCTCCTGTGCAGCCAGTTCTCTCTCCTGTGCAGCCAGTTCTCTCTCCTGTGCAGCCAGTTGTCTCTCCTGTGCAGCCAGTTCTCTCTCCTGTGCAACCAGTTCTCTATCCTGTGCAGCCAGTTCTCTATCCTGTGCAGCCAGTTCTCTATCCTGTGCAGCCAGTTCTCTCTCCTGTGCAGCCAGTTCTCTCTCCTGTGCAGCCAGTTCTCTCTCCTGTGCAGCCAGTTCTCTCTCCTGTGCAGCCAGTTCTCTCTCCTGTGCAGCCAGTTCTCTCTCCTGTGCAGCCAGTTCTCTCTCCTGTGCAGCCAGTTCTCTCTCCTGTGCAGCCAGTTCTCTATCCTGTGCAGCCAGTTCTCTCTCCTGTGCAGCCAGTTCTCTCTCCTGTGCAGCCAGTTCTCACTCCTGTGCAGCCAGTTCTCTCTTGTGCAGCCATTTCTCTCTCCTGTGCAGCCAGTTCTCTCTCCTGTGTAGCCAGTTCTCTCTCCTGTGCAGCCAGTTCTCTCTCCTGTGCAGCCAGTTCTCTCTCCTGTGCAGCCAGTTCTCACTCCTGTGTGCAGCCAGTTCTCTCTTCTGTGCAGCCAGTTCTCTCTTCTGTGCAGCCAGTTATCTTTCCTGTGCAGCCAGTTCTCTCTCCTGTGCAGCCAGTTCTCTCTCTATTCCGAATTTTCAAGCTTGTTTTTACCAAGACAATAATTTTCGAGTGTACTTAAATTTGTGTTGTTGGGAAAACTATTCCTGAATTTTACAAGTGTATTTGCACTGGCCAATATAATTGTCTTTGTAATTATGAGGTAAAAACATCCCTGGCAGAGGGCAACTGGCCTGTGTGCCCCTCTGTCCAGGACGAGGTTCCTCAGTGTGCCTGCAGGCATGCACTGACTGGACTGAAGATCAGCAGGCACAACTGCCCGTGCTAATATTTCAGGTCATTGAATTGAAAGGATCATCACACCAATGTTGCCATACCCACCCCAGTAATGATATATAGTATACCATGTACTGCCATCTCTCTCTCCATGTGTGTGTGTGTGTGTGTGTGTGTGTGTGTGTGTGTGTGCGTGTGCCCTCAGGTGCACCTGGACTCCTGGGACTTTGACATGTTCCATGCCAACACCTTGTCCGTGCGGTCCCCGCTAAGGTTCATAGGCTATGAGCTGTTCCGAAGACACAACCTCTTTGACAAGTGTGAGGTGAGATGAATATTTCATGCCAAGTACGGGGGTTGGGGGACTGCTTAGACATTCCACCGCCTGTGCAGTGAGGTCATTATTATTTTTAAGTGATTGGTAGTGCTCTGCTCAGCCATACAGTCTGAGCATGCCCATAGCATATTCAGGATTAACACACTTTCTGTGATATCCTGGGATTCCTGAGCTACTTGAGGCTATCTCAGGATACTAAGCATTCCGGGATCCATGCAGTATGTGTCCCCTCATACCTGACATACAAGTAACCTGCTATGGCAGACTCATCAGTACTTCCAGAGTCCACTCATACCTGACATACAAGTAACCTGCTATGGCAGACTCATCAGTACTTCCAGAGTCCACTCATACCTGACATACAAGTAACCTGCTATGGCAGACTCATCAGTACTTCCAGAGTCCACTCATACCTGACATACAAGTAATCTGCTATGGCAGACTCATCAGTACTTCCAGAGTCCACTCATACCTGACATACAAGTAACCTGCTATGGCAGACTCATCAGTACTTCCAGAGTCCACTCATACCTGACATACAAGTAACCTGCTATGGCAGACTCATCAGTACTTCCAGAGTCCACTCATACCTGACATACAAGTAACCTGCTATGCAGGGGTGTATTTAGGGGGGGGCGGGGGGGGGCATGCGCCCCCCCCTTGTATCATTCTCGCCCCCCCCCCTTGAAATTAGACACCACCCTTATACATTACATACACCATCATTGTATCATTCTCGCCCCCCCTTATTTTTCCATATCTCAAGTTCGCCCCCCCTTGGCAAAATTTCTGTATACAACCCTGCTATGGCAGACTCATCAGTACTTCAGAGTCCACTCATACAAACTTTAGCATCAGAAGATACGAACTTTCCTTGAGACAAGCGCTGATCCTCCCGTTTCTTCACTACTCTCAAGTGGGAAGGAAGTTTATAATCGGAACAAACATCCAAAGTTTGCTACAGTTAGATACAAGTCATCAATATTAAACTTGGTAAAGGTCGTCATTCTGATTTCCCGCATTATGTAAGATTGTAGAGTAGTTACAATAGCGTCTTGTCACGTCATTTAAGGTAGGCTTTTACCATTTTTTTTACGATAAAAAAAAAAATTTTTTTATTGCTCTGTTCTATACCTTGATGCATGTAGTTGTTATGTTTCAAGTTTCAGAGTATTTCAATGCTTCATTATGAAGTTATGCACCTTTTTGTGCATTCTATTTCACATTATCAAGAAATACTGTTTGAATCTTGAAGACGGCGATCCTGCCAAAGGTAAGCGTATCTCCCTAACCGTTCATGATAGAAGTCTGGAAAAGGACTCTAAATGAAGCTCTCAGTAACCTTCCAATTACCATAGTTACCACGCAGCCCTGTGCTGTCATCACATGATCTGCGCATCCTGTCAGGCAATCGTCATCATTTCGATTTTTACCCAAAAAATACCCCCCCAAAACACACCCACTTTTCATGGCTTCTCCTGAAAATGACTGTTTCCGAATCTGGAGATATTCTAACTTGCTCATTTTTTAATGTATACAAGATTTTAATATATCATTTGAAAGCCCTTTCCCTGCTCTAAAAAGTGAATGATTAAAACATGTTTAAGTCCATCAATGGTGAAGGTATGCATATGGATATACATACCATGTTTAGAACTTCAGGTTGACCTCTCTTAAAATTCAGTTGTTGTGCTAATGATATTTTTAGCCATTCACTTTTCACTTCTATGATCACTCTAAGCACTTCCTAAGTGGGAAGTGGTTAGGACTAAGTGGCCATGAGTTAGAATATTTGCCCCTGATACTGAGGTGGGATCCATAACTTCACCTAGGTAGTAGATATGCAAAATCTGAGCATATCAAAAGAAAGCACATTCAATACACTGCATCTTGATAAAATTTCACTTGCATTGAGAAATAAATAAAAAAGTTATGACAAGTTGTGTCGACCACCCCAGAAATGGTAAAAGCCTCCCTTAATGGTATTTGTCAGTATGAGGTGCTAATGACAGGAGTGTGTTGCAATTGCGTGTGTGGCAAAGATGGAAGTGCTATTATAAGTTGACAACAGTTGTTGCCGATGTCTTGGAAGCTACTTGTGGGCCATGAAGACTTGATGAGAGCAGGTTCTTGTTGGCCATGAAGACTTGATGAGAGCAGGTTCTTGTTGGCCATGAAGACTTGGTGAGAGTAGGTTCTTGTGGGCCATGAAGACTTGATGAGAGCAGGTTCTTGTGGGCCATGAGACTTGATGAGAGCAGGTTCTTGTGGGCCATGAAGACTTGATGAGAGCAGGTTCTTGTGGGCCATGAAGACTTGATGAGAGCAGGTTCTTGTGGGCCATGAAGACTTGATGAGAGCAAGTTCTTGTGGGCCATGAAGACTTGATGAGAGCAGGTTCTTGTGGGCCATGAAGACTTGATGAGAGCAGGTTCTTGTGGGCCATGAAGACTTGGTGAGAGCAGGTTCTTGTTGGCCATGAAGACTTGATGAGAGCAGGTTCTTGTGGGCCATGAAGACTTGATGAGAGCAGGTTCTTGTGGGCCATGAAGACTTGATGAGAGCAGGTTCTTGTGGGCCATGAAGACTTGATGAGAGCAGGTTCTTATGGACCATGAAGACTTGATGAGAGCAGGTTCTTGTGTGGGCCATGAAGACTTGATGAGAGCAGGTTCTTGTTGGCCATGAAGACTCAGGTTCTTGTGGGCCATGAAGACTTGATCAATTAGCAGATTGGGGAATATGAGTTGAAACAGAAAGGTGTTTATAGCACATATTATCGCTAGTCAACAAGTAGCCTTGATAAGACCATTCGCTGGGCAATGAACAAATATTGCATGTGCCCTCTCCGACATGTCCACTTTTTCTCTTACTGTCTTGTTCTGTTGATGCTGCTAAGTGAACTACCTGTCCGGGCAGGCCCACTTGGCCTGTGCTGTGCTGATGCTGCTAAGTGCTGCAAGCCTCAGATTGTGACTAGTGCATTGGCACATGTGATTCTTTATGCTCGGCATGAGGGCCCTGAAGGACTACATGCAACGTGTGTGTGTGTGTGTATGGACAGAAACAACAATGAGCCTTGACTTGTACTGCGCACGCACACATACACACACACACACACACACCACTCAATTCTAAACGTGTATTCAATCAGCCATGTGTGTGTGTGTGTGTGTGTGTAGTTGGTATGTAGCCAGTTGTGCTTGATGCTATATAATTATGTGAAGACAAGTTCTAGTGATGTATTAATATGTGCCTGCCACTAGCCTACCTTGGGCCGGGCTAGTGATGTATTAATATGTGCCTGCCACTAGCCTACCTTGGGCCGGGCTAGTGATGTATTAATACTGTATGTGCCTGCCACTAGCCTACCTTGGGCTGGGCTGATGTATTAATATGTGCCTGCCACTAGCCTACCTTGGGCTGGGCTGGTGATGTATTAATATGTGCCTGCCACTAGCCTACCTTGGGCCGGGCTAGTGATGTATTAATATGTGCCTGCCACTAGCCTACCTTGGGCCGGGCTAGTGATGTATTAATATGTGCCTGCCACTAGCCTACCTTGGGCCGGGCTAGTGATGTATTAATATGTGCCTGCCACTAGCCTACCTTGGGCCGGGCTAGTGATGTATTAATATGTGCCTGCCACTAGCCTACCTTGGGCTGGGCTGGTGATGTATTAATATGTGCCTGCCACTAGCCTACCTTGGGCCGGGCTGGTGATGTATTAATATGTGCCTGCCACTAGCCTACCTTGGGCTGGGCTGATGATGTATTAATATGTGCCTGCCACTAGCCTACCTTGGGCCGGGCTAGTGATGTATTAATATGTGCCCGCCACTAGCCTACCTTGGGCCGGGCTGGTGATGTATTAATATGTGCCTGCCACTAGCGCTGGGCTAGTGATGTATTAATATGTGCCTGCCACTAGCCTACATGTACCTTGGGCCGGGCTGGTGATGTATTAATATGTGCCTGCCACTAGCCTACCCAAGGCTAGTGATGTATTAATATGTGCCTGCCACTAGCGCTGGGCTGGTGATGTATTAATATGTGCCTGCCACTAGCCTACCTTGGGCCGGGCTGGTGATGTATTAATATGTGCCTGCCACTAGCCTACCTTGGGCCGGGCTAGTGATGTATTAATATGTGCCTGCCACTAGCGCTGGGCTGGTGATGTATTAATATGTGCCTGCCACTAGCCTACCTTGGGCCGGGCTGGTGATGTATTAATATGTGCCTGCCACTAGCCTACCTTGGGCTGGGCTGGTGATGTATTAATATGTGCCTGCCACTAGCCTACCTTGGGCTGGGCTAGTGATGTATTAATATGTGCCTGCCACTAGCCTACCTTGGGCCGGGCTAAGAGTACTTGAGAACATGTGTGAATGACCTTTGTCCTTTGACAGATTCCAGTTGGCACTTTTGATGCCTTCATGAACAAGATTCAAGAAGGATATGGTAACTATGGCAACCCGTATCACAATGCCTGTCATGGGGCGGACGTGGCTCAGACTGTCCACTACCTCATTAATACCACTGGCCTCAAGGTGCGTACATTATAATTTGCATGATGTCATCACATGTGAATATCAGGTGATCATATATGAACCTAGAAATGTACATGCTACATATGTTTAATTCACTGCCATGTGCCTGCTCATTGGCACACTAGTCACTGCCATGGCCATCTCTGTGACTAGTCTCCTGGCCCTCTCTGTGACTAGTCCTGGCCCTCTCTGTGACTAGTCCTGGCCCTCTCTGTGACCAGTCCTGGTCCTCTCTGTGACTAGTCCTGGCCCTCTCTGTGACTAGTCCTGGCCCTCTCTGTGACCAGTCCTGGCCCTCTCTGTGACCAGTCCTGGCCCTCTCTGTGACTAGTCCTGGCCCTCTCTGTGACTAGTCCTGGCCCTCTCTGTGACTAGTCCTGGCCCTCTCTGTGACCAGTCTGGCCCTCTCTGTGACTAGTCCTGGCCCTCTCTGTGACTAGTCCTGGCCCCCTCTCTGTGACCAGTCCTGGCCCTCTCTGTGACCAGTCCTGGCCATCTCTGTGACTAGTCCTGGCCCTCTCTGTGACTAGTCCTGGCCCTCTCTGTGACCAGTCCTGGCCCTCTCTGTGACCAGTCCTGGCCCTCTCTGTGACTAGTCCTGGCCCTCTCTGTGACCAGTCCTGGCCCTCTCTGTGACTAGTCCTGGCCCTCTCTGTGACTAGTCCTGGCCCTCTCTGTGACTAGTCCTGGCCCTCTCTGTGACCAGTCCTGGCCCTCTCTGTGACTAGTCCTGGCCCTCTCTGTGACTAGTCCTGGCCCTCTCTGTGACTAGTCCTGGCCCTCTCTGTGACCAGTCCTGGCCCTCTCTGTGACTAGTCACTGGCCCTCTCTGTGACTAGTCCTGGCCCTCTCTGTGACTAGTCCTGGCCCTCTCTGGCTGATCCTGGCCTGTGCTATCTGTCAATTGTTATGTTAATGGTGTGTGTGTGTGTGTACATTTGCAGGCCTTGTTCACCCACTTGGAAGTGCTGGCCATGTTATTAGCAGCTCTGGTCCATGATGTGGACCATTCTGGGACTAACAATGCCTTCATAGTCCACCAGCAGTGAGTCACAAGTGTAGAGCTATTGCACGTGCTACTATTCCACCATGCACAATGGCAATGATGTCATCTCTATTGAAACCCTAGCCAGAGCATAATTCCTCGAGTGTGGTTGAGCGGAGCTGTACATGGCAGATGATGTCAGCTAGATATTGCCTGGTATGGGAGTGTTTGTTGTTTGTTAACTGATTTATTTGTGTGGTTGGCATTTTTACTTTAACTTTTTGCCTTCTCAAACTCTTCATTAAAATACAATAAGCTGCAGTTTTTGTATAAGGATCAGCTCCATTGAAGTAAGCACACAAAAGCTATGCAGGACTATGTCGCTTATAAGTCCACAACAAAATTCAAAGCAAAGAAATCCAGCGAGGAGTGCATCCTTGCTCGAGAGCAGAGAGCAAGGGCATTCAGAGCATTTCCAGGTAGGCATGGATGCCTGTGCAGCTTCCCTCCGGAGAAGGGCTTCCAGAAACAATAGCAAAAGCCAGGAAGACAACACCGTTCACCAAGACAGTTGCTAAATGTTGTCGGCCTTAAAATTTTTAATAAAATTGCTTGTTCATCCCGTCCAACCGGAAGTGAAGTTTTATAGCTTTGTAACTATCAATAGAGCAGTTGATTGGGCATTTACATACAGAGAATGGGCATAGAATGGGCGCGTAATAAAAATTCTTTGATTTTTAAATCCCAACGATGTCTGACTTTGCTGCATGTTGCACTTATGATGTTTAATGGGTTAAATGATGGACCACTAATGTAAGTGCTAACTCCGAAATCATTCACAATAAAAATATCGTACTTGCTGAACAGTGGATTTCTCTACTGCACATGTCCAGTAGATTACTGTGGCAATACACAAAGTCAGACATCTTTGACTTCCTATTTGGGGGGGGGGGGGGGGGGGCAAGGAAAATGGGGGAAAGGTAAAAGATGATCATCAGCTGCCATCATTCTGTGGAGGGCAGGCACCCCATGCCTATCCAGAATCACTCGGAATGCCCTTCTCTTGAGCAAGGAGGCACTCCTGGTGGTGACATATAGTGACATGTTGTAGACGTATAGTGACATGTTGTAGATGTATAGTGACATGTTGTAGACATAGTGACATGTAGACGTACATGTATAGTGACATGTTGTAGACGTATAGTGACATGTTGTAGACGTATAGTGACATGTTGTAGACGTATAGTGACATGTTGTACACGTATAGTGACATGTTGTAGACGTATAGTGACATGTTGTAGACGTATAATGACATGTTGTAGACGTATAGTGACATGTTGTAGACGTATAGTGACATGTTGTACATGTATAGTGACATGTTGTAGACGTATAGTGACATGTTGTACACGTATAGTGACATGTTGTAGACGTATAGTGACATGTTGTAGACGTATAGTGACATGTTGTAGACATATAGTGACATGTTGTAGACGTATAGTGACATGTTGTAGACGTATAGTGACATGTTGTAGACGTATAGTGACATGTTGTACACGTATAGTGACATGTTGTAGACGTATAGTGACATGTTGTAGACGTATAGTGACATGTTGTAGACGTATAGTGACATGTTGTAGACGTATAGTGACATGTTGTAGACGTATAGTGACATGTTGTAGACGTATAGTGACATGTTGTAGACGTATAGTGACATGTTGTAGACGTATAGTGACATGTTGTAGACGTATAGTGACATGTTGTACATGTATAGTGACATGTTGTAGACGTATAGTGACATGTTGTACATGTATAGTGACATGTTGTAGACGTATAGTGACATGTTGTAGACATATAGTGACATGTTGTAGACGTATAGTGACATGTTGTAGACGTATAGTGACATGTTGTAGACGTATAGTGACATGTTGTAGACGTATAGTGACATGTTGTAGACGTATAGTGACATGTTGTAGACGTATAGTGACATGTTGTAGACGTATAGTGACATGTTGTACATGTATAGTGACATGTTGTAGACGTATAGTGACATGTTGTACATGTATAGTGACATGTTGTAGACGTATAGTGACATGTTGTAGACATATAGTGACATGTTGTAGACGTATAGTGACATGTTGTAGACGTATAGTGACATGTTGTAGACGTATAGTGACATGTTGTAGACGTATAGTGACATGTTGTAGACGTATAGTGACATGTTGTAGACGTATAGTGACATGTTGTAGACGTATAGTGACATGTTGTAGACGTATAGTGACATGTTGTAGACGTATAGTGACATGTTGTAGACGTATAGTGACATGTTGTACATGTATAGTGACATGTTGTAGACGTATAGTGACATGTTGTACATGTATAGTGACATGTTGTAGACGTATAGTGACATGTTGTAGACATATAGTGACATGTTGTAGACGTATAGTGACATGTTGTAGACGTATAGTGACATGTTGTAGACGTATAGTGACATGTTGTAGACGTATAGTGACATGTTGTAGACGTATAGTGACATGTTGTAGACGTATAGTGACATGTTGTAGACGTATAGTGACATGTTGTACATGTATAGTGACATGTTGTAGACGTATAGTGACATGTTGTACATGTATAGTGACATGTTGTAGACGTATAGTGACATGTTGTAGACATATAGTGACATGTTGTAGACGTATAGTGACATGTTGTAGACGTATAGTGACATGTTGTAGACGTATAGTGACATGTTGTAGACGTATAGTGACATGTTGTAGACGTATAGTGACATGTTGTAGACGTATAGTGACATGTTGTAGACGTATAGTGACATGTTGTAGACTTATAGCGACGTGTTGTAGACTTGTAGCGCTGCATAGCTTTTGTTTGCTCACTTCGATGGAGCTGATCCTTGTACCAAACTGCAGCTTATTGTAGAGGGATACGGAAAGATTTGAGAAGTTGACTCTTGAAAGAAAAAGATATATGCACATACATGTACTGTACATGTACAAGTCAAAACAGACTCCATGCTTCCGTTGCGTTGGATCGTGTAAATCCACGGAGTGCGTGGATCGGCTGTGTCCCGTCCAGAGCCGCAGCATTCGAGCAGGAGGTGCAGTGTAAGCTGTGGATTCCAGTCGAGTGGCCAGAGAGCTATGGTGATGGAGAGAGCCACTGCATTGATGCTCACTGCTTTCCAGCGACGGTTGAGAGCTACTGCAATCGAGCGACTGGGAAGCTGAGGCGGTTACGAAGGCACTCCAGTCGACCATCTGTAGCGTGTCCAGGAGCTGGTTCAATCGAGGGTGTGGTCAGTGGAGGCGATAACTGAATGTTTGTTCAGCTGTGCCGATGTCAAGAGTGACTCCGCTATCTAGTCCAATCGATCTTTTGGCAGCTGTTTCAATGTCGACAGCTGCTCAAAACGATTTACTCCACCAATCCTCAGATGCTGAGCTGCCGAGGGCTACTTCACCAATCCTCAGATGCTGAGCTGCCGAGGGCTACTTCACCAATCCTCAGATGCTGAGCTGCCGAGGGCTACTTCACTGGTCCTCAGATGCTGAGCGGCCAAGGGCTACTCCACCAATCCTCAGATGCTGAGCTGCCGAGGGCTACTTCACTGGTCCTCAGATGCTGAGCTGCCGAGGGCAGTACTTAAGCATTATCTCACAAAGAGGGGGAACTCTTCCCATTTTCATCGCTGTTATATATTTTTGGGATGGTGGGCGTTAAGCAGCTGTTCTAACGGAAACGTCAAGTTTAAAACTTTGGCTTGAACTATACGAATATTTCTTGTCTTCATGTCTAGCAACCAGCAAAGGTCTGTGTGTGTGTGTGCACATCAACACAACACTTCTGAGTCAAGATTGATTCACACGCAAGTGTGGAACTTACCACGTGTTATACCCACATTTTGTCGGCACACCGTTATCTTTTTGTCCATTATGTTGTTACACTGTGTTATATTTCAATGCGTAATGTGTTACACTGTGTTATGCTTATTCTGTCTTCCTCTTATGCAGGTCAGGGTGGGCTCAACTGTACCACGACAAGTCAGTCTTAGAAAATCACCACCTCAAAGTCACTTTTGATCTCCTTCGGCAGGTACTGACTCCTCCCCCTTTATGAGTCATAGCATATTACCATGACTGTCCTAGTGGCTGACATGTGCACAGCCAGGTGTCCTAGTGGCTGACATGTGCACAGCCAGGTGTCCTAGTGGCTGACATGTGCACAGCCAGGTGTCCTAGTGGCTGACATGTGCACAGCCAGGTGTCCTAGTGGCTGACACCGTGACATGTGACAGCCAGGTGTCCTAGTGGCTGACATGTGCACAGCCAGATGTCCTAGAGGCTGACATGTGCACAGCCAGGTGTCCTAGTGGCTGACATGTGACAGCCAGGTGTCCTAGTGGCTGACATGTGACAGCCAGGTGTCCTAGTGGCTGACATGTGACAGCCAGGTGTGGGTGTGGTGTTGTAGGGACCCACCCACACTGCAAGTTGTTTCCAAGTGGTGGTAGGCAGGGCAGCGAATGCCCTGCACTCCTTGCCCCACCCCTGAAAGACACAATGGTGTGAGAGGTGCACAGGGTCACCTGGTGTGGATCACTCGGAGTTCTAGACCTTGTCTTCCTGTTTGGTCAGGCCTTCTTGGACAGCTTGAGGGTTTAGTACCACTTCTGATACTGTTTTAAAAAAAGGCGTTTGTACTCTACATGGCACCCCAAGCCGAGTTAGAAACTAGTAAAGGTCAACTTCCACTTGGGTCACCTGCATTTGGTAGAAACTGGTAAATGATTACCTTGTACTCGGGCCGAGATATAATCTGGTAAAGGGTCACACTTCACCTGGTCTGGTATAACCTGGTAAAGGGTCACCTGGTCTGTGGTAAAGGATCACCTGCCACAGGGTCTGGATTAGAAACTGGTAAAGGGTCACCTCCCACCTGGTACGTAGTGTGGTCATGTGAGCGACACACATGTCCAGTATTGCTACACCAGTGATTCCCAGGATGTCTTGGTGATGGGGTCTGGCTGGATAGATGCCACTATCACCACTAGAGCTAGGGGACTATTTCTATGGACAATTCTGTAGCTAGGACAATTAGGTGAGGGGGCTAGGGTTCTGGGGATATAGGTTGTTTTAGGGCAGGATTATATATAGGTCCTTTTTGTATGGGGAAGGGTGTCCTGGGAGGGGTGACCTGGGAGGGGTGACCTGGGAATCCATGTTGAAATGACAATGCTGTGTATTGGCAGAAGTGTGAGTTACAATGCAATGTGATGGTTTGAAAAATCAGAGCTTATGAGCTTGTTAGTAGGAGATTTGATCAAGATTGGCTCGTTCAGATGACTACCGAGTTTTATTTTTATTATCGAGTGATCTCTCTGTGAAGGATGTCCCCGCTGGGAACATCAGCATGATGATACATACTGCAACAATGTCTGGCAGCAACAATGTCTGGCAGCTGTTTCCCTCCTGTCCATTATTGTGCGGCTGTTGACAAAATATCAATTTAAAAAAAAGTTGGATGACCCTTTACCAAACTTGGCAGGCAAAATAAGGGAACAAGTCCTTAAATTAGGAAGTGAGAGTCGGTGGGCCAGGACTTGTGGCCTGTTATACCTGTTCTTCTAGAACTTGTTTATCTCTCACTTTCTGTGTCTGTCATGTGTCTAGAGTACCACCAACTTCCTAGTCAACGTGTCGACAGAGGATTACCGTACTGTCCGGAGTCTTGTGATTGGTATGGTGCTGGCTACGGACATGGCTGACCACATGTTCCAGCTGAAGCGTATGAAGACCCAGATGTCGGCAGCAGACGGGTCAGTAACATGGGGACGTTAGCAGCTAGCATGTTGGGGGCACTAACATCTAGCATGTTGGGGGACGTTAGCATCTAGCATGTTGGGGGACGTTAGCATCTAGCATGTTGGGGGACACTTGCATCTAGCATGTTGGGGGACGTTAGCATCTAGCATGTTGGGGGACACTTGCATCTAGCATGTTGGGGGGTACTAGCATCTAGCATGTTGGGGGGCACTAACATCTAGCATGTTGGGGGACGTTAGCATCTAGCATGTTGGGGGACACTAGCATCTAGCATGTTGGGGGGAGATAGCATCTAGCATGTTGGGGGGCACTAGCATCTAGCATGTTGGGGGGGGGCACTAGCATGTTGGGGGACACTAGCATCTAGCATCACTAGCATTTAGCATGTTGGGGGACGTTAGCATCTAGCATGTTGGGGGGCGTTAGCTTCTAGCATGTTGGGGGACGTTAGCATCTAGCATGTTGGGGGACGTTAGCATCTAGCATGTTGGGGGACACTTGCATCTAGCATGTTGGGGGGCACTAGCATCTAGCATGTTGGGGGATACTAGCATCTAGGATGTTGGGGGGCACTAGCATCTAGCATGTTGGGGGACACTAGAATCTAGCATGTTGGGGGACACTAGCATCTAGCATGTTGGGGGGCACTAGCATCTAGCATGTTGGGGTACACTAGCATCTAGCATGTTGGGGGGTACTAGCATCTAGCATGTTGGGGGGTACTAGCATCTAGCATGTTGGGGGCCACTAGCATCTAGCATGTTGGGGGCCACTAGCATCTAGCATGTTGGGGGACACTAGCATCTAGCATGTTGGGGGGTACTAGCATCTAGCATGTTGGGGGCCACTAGCATCTAGCATGTTGGGGGCCACTAGCATCTAGCATGTTGGGGGACACTAGCATCTAGCATGTTGGGGGGTACTAGCATCTAGCATGTTGGGGGGTACTAGCATCTAGCATGTTGGGGGGCACTAGCATCTAGCATGTTGGGGGACACTAGCATCTAGCATGTTGGGGGGCCATTAACAGTGTGAACCACCTCAGTACTTGCTGTGGTCATGTGGAGTAGAACTGGTAAAGTCAAGAAATATTTCTACCTGCAGAGCCAGCTCTAAGTCATAGTGTTTTATTAATAATTTGCAGAGGAAAACTCTTGCTGGACAAAGATCGTCAAGAAGTCTTCAACTCTCTGCTGCACTTGGCAGACATTTCACACCCAGGGAAACCATGGCAACTGCACCAGGAGTGGAGTGCAATGATTGCAGACGAGTTTTATCGCCAAGGTGACCAGGAAAAAAGCATGGGACTCACCATCTCTCCACTCTGTGACCGTAACAATTGCAACATACCAATTTCTCAGATCAGTAAGTATGAACTGCATGGTGGGTGTGTCTGAATGAAATAAAACAAAGGTCACCCATAATGTTTGGAATCTCTGAGGGGTAAAGAGACAGGTGCTTAACAAGAGGCTTTGTAACTACCAGGCCAGCGCTTAGCAGCGATGGGCACTGATAAGCAACCGGCTTTTACGCTGTGATCAAGGGCAAGCGTTCCTCCAGTGCTGGGGACCAGACAGGCTTGAAGACCTGATGTCCTCGTGTGACATGCTTTAGACTGCTTTGCGTCAGTTTGATTATGAGCTGTCTTGTAGCTAGTTCAGTAAGTAGACCATCAACCTGTACCTGTTATGCAAGCAGGTTTTAAGCGCGGCTGCTGACTTGCTCAAACTGGTGTGCCGTCATCATACATCATGTGTTGCTCAAACTTTAAAATAAGCGGCCACATCAGTAGAGGAAAGAAGCTTCCTCACCTTCTCTGTCCTCAGTACTACTGCCAACAAAAAGTGCATCAAGCACCCGTCCCAGGAGGGGGGACGAGGAAAAATCACAGGGACAATGGAAGGGTGGGGGGGGGGGGGGGGGGGGGGTGCAGGGAGAAACTCTCGTGGGAAAAGCATAGCTGTATCCAGGCGCCCATGTTTGAACGTTAGATCTTTGTTACAGTATGAGAAGTTGATCAGCAATGCATGCTAGTTGTCTTTCCTGTGTCCATCCTAAATAGCTACTCCAGAGAACCAAACATTCCTGAACACTCACATTGTCTTGTGTTCTCCCTCGTACAGAGTTCGCAGAGATCATCGTGTCTCCAATGTTTGACGTGGCTGGGCAGTTGATAGAACTGTTGCTGACCACAGCACAACAACAGGACAACAAGATAGACAGCACAGTGTGTGTGCGTGTATGGGATACTCACCTGGCAGAGAACAAGGCCAAGTGGAAGGAGAGGTCCAAGAAAGGTGTGTGGAGGGGACATGAGGGAGGGGGGAGGGGGGGGGGAGGAGGAGAGAAGCATGAAGTATTTATAAGGGCCAGGGGGAGAAGGTGTGGCCTTAGGAGTGGAAGGCGTGTGATTTAAGGGCAAGTGGGTATCACATGACTTTAATCATGTGACATCATAACAGCATCATGTGTTATTTTCTATCCTTACAGAAGCAAAGTTAAAGTTTGACACACTTAACACCAAGAAGGCCTCTAGGAAACGCTCGATGGAAGTGATGCCTCGCACTATTAACGGGCTGGGCGAGAGGAAAGGATCGTTTGATAGTGCACTGAGTTTGCGACAACAGAGCTCGGTCGCTAAGTACCGGTCTCTGTCAAACTTCAAGAATAAAATTGAAATGCCAGCCAACACCTTCAACATGACCAGCAGCGCATCTGAAAAGATAGCCAGCACTTGACCCTTGCCCTCACCGCACAAATCACTCGAAGCCCTGGTAGTTTCTCATCAGCCTTGACTGCCACACCCACCAGGTCTCTAGAGCTCTCTCACTACCACATGGATGTTCCAATCCTCCCTCATGCACGACCTACGACCTTTTAAACTTTCAGCACATTAACTCGAAGCTTTCTCTCTTTAGCTCGGCCAGTGTCACACTAGCCACTCCCCCTTCTCCACTTCTCCTTCCAAATCAACACATCAGCCATCTTGCTGCACAGAACTCTTCTTTGATGAACTCTCATCTCCACTCTTGTTGTGTATGAACTTCCTGCAAATAACAGTAGCATTACGATGCTGCACTAGGCCTTCACCAAACCTTGGAGGTGATCTAGTGCTGCACAATGTTTGTGTACACATGGTTGATGACATGTCTGGTTACCTACGTACAAGGATGGGTAGTGTTGGGGGCTTGTGTGCATTCACATGTAATAGTCTGTCACCACCCTAGTCGAGTAAGTGTCTCAGTTGATGGTTCAGCTTCTTCTCGTTGGCTAACAGCTCAGAACTGTGCGCTCTATATGCGCCGTACTCCTGCATGAATACACCAATTAAAATGGACATCAATTAAAGTCATGTGATGGAGTGCTAGGAAGTTATACATGTTCACTGTATGTTACATTATTCCAGCACAAAGAGACACAAATACACACCACACTGGGTTGAGCAGGTTGAAGTAGGTGGACAATAGCTCTATGGGGACACACACTGGACCCACATTATACTGGGTTGAGCAGGTTGAAGTAGGTGGACAATAGCTCTATGGGGACACACACTGGACCAACATCACACTGGGTTGAGCAGGTTGAAGTAGGTGGACAATAGCTCTATGGGGACACACACTGGACCCACATTATACTGGGTTGAGCAGGTTGAAGTAGGTGGACAATAGCTCTATGGGGACACACACTGGACCCACATTATACTGGGTTGAGCAGGTTGAAGTAGGTGGACAATAGCTCTATGGGGACACACACTGGACCAACATCACACTGGGTTGAGCAGGTTGAAGTAGGTGGACAATAGCTCTATGGGGACACACACTGGACCCACATTATACTGGGTTGAGCAGGTTGAAGTAGGTGGACAATAGCTCTATGGGGACACACACTGGACCAACATCACACTGGGTTGAGCAGGTTGAAGTAGGTGGACAATAGCTCTATGGGGACGCACACTGGACCAACATCACACTGGGTTGAAGTAGGTTGACAATAGCTTTATGGGGACACACACTGGACCCACATTATACTGGGTTGAGCAGGTTGAAGTAGGTGGACAAAACTATGGGGGAAAACTATGGGGGCACATACTGGACCAACATCACACTGGCTTGAGGCAGGTTGACTATAACTCTATGGGGACACACACTGGACCAACATCACACTGGGTTGAGGCAGGTTGACTATAACTCTATGGGGACACACACTGGACCAACATCACACTGGGTTGAGGCAGGTTGACTATAACTCTATGGGGACACACACTGGACCAACATCACACCAGGTTGACTATAACTCTATGGGGACACACACTGGACCAACACCACACTGGGTTGAGGCAGGTTGATAGCTCTATGGGGACACACACTGGACCAACGTTGCATGGACCATTGCTTACCACCTCCAGGGAGACATGTGCTTTCTCGGTGTTGGCCAGCTTCCTCCTCAGAGCTAAAACCCGGGCATCTTTGTTCAACTCCTGTTCTCTGCATTGACCACAGTAATGAAGGTGGTGATAGTGATCAGAGGAAGTGAGCACATTATTTCACTTGCTGGTTGCATGTGTGCACAGTATATAACAGGAAGATCACCTTTCCTTGTTGTGAGTCTGAAGAACCTCCACTTGACGTTGTAAAGCATTCGCTCGAGTTTCGTTCAACTACACATACCAAGCAAGTGTGTAGAACATGACTTGTTACACGCATCCACGCACACACACATACCTGAGTGCACTCTCTTGACCGAGCCAGTTCTTCTCCCAATATACAGACTTGTGTTTGTAACTTCGTCACAACCTTACCTATCCTAACACACTCCGTCCTGGAGGCCTGGCACTCTACAAGCAAACACAAAACAGCAAAAATAAAGTAGGTCGTCATCACAGGCTTGTGGGCGTAGGGGCCGATGATAGAAGGATAATAATGAGCCCACAAGTGGCAATGACAGCGTGCTCGATGACATGCAATTCATATTTGGGATTTGTAAATGTAGCTATAATTATATTGAGGAGAGAAACTTGATGCATGTGTAGTTCTTGGTGAGGTTGGCTGGATAGGGACCATCTCCTGTCGAGCAGCTCGTACTTGGTGAGATGTGTTTGCACCGAGCTGTGTTTGAGCTCTGGGATGAGAGATAATCTGCATCTCGCCCTAAACTGAGCCTAATAATGAGTATCACGCTATCAAGTGACAAATCAACACATTCCAATTATATACTACAAACCATTATTCCTGGGCGTGACAAAGTGGCATGAAAAAGTGACGCCATAATGTTTGCATGACAATCACATGACTAGTGCACATAGCAGATGTCGACCAGGGGGCAGGATACGGGATATACCAACCCAGTCATTAGCCAATCAAAATACGACAACTCAATGGTGTGATAAGTGACTGATGCAATTGTAGAACTGCACACCTCTTTACACCTATTAGAACTCCTTCTTTACACCTATTAGAACTCCTTCTTTACACCTATTAGAACTCCTTCTTTACACCTATTAGAACTCCTTCTTTACACCTATTAGAACTCCTTCTTTACACCTATTAGAACTTCTTTACACCTATTAGAACTCCTTCTTTACACCTATTAGAACTCCTTCTTTACACCTATTAGAACTCCTTCTTTACACCTATTAGAACTCCTTGGATGCAGTGTTGAGTGTGTTCATAGCACATGAAAGCTGTCTTCATTTGTGGTCTTGTTATGTGGGCATCAGCTGCTGCTAGGACTACAGACAATTTTAGTAGCTACAGCCTCCGCATGGAACTCTAGCATGGAACTCCAGCACGGAACTCCAACAAGGAACTCCAGCATGGAACTCCAGCATGGAACTCTAGCATGGAACTCCAGCATGGAACTCTAGCATGGAACTCTAGCATGGAACTCCAGCATGGAACTCCAGCATGGAACCCCAGCATGGAACCCCAGCATGGAACTCCAGCATGGAATTCCGGCATGGAACTCCAGCATGGAACTCCAGCATGGAACTCCAGCATGGAACTCCGGCATGGAACTCCTGCATTGAACTCCTGCATGGAACTCCTGCATGGAACCCCGGCATGGAACTCCTGCATGGAACTCCTGCATGGAACTCCGGCATGGAACCCCAGCAGGAACTCCAGCATGGAACTCCAGCATGGAACTCCAGCATGGAACTCCAGCATGGAACTCCTGTGCTGGCTTGAAGAGCAGTGCACTGATAGGTATATATATGTTGGCCAACCAGTTCTGGTGAATTATGAACTCTATTCTTGCTTTGGTGCGGGCATTCAGCACAAGAGCTCTCTCTGAGTTACTCTTGTTTCACTAAATAGTCTAATAGATAGCAGACCTTGGGTAACTATAATTCAATTCAGGCTTTAGCTATAGAACCATTACTAGATGTAGCCTCTTGCTACGCCTGCTCTATTCGACGAACTAATAGACTTACTTCTCAGATATCGTCAGAGATCTTGGGTGGATGTATAAATCAACACAGTGCAGGGTGCATATATAACTACACAGAGTGCAGGGTGCATATATAACTACACACGAGTGCAGGGTGCATATATAACTACACAGAGTGCAGGGTGCATATATAACTACACAGAGTGCAGGGTGCATATATAACTACACAGAGTGCAGGGTGCATATATAACTACACAGAGTGCAGGGTGCATATATAACTACACAGAGTGCAGGGTGCATATATAACTACTAGGTTAGACTATAGCAATGTTCATACAATGCTGTGCCTCTTGAAATTTTAAGTTTGGTATACATAAAATGAATAGTACATGAAGTGGGTGTGGTTTAAAGCAATCACTCATATTCTTTGTGAATAAATTATTTCTAGTTGGCCTACTCCTATAATAATTATATACCAGATTATGTATACACAGAAAACTGTGTGTGTTTGCAATTGCTCTAGTTCGAGTCAACCTGCCTTGATTGGTTACTTTATTAAGTACTCATTTGGCAGGGGTAAGCACGACAAGGTTGGGTGGATGTCTCGGAGTCTTGTTCAGAAAGTCATCAGCTTTGCTGGTGGTGGCATTAGTTCTTCTGTGGCAAAGGAACAAAGACAGTTCTGGGAGGCAATAGATGCTGTTGCCATGTTTGTTAATTGCCTACACTCTCTGCACTCACAAGTGTATGATGTAATGATATCCCTTACAAAATATGGGAGCCACACCCCTGTTCCTCCTTACAACTTGTCATGTGAGAGATACTGGTAGTCATGGAAACACAAACTCACAACACATGTTGTTAATTGAGGGGGTGCTAGGAACATAATCATTTAAACATAATGCATGCTATCAATAATTAACTATGCATGCTATAAATAGTTAACATAATGCATGCTATAAATAGTTAACACAATGCATGCTATAAATAGTTAACATAATGCATGCTATAAATAGTTAACACAATGCATGCTATAAATACTATAATAACTAACCGTCGTTGATGAGAGTTAGTTGTCGGAGTTTCTGCTGCTTGCCACAAACTTGTAACTCTTCCAGCTCTGCCACCTTCCTCTTAACCTCGTCCCTCTCCACCTCCACTGTCCTCCTCTCTTCCTGCACCTTCCTCACCTGATCCTCCAGCACACACACCCTCTCCTCACCCATCCTTACCTCCACCCTCCTCTTCTCCATCTCTGCCATCTTCTCCTCGTCCCCTCCCTGAAGCCTCTTAGCCTCTTCCTTGTATTCATCCTTCAACTTGATCATCTCCTTGTGATTTCCAGCCAGTATGTAAAACCTGTCTTCCAGTAACTGATTCTGCTTCTTCCCTGTGGCTAGAGATTCCTGCAACACTGCCAGTCTCTCATTATTTGCTTCCCACTCCTTCCTGCTGCCAGCCAGCTCCCTGGGAGTACATGTCATTGGGTTTGGAACATGACCATCACTTGTTAAGAGGTTACAGTAGTCGGCCAATGCTAATAGTCCAATGGCTACCCAACCCCCCAAAAACGAGGACACATAGACAAGCACCTTTGAGAGGTGAGCCATGGGCATGTGCGAGGGAAAGGCTCTGGTAATATATATTCAGCGCCCAATCAGCTGATCACAAAACAATAAGTTTACTTCTGAGTACAATTTCAACAGCTGAAGATAGGGTCACCCTGTATAGCTATATATATATGCATCACATAGAAAGTCTTGAAGCGTTACTAAACCAGACCAGTGCAGCTTTACTGTGCAGGAGTAAGCAGCAGCAAGACATAGCCTGGATGATGTGTTGGGTTGGCTTATATAATATGTAGAATATGTCATCTCATTGAGTCAGTCAAGATAGAAGATGAGATTGCACTCGTGGCTGCTAAACATGCACAGATAGCAACACCCGACACTGCACGTGTTCCTCAGATGATTTACGCTGTACAATTAGGCACAGATGAAGCAAGTGGCTAATAGATGCACAACCTGGAACAGCACTGCTAAACAGTTGTCTAGATGAACAACCACAATGATCAATATTATGTATGTAATCTCAATGAACTCTCAGTTCACATAACAAAATTACAATGACATCAATCAACTTGAAATTTTCTCTCAAGAGATGCTCTAGCCTTCATCAGTACAGGAACCCTTTTTTTTCAAACAAAACTATTTCCTGTATAGAGCTATCAATTTCAATTACATATATATACCATGCTGGATTGTCTTTTCAAAAAAGCAAGGAAAAATCTATTATATTTGGAGGAAGAGTGTTCGAGAACGGAATTGCACTGCTCTATAACTAACGGTATTTCTAAATAGTTGAGATTTACCAATCAAGGTATTGGGCTGGACGTTTGGCAGATCTCAGCTATCAAGAATATGCACATGAAACCACACCCATCATTACATGTTGCTAGTTGCTGCATCACTTGTGCTTCCTGTGAAATGCATCTAAGTGACTCATCTCAGTAACCTTTGCTAGGCTTCCTTGTGAGTGTGTGGGCTGGTTACGAGAGGGATCTTTGATCTTCTCTTCATGTCAGCTAAAAATCATCCTTCTAACACTAGGTAAGCAATGTAGACCAGAAGACCCTTTATCTTTTAAAATAATAAACAGAATCAGGTGCTAATGAACACTATACAGAGCATATTATAATAATATTGGTCTTCATTGTTTTTAAAGGTAACTGGTCATCTAAATGTTTGCGGTCTACATTGGTAAATTCATTTTTTGACAAATTATCAGATATATTTTTTCTTAGATAAAATATTTTTTCTCCCTTCTCTTATCCCTGTAATTATTGGTTTCACACCTACTTGTCACACCTACTTGTTTGACACCTATTTCAAAATGGTTCATGCAAAATCAAAGAGAGAGAGAGAGAGAAAAGCTCGTATTTCAGCTAAAAATCACTTTGTTCTAGCAACTAAATGGTACTTTGGCCAATTGAGATAAAATATACCTCCAGCATGTTTTGAATACTTCACTAAGGAAGAAAATTGGCAGCCAAAAAAACATGAATTTGTCTTCAATGGAAGTGAAGTTCAGCATCTAACAACTCTAAATTGACATGAACGTGGACAAATGATGTTAAAGTCTATCAGATATCCCTCTAATAATTCTCTAGGCTTCTTTTAGTATTCTCAGCAATCACATAAAGAAACAACATAGCAACCAGTGCCAAGATACTGACGTGCCACGCTTTAACTCAGGGATCCCTTGATCGTACCAGCACAGTACAAATAATACATGGTTGATAGCTAGCTACCGGGATATATATAGCAGGCTCACGCAAGCCTTAGCAGCTCAGTATTCCTGATGAAGGCTAGAGCATCTAGTCAAAACGTCGAGTGAATACAATTTGAAGTTGATTGTTGGGAAGGTGATTATAATGTTGTCAACTGAGAGTTCATTGGGAATAATAATAATGACAGTAAAATGAGGAAAGAATAATTGATTGCCATGGTCAAACCAACATGATACTAAGCTATGTAGCAGATAGGCCTAGCTACAGAAGCATATAGAGACTGATTTTTTCTGTCACTCGATATCAGTTTGTAAGGCTTGGGTTCATAAGGGATCTCCAACCAAATCGTATCCACCTCTGTTGATGCTGTCACCGGTCACCTCGGCAAAGCCTTTATTGAAGCTCCTTCTCAAACTGAGAGATGACAGAGGCAATATAAGGGAATGTGGCCAACAAGAACACCCTCTCTCATCACTGCAACAGCAGATTGGTCACAACTGTTAGTTGGCTCCCTTCTGAGAAGCAATACTTCTCCAATGAAAGGAGTCCATACTTCTTTATAGACATGATAGCCTCTGATGTACGAGTGTACTTCTGCTACACTCAAGCCACTGCCTACTGGCTGAGAGGCCATCTAGCTAGAGAATCTAGTCAGCTCACGTGGCAGTTCTTTGAGTCGGACATCTTGAGTGAAGCTAATGTATAGGCATGCTGCTGAAGTCTGGTAATGGCGTCTTCTAAAAAAAGGGATTCATCTCCTTGGAGAAGAAGGTGGATGTGATCAATGAAGCAAATAAGCATCCTGGAATTACTGTGCACACCCTTGGAGAAAAGTTTAGTTGTGGTAAGACACTGAGGAGCAGTAAGAATATCTTAGCCATGTATGAATCTAATGCGTCAACTAGTAAAAAACCTCGAGTTTCAGAGTATTCTGATGTGAATGCATTGTACCAATAGTATGTGATGGCCTGTTCCAAGAACATTTACCCATGTGGACCTCAACTTGCTGAGAAGGCCAGAGAAATTGCTGTAGTTTTAGGCAGGCAGAATTCAAGGGAACCAATGGATGGCTAACAAAGTGGAAGAAGCGGTACAATATAAGAAGTGGTTGTAAGTGGTTAGTCTGGTGATGTATGATGGGAGACTATCATGTCCTGGAAGGAGAGGCTGCCTGAGATTGTGAAAGGATATAAAAAGGAAGACATTTATAATCTAGATGAGACTGGATGCTTTTGGAAAGCACTCCCTGATTGTGGGTTTGGACTGAAAGGAAAGCAATGCTGGGGTGGGAAAAAGAGTAAGCAGAGATTCACAGTAACCTTCATAGTGAGTGCAGCTGGTGAAAAGGAAACTCCCATTGTCATCTGGAAATATAAAAAACCTAGGTGTTTCTGAGCTTTTGATACATATGGTCTTCCTGTTAAGTACACCAGAAATAGGCATGGATGACGGGAGAAATGCAAAAATTACAGCCATTAGATTTGAGGATTATCCAGAATTTCTAATGTCATTACTGTCGGCTATTTCTTTGTTATGTTTTAGTGAAGATTGATGCATGCAGCTCTGCAGCCAAATGTGTCGATGTCCTTACGGCGGATAGCTCTATAGGATGGAAACTATAATGAAGTGTTTTCGAAGTGGAGTATTCTTAACACTGATTTATCCCTGAGCAGCTTAAATGAAGAGGACAACCCATTTCATGATCTCAATACAGCCCATGAAATACTAGCATTGATTTCTAAGACAATGGGTAGTGCTGACAGTTGTTCAGCAGAGGAGCATATGAATGGAGACAATGGCCTCCCTGTTTGTGCTGACTGCTGACATTGATGATGACACATGGCTTAAAGTTTTAGTTGATACGGAAGATGCTGACGAAAATCAATCTGACGAAGATTTACAGACACCTCTCCCCAAAATAAAGAGTTATAAAGAAGCATCTGAGTCACTGGAAGGTGTTAAAGATTTTCTAGAGAGCCGTGGATGCCTTGATGAAGCTTGTGCAAGTTCATTAGTTGACAAAAGCTGCTTCTAGGCACATGGTCTGTGTCACACAAACTACCACACATGAATACTGAGAATGTACAATGTTTTATGCTGGTGTCTGCATGACCTACTAAACTGAGACAATGATAATGTTTTATGCTGGTGTCGGCATGACTTACAAAACTAAGATAATGATAGTGTTTTATGCTGGTGTCTGCATGACCTACTAAACTGAGATAATGATAATGTTTTATGCTGGGGTCTGCATGACCTACTAAACTGAGATAATGTATGCTGGTATCTGCATGACCTACAAAATTGAGATAATGATAATGTTTTATGCTGGTGTCTGCATGACCTACTAAACTGAGATAATGATAATGTTTTATGCTGGGGTCTGCATGACCTACTAAACTGAGATAATGTATGCTGGTGTCTGCATGACCTACAAAACTGAGATAATGATAATGTTTATACTGGTGTCTGCATGACCTACTAAACGGAGATAATGATAATGTTTTATGCTGGTGTCTGCATGACATACTAAACTGAGACAATGATAATGTTTTATGCTGGTGTCTGCATGACCTACTAAACTGATAATGGTAATGTTTTATACTGGTGTCTGCATGACCTACTAAACTGAGATAATGATAATGTTTATACTGGTGTCTGCATGACCTACTAAACGGAGATAATGATATGTTTTATGCTGGTGTCTGCATGACCTACTAAACTGAGATAATGGTAATGTTTTATGCTGGTGTCTGCATGACCTACTAAACTGAGATAATGATAATGTTTATACTGGTGTCTGCATGACCTACTAAACGGAGATAATGATATGTTTTATGCTGGAGTCTGCATGACCTACAAAACTGAGATAATGGTAATGTTTTATGCTGGTGTCTGCATGACCTACTAAACTGAGATAATGATAATGTTTTATGCTGGTGTCTGCATGACCTACTAAACTGAGATAATGATAATGTTTTATGCTGGTGTCTGCATGACTTACAACAGAGAGAATAAGGTTATAAAGAAGCCTCCCAATAAAGGACAACCTCCGAATAATGAAAAGAGGTATGTCCCAACTTGTCCACTATTTGGAGGTTCCACTGTATATCTATCTATATATATATATTGTCATCTATATACATATGTGTGTGTCTATCTTTTGTGTCTCTATCTATGCCTATCTATATATCTATCTGCCTATCTATATATATATGTGTGTGTATCTATATATACATCTATGTGTCTATCTATATATCTATATCTATGTGTCTGTCTGTATATCTATATCTATGTGTCTGTCTGTATATCTATGTGTCTATATCTATGTGTCTATATATATCTATATCTATGTGTCTATTGTCTACCTATATATCTATGTGTCTATCTATGTATCTATCTATGTTTCTATCTATATATATATCTGTGTCTATATATCTATCATGTCTATCTATATATCTATGTGTATATCTATGTATCTATCTACTTATCTAGCCTATTATCTGTGTCTATCTATATATGTGTCTATCTATATATCTATGTGCTTATCTATATATATCTATATCTATATCTATATAGAAAAGTACTGGGATGGCTACTGCAATTTCATGCGAATGCAATCATCACGCATGAAACTGCAGTAGGACTAGCCATCCCAGTACTTTTCTATATTCAATAGCTCTGCATTAACACAGCATTGAGCACTATTTGTAGCCTTCATCAGCAAACTACCTTCTAAGTATATATATCTATCTATATATACATCTGTGTCTATGTGTCTAACTATATATATATGTGTCTATCTATATATCTATCTATGTGTCTATATATATATATATGTGTGTGTCATATATATGTGTCTATATATAATCTGTGTCTATATATATATCTATATCTATGTGTGTCTATATATATATCTATGTGTCTATATATATGTCTATATATCTATATCTGTGTCTATATATATATATATATCTATGTGTCTATATATATATATATCTATGTGTCTATATATATCTATCTATGTGTCTATATATATATATGTGTGTCTATATCTATGTGTCTATATATATGTGTCTATATATATAACTATGTATATATATATCTATGTGTTTATCTATGTGTCCATATATATGTGTCTATATATATATCTGTATATATTATATATCTATATCTATGTGTCTATATAGTGTCTATATATATATATATGTGTGTCTATATATATATCATGTGTCTATATATATCTATATATCTATGTGTCTATATAAATATATCTATGTTTCTATATATCTATCTATGTGTCTATATATATATATATATATATGTGTCTATATATATATATATTTGTCTATTATATATATGTGTGTCTATATATATCTATGTGTCTCTATATGTCTATATATATATATCTATGTGTCTATCTATGTATATATCTTTAACAGGTCAATCATTAGCTTTAAAAAAAAAAGTTTTGTTCTTCTGTCAGTTGACAAACTGACATACACATAATTACTCAATAATTATATTCACTCGACGTTTTGACTAGATCAGCACTATTCCTGATTAAGGCTAGAGCATCTAATCATTATTCCTGATAAACTAGAGCATCTAGCATTATTCCCGATGAAGGCTAGAGCATCTAGTCATTATTCCTGGTGAAGGTTAGAGCATCTAGTCATTATTTCTGATAAAGGCTAGAGCATCTAATTATTCCTGATGAAGGCTAGAGCATCTAGTCATTATTCCTGATGAAGGATAGAGCATCTAGCATTATTCCTGATGAAGGCTAGAGCATCTAGTCATTATTCCTGATGAAGGCTAGAGCATCTAGTCATTAAACCTGATGAAGTCTAGTATTATTCCTGATGAAGGCTAGAGCATCTAGTCATTATTCCTGGTGAAGGTTAGAGCATCTAGTCATTATTCCTGATGAAGGCTAGAGCATCTAGCATTACTTCTGATAAAGGCTTTAGAGCATCTAATTATTCCTGATGAAGGCTAGAGCATCTAGCATTATTCCTGATGAAGGCTAGAGAATCTAGCATTATTCCTGATGAAGGCTAGAGCATCTAGTCATTATTCCTGATGAAGGCTAGAGCATCTAGCATTATTTCTGATAAAGGCTAGAGCATCTAATTATTCCCGATGAAGGCTAGAGCATCTAGCATTATTCTGATAAAGGCTAGAGCATCTAATTATTTCTGATGAAGGCTAGAGCATCTAATTATTCCTAATGAAGGCTAGAGCATCTAGCATTATTCCTGATGAAGGCTAGAGCATCTGATGAAGGCTAGAGCATCTAATAATTCCTGATGAAGGCTAGAGCATCTAGCATTATTCCTGACGAAGGCTAGAGCATCTAGCATTATTCCTGACTAAGGCTAGAGCATCTAGCATTATTCCTGATGAAGGCTAGAGCATCTAACACTATTCCTGATGAAAGGTAGAGCATCGAGCATTATTACTGAAGAAGGCTAAAGCATCTAGCATGAAGGCTAGAGCATCTAGCACTATTCCTGATGAAGGCTAGAGCATCTAGTATTATTCCTGACGAAGGCTAGAGCATCTAGCATTATTCCTGACGAAGGCTAGAGCATCTAGCATTATTCCTGATGAAGGCTAGAGCATCTAGCATTATTCCTGATGAAGGCTAGAGCATCTAATTATTCCTGATGAAGGCTAGAACATCTAGCATTATTCCTGATGAAGGCTAGAGCATCAAATTATTCCTGATGAAGGCTAGAGCATCAGCATTATTCCTGATGAAGGCTAGAGCATCTAGCATTATTCCTGATGAAGGCTAGAGCATCTAGCATTATTCTTGATGAAGGCTAGAGCATCTAATTATTTCTGATGAAGGCTAGAGCATCTAATTATTCCTGATGAAAGCTAGAACATCTAGCATTATTCTTGATGAAGGCTTGAGCATCAGCATACTTCCTGATGAAGGCTAGAGCATCTAGCATTATTCCTGATGAAGGCTAGAACATTTAGCTTACTTCCTGATGAAGGCGAGAGCATCTAGAATTATTCCTGATGAAGGCTAGAGCATCTAGCATTATTCCTGATAAAGGCTAGAGCATCTAGCATTATTTGATGAAGGCTAGAGCATCTAGCATACTTCCTGATGATGGCTAGAGCATCTAGCATTATTCCTGATGAAGGCTAGAGTATCTAATTATTCCTGATGAAGGCTAGAGCATAGCATTATTCTGATAAAGGCTAGAGCATCTAATTATTTCTGATGAAGGCTAGAGCATCTAATTATTCCTGATGAAGGCTAGAGCATCTAATTATTCCTGATGAAGGCTAGAGCATCTAATTATTCCTGATGAAGGCTAGAAGGCTAGAGCATCTAATTATTCCTGATGAAGGCTAGAGCATCTAATTATTCCTGAAGCATCTAGCATTATTTCTGATAAAGGCTAGAGCATCTAACACTATTCCTGATAAAGGCTAGAGCATCTAATTATTCCTGATGAAGGCTAGAGCGTCTAGCACTATTCCTGATGAAGGCTAGAGCATGTAGCACTATTCTTGACGAAGGCTAGAGCATCTAGCTTTATTCCTGATGTAGGCTAGAGCATCTAGCATTATTCGTGATGAAGGCTAGAGCATCTAGCACTATTCCTGATGAAGGCTAGAGCATCTAGCACTATTCCTGATGAAGGCTAAAGCATCTAGCTTTATTCCTGATGTAGGCTAGAGCATCTATATAGCATTATTCGTGATGAATGCTAGAACATCTAGCACTATTCCTGATGAAGGCTAGAGCATCTAGCATTATTCCTGATGAAGGCTAGAGCATCTAGCACTATTCCTGGTGAAGGCTAGAGCATCTAGTATTACATATGTCCTGTGAAAAGATTAAAGTTGATTATCCAGAAAGTCATTGTATCTTTGTTCTTGTACTTATACTTGAGTGAAGAAAGATCAGAAGAAAATAAGCAGAATTTTGGTGAAATCGCATATGACATACTGTATTCAACAGAGGGACATAATTTGAAGTTTCTCCCATGAGCTATTCTCATGAGACTTGAAAGTGGACCCAGAAGAGTGCTCACTGGGTTGTTATATATCAAAGCTAGTTCCTGTCAAAGTATTCCCTATCATTCGAGCAGAGTGGGCATTTCTTGCTAGTGTTCAAGCCGCCTCCACCGAATTAATTAACACAGCATCTTTCAGTCTCGTACATAATGTTAACTAGTTAGCAATCATAGCATACTACTGTCCATGCTCCTAGTACAGCGTAATACTTCATAGATAGGAATGGGTCAGATTGAATTAACCAGGATAATGCATGTAAGTAGTTATGTTCATCGGATTCGAGTAACAACTACCTATAGCTATACTTGGGTATCGCTGGGTCCTGCCCATTGCCAATTATCTAAAGCTAGCTGTTTTATGGCCTTGTGATTTTATGCCCTTAGTAATAACAAAAATAGATTAGAGAAAGGAGAGTTAAAGTGTGCTTCTGGAAGAGCTCCAGAGCAAAAAGAACAAGAACAACTGGTGAAAAGGTAAGAGAGGAACATAACAGAAAGTCATGATAAGAAAGAATCGAGAGAGAATGAGACGCCTGTGAAGAGAGCTTGCTAACCAAGTTTCTATCTCACAATACCTTCTATTAGGATTTACTTTATTCACCTGAGAGTGGTATCGAGGCGCTGCTTGAGCATGCATATCAAACAAGACTGCTGTTCCAAGCGTGAATGCAGCTTCTTGATTATTTCCTCCATGGCAACCTAATAGCTCCTCCCCATTATTTACTAGCCTCTTCGTTGAGAACCCTTTTCCTTTTAATTTTTTTGATGCTAATGCTAGGAATTTAATTTAACAAAAAGTCGAAAGGGACCTTACCTATGCGAAGTGTTGATAAACTGTGGGAAGGCTAGTTGAAACGCCGAGAGAAATTTCAAGTTGATTATTAAGATGTAAGGTGTGTTTTTGTTTTATGAACAGAGCACTATTACATTATCACCTCTAAGTTTTTTTGGCCTCCCGTAATGAAGTCTCGTCGTCTGACCGTGCTCTTTCTAATAAGTCTCAGGCTAAGTCTATCATGCCGGTGTCACAGGGTATTTGGCATGCCAGGGAATATGGTATCCCCACACCAAATAAAATACCATCCCCTCAGGGAATTTGGTATCCCACGCGCCCTAGGGTATTTGGTATCCCCATCCCGACGCCAGCTAGCACGTACTTTGTAGCTCTTGCTACAAGCACTGGTGGGGCTAGCAGTTATTTGTGATGCTGCCAAGAAAGAGTGCCCTTCAACGTGGTGTCCTCGTCATATACCTGTCTGTGGTTATAAGTAAAATTAAAATACGCTACCTAACTAGGCCTATATATATAAAACTACCTCCTGAAAAGGGTGCAAGAAAACGTTCTATTAATTAATGTCTTCCCCCCCCCCTCCCCTACTAGAACTAGTTATTCTGCCCTTCATGTTCTGTTGTTTGATGAAAAAAATACATACGAACTGTGGAGGCATGCATAAGTATTAAACAACAATTTTGTGAACATAATTATTGAATAATCAACATATTGTGTAATCTCACCTGTCCAATCCAATATCACTTTTGACAAAAAACAACATGTTTTACCTTATTTGGTTTCTATATGCATAGCTAATTATAACTATATAGAGCTTTCTCAGGCACTCTACTAGCTATATATATTTGGGGGGGGGGGGGGGGGGGGGGGGGGGGGGGAGGGGGGGCTTGGGGAATTTAGGAGTCTTTATGACCATGTCCTGTTTTCCAGGACTGCCAGAATCATTCCTTTGAACATCGCAGCAGCTGTCTTTAAGCTTGTAATGAAATGAAATGAAATATGAGCACTTTGGTCTCTTTTTTAATTATAATAAAATGAAATGCCATGAAATGAAATGAATTTTATTTTATTTTATTTTTTTATTATTAATATTTTATTTCACTTTTTCAAAGAAAAGCAATTTGGTCACTTTTTTTCCTTCCATATTTTTCTGGTCTCCACAGGGATGTCTCTGAAGTTAAGCGCAGTTGACCACGTGCCAGCTTCCAAATAGCAGCCCATGAAATAAAATAAAATAAAATATAATTTTTTACTGCATTGATAATTTTATATACTTCTACCTTTGACCCTTCAAAAACAATTGGGATATTTTCATTTCATTTCATTTCATTTCATTACACGCTTTAACATTTCATTTCATTTCAAGCTTAAAGACGCTGTGCAGGCCAGACACAACCACAGAACTCATTAGAATATGATCTCACCTGATAAATATTGTTAATATCTCCGACTCATTTATCAAATTGCTTTTCTTAGTAAAAGTGGAAAAAAAGTGACCAAATTGCTTATCTTTTAAAAAGTAAAAAAAAAATATATATATATAGCTATATAGCTATGTATATATATATGACAACCTCCGAATATGGACAAAGGGGTATGTCCCACTTGTCCATTATTCGGAGGTTACACTGCACGATGTTATTTATTTATTGTTTGTTTGTTTGTTTATCCTGGCTGCAATACCAGAAATTCGGGAAAAAATGAAGACTGAACTTGAAACAATCAAACTAATGTAATATAATTATAGCCATCTGTATAATGTATTTCTGTACAATGTATTGCATATTCAGGGGCAGATCCAGGATTTTCAAGGGGGGAGGGGGTCCAAAAAAAGTAATAGTATTCTGTATTGCCAGAAGATGTATATAGAGAGGGGGGCAGAAAATTGGAAATGAAGATGCTCTGTGCGGTGCATTTTAGTATATGTTTGGCTATATTCATATATAGGTAGGTTTTTTGAGACAGAATGAAGTTTACTACCTGAAATACAGTATATACCTGCAGAAGCACAAGTTCAAGTATAACTGATTTTGAACAGGATATTGACATGATATAAAGTGAGCAGGCCAGACTCAACCACAGAACTCATTAGAATATTATCCCACATGATAATACTCACCTGATAATTATTTTTTATGCATGTAGCTAGGGTAGTTTTGCTGAGTTGACAGAATCAACAGAGGAGCTGGATATGGTTTGCAGATCCCTTTACATACAGTTTTTATGCCTTACACTGATCGAGTGAAAGAAAGAACAGAATTTCTACTTGCAAGTGGACTTTTGTAGTTGAAGACCATCTATTTGAAGTATGAGAGGAGAACCCTTTTAGAAATAGGCAGCCAAGAACTCATGTAGAAAAACAACACACAATCAAACTATCCTAAAGCTAGCTACACAACAATAAAACGATGCCATCTAGGTGGGCGTTAATAAAGTTAATAATTGTCACGAGTACCCAGGATGCTACAATTTCACTGTATCCACGGGTCGTACAATGGTGTCGTACAATGGTGGTATTGGGTCGTACAATGGTGGTATTGGGTCGTACAATGGTGGTATTGGGTCGTACAATGGTGGTATTGGGCCACGCCCATTGTCCGTTAGAGCCGATTTTTTAAAAAATCAATGAATGTCTATTTGGTGCACTGGCTGCTGTCCGTTGTTCAGAATTGGGAGGTTGTCCGCTATTGGGGGACTTTCTAATGCACTATTCATATGGAGAATCAATTGGTGCACCAGCCTCTGTCCAATATAAGGTAGGTGTCTGCTATTGGGAGTGCCCGTTAATGGAGGTTCTACTGTATTAGTAAAATAGGAAGTCACTTGTCTGAAAAAATATAGCAAATCAATTGCTTCACACAAAAATGCTACATAAATTAATGATAAGAGCTATGTGCAGGTGGTATGACTTCACTTATCTGAAGACCATGTTCGGACAACTGATCATAATATAATACTCACACACACATATAAACCATACCTGATTGACAGCAAATGTCGTATTCAGTGCTTGGCACCTAGCGACAAATTGCAAAATCACCATTTGAGATGTTCATGAAGAATTGAAGGAATAGGAAAACAAGACATCACAAATTCTTCTCATGATAATACGTACATACACATAGCAAAAGCAGGTTTCAATAATGTGTCACCACTCAGGTTATTGCTTACCATGCACAAAAATATGCCACAATCATATGCATTGCTTTGAGTTGGTATGTCCTATAACCATGCATGCAAATGTAAAAAGCAATATATAATTACAGTCACTGGGAAGTAAGTGTGTATAGCTATACCTTTGGAGAAAGCATTTTCCACCTAGAAAAATCCACAATTGGATTTCTTTTCATGAGAAAGTCACTGAGGAACACAAATTCAAAATAAGATAACCATCCATGTACACGTATAACTAGTTAAACTAACAGAATTTTTTTCAAACAAAGAATATTCTTTCCCATCAAGGAGTCGTAAAATCTCAACTCCTGTTCCTCAATGTCGGCTACCACCAAACACCAATGAAGACCAGTGTGTACAGGTACAATAAAAATTTTGTAGGTGAAAATGTCAAGCTGCATAAAGAAATATATAATAGCATGTTATATCTTTGGGAAGTCTGCAGTATTTATTACCTTGATCCAATTAGCAACCTGGTCATAACCACAACATAGTTGATCGTAAAAATAGCATGAGACACTGTAAACAGATTTCAATTCTTTCCTGTTCGCTTCTTCCATGATCAGGAACACGTATGAATCTATGATCTGATATTACTAAAATAAATAAATCTGAAGGAGGGAAAGACTTAGAGGATGAAATGAATACCTTGTCATTTAGCCATTCCTTGTTGGTCAGCGTATCAAGGTCATGGCAATACACTTGGCAATCATGTATAGAAGACACAGGAGTTTTAGATGGTGCAACCTATAATTAAATACACATAGCTACATGAATTACTCTAAACAAGTAGGTAATGCAAAATCAAGAAAACCTGATACCTTTGAACAAAGACCACTTGCTTGCAAATCTTCATTTTCTACAGGTGCACGAATTGTGATGAAGGTTACTTTTTATACTCAGAGTTACTGTTACAACACAACTACATACCATCTTTTTCAGCCCTTAGGTTTAGGCATCTTCTGGATGAGCAACACTGCTTTAGAATACCTTTGCCACCAAATCTTTTCATATCGCAACAAAAAAGACACTTGCCACAATCAGCTGCAGTGCATCCAGCACAAATTCCACACCGTTTGCGTCTCCCTACAAGCATTAATAATTACAGAACAGTATACGACCTGCTAAGAGCCAACTTGTTTACCTTTCACTAATTTTTTGGCCTTTGAATATGGTATGGTAGATACACTCTCGCACTGATCCTGTAGAAATATAATGGTGCATAAAGAGTAAGTTAAAACTCATGCTTAAATCATCTTTGTAGGAAAAAAAAGATTAAATGATTTTTGTATCTGGAGACAGTAATCCACATGTAAACCATAGCCATACCTCTTCACTAGCAACAACTGAAGGGCAAGATGGGGTGGAAGGTGGCGAGCACGATATTGAAGCACAATGCTGAAGGAAATAATAAATAATAACAGTGAAGAGACCACGACATAGTTATTCCCCACAAAGTTGTTGTTGTTTTTAGCCCAACCAGTGCATTATACAGTCAAGCTCAGTTGAATTGAATTACGACCCATTACTCACTACCAGCACCAACTAACTGCACTGCTCTGAATGGTATGATACTAATAGTATTCAAGCCGTACTGGATAGTCTTACTAAGTCAATCTTGCGCTTCTTCCTGCAGGGTTCCAGAAGCTCAGCATCTCCCTCTGGAGAGAGATTTGTGTCTACCAGAGATGACACATTCAGCGAACCACACAGAGGAATAGCTTCAGAATTCACTAAGTATAAACAAAATGGTTGGGACTATAGCTAAACAATATTTAAAATAATCTACACGTTGGCCCTTCATACACAGTTTTATTTTAAATCAAGTATAAATTGCAGGATATTTGGACAACAATATCAATATCCTCTTTCATTGTTATATATACCTCCTGCTCCATTGGATGTCAACCACAACTTCAGCTTTTGGGTATTATAGGACTTCCTGAGAAGTTCTCCCTTCTGATTCATAAGATGCCACCTTCCTTTTCCTAGGTCTTCTTTGATTATGTATGGCCCAAAAAACTTGACATCCAGTTTTCCACCTTTTCTTCCTTTATTCTTGGAATTTTCTGCGAGCACTTTATCACCGACCTTAAAAATTTAATAATACATGTACATAGTGTTTATATTATTATCCATCCTGTATACCTTTAGAGTAGTGCCCTTGTTATGCTTCTTGTCATATTGTCGCTTTTGTCTCTCTTGTGCCTTGAGAATGTTGTGCATGACTTGATCATGGACCTTCTTCTTCAGTTCAACAAGCACCTCAACTTTCTCATCCATATCTGCATCATCAGTTTCCTTGCTTCGACCTGGTAAACTTGCATCAATTGGAAGTCTTGCTTCTCGGTGGTACATAACGTAAAAAGGAGTAAACTTCGTTGAATCTTGACAACTTGTCCGATATGCAAACAAAACGTTATCAACAAGGTTATCCCAATCGTCACATTCATCATTGACCAACTTCTGTAGAGATGCTTTTAATGTTTGGTTAAACCTTTCATCAAGGCCATTTGATTGCGGATGGTATGCACTTGTTACTCTGTGTCTAAATCCAGTCAGAGCATCCAACCTGTCCACGATCTGGTTACAGAATTCTCTTCCCTATATAAAGGAATAAATATTTGCCAGAGTATAAGTTATGGATACAACCTAAGACCTTTGCGGGAAATCCCTCCCACCTCACCTAAAATAGCATCCTACAACAAACAAATGAACTTAGTGCAGATGGTCATTGTGTGGGTTCAGAAAAATTTAAAGAAATTAAAAAAATCTGACCATATGTTTAGTAAAAAAAGCTATGAGATTATTCCTAGTTACTTGATCAGAGATGATTTCTTGTGGACATCCATGCCGCATAATCATCTTGTAGAGAAACTCAGCTACATGTTTAGCCTCTTTAGTCGGAATTGGCTCTGCCTCAGCCCACTTCGAAAAATAATCGATTAATGTGATGCAATATCGATTGCCCCTGGCACTAATGGGAAGTTCAATTAAATCAATCCCAATTTTATTCCAGACATCCTACTGGAATAGGATGTAGAGCTGCCGCTGGCTTATTAAACTTCCGCTTTGATCGCTGGCACACATCACAACAGCTGACCTAAATGAATAACATGAAGACATTATGCAGGTGCAATACAACACATTAATTATTCCAGGCACACACCCCACACAAGTGCCGAATTAACTAGCAATTGAAGTAACACAGGTTTTTTTTAACCTACCCATTTCTCTGTGTCATTATTAATTCCCTTCCAATAGTATCGGGAAACGACTTTATTGATGGTTTTGTCCCGACCAAAATGGCATCCACCAACTCTGTTGTCATGACAGGCTTCCAAAATTTTCTTCTTCCTATTTTGATCTGTTATAACCTGCATTAATGACATGTTGAAATAAATTCCAGTAGCAAGGTAATAGTTTTCTCTAAATGTCTGTGGTGTTCTGGCTTACTTGTCTGAGAATATTTTGGCCTCCTCTTTGGTCTTTATAGAACAAAGACCCATCCAAAAGCTCAAATTTTTTGGATATTTTTCTAATGATAGTTTTATCAGCTTTCTGGGCTCCTTCAGGGTAAACTCCTTGGTGGAGATACTGGTACACTTCGTCATATCCGACGCCGCGTGTGTAAAAGTGGGGATACCAAATTCCCTGAAGGGATACCACGCAGGGATGCCAAATACCCTAGGATATTTTGCACGGGGATGCCAAATAACCTAGCATGGGGATACCAAATAGTGGGGATGCCAAATTCCCTGGGACACCGACTCTTTTCAGAGCCAAACCTTGCTCCGTTAAACCTTGGTCATCATGTAAGGCTTCAGCCATCTATACTGGTCTCGCCGTTGCCATCCATCCAGCCTGCCTCTCTTCACGCTTCATCTCTATCGGTTGTCGCCATGCTCGCAATAGTCATTGTCACTGCAATTCCTATGGTGCATCAAGTCTTTCTTCCCCAGTGTCTACAGTCGGTTGTCTTCTTCTAATCCTCGATGGTGACATAGAAACCAATCCAGGGCGCCAAGTCAATTCGTTGTCCAGTGTGTGAGGATAAGATTAAAGACTCAACTCGTAAGCGTGATAGCCAAGATGCCATCTTCTGTGAATGTCCCTGTAACACTTGGCTTCATAGGAAGTGTGCAGGTCTTACCATATCAACATTTCAAAGAGCTACTGACTCTTTCTTTTGCCATCAGTGCCAACTCCTGGCCCAGGAAAAGTCAATCAACTCCATGAAAGACTCCATCAAACAACTAGCTGATCAGATTACCGTTCACACATAATTATCTTAAACCCATCTACTTCTGTCACTACTATCTCTGCTGAGCCACCTAACTCGTCCCAACCAATCATAAGCCCTACATAGTACTCAGAAGCACTCTCTGCTCAACATCTAAGCATGGAAGCCAATGGCCGAAATCGTCCATCAGAACATTCATCTGAAAGGATTAATTGTTTTTGGAGTTAATGAATTACCAAAATTAATGGTTCACCAGATTTCTCAGACAGAAGAATGATCTTGAAAAAGTGGCCTCCATTTTCTCTAATAATCCTTCAATCGAGGCTAGTGTGATCAGAGACCACCATCGTCTGGGTAAGTACCACGCAGAGTCGACTCGTCAAAGACCTATCGTTGTAAAGTTGAGTCGTACCTCAGAAGTTGCAAATCTACTTTACAAAAAGTTTCATCAAATGTGCATCACATATATATATAAATATAATAAAATAATATGAAGCACATCAACAAATGTGCACCACATATATATATAATATATATATAATATGAAGCACATCAACTTATGTGCACCACAATATATATAAATATATGACAAATGTGCACCACATATTATAATATGACATACATCAACAAAATTTATGTGCACCACATATATAATAATATGAAATACATCAACAAATGTGCACCACATATATAAATATATAATATGAAGTACATCAACAAATGTGCACCACATATATAGATATATAATATGAAATATATACATCAACAAAGGTGCACCACATATATAATAATAATTATGAAGCTCATCAACAAATTGCACAACATATATAAATATAATATATGAAATACATCAACAAATGTGCACCACATATATAAATATAATATAATATGAAATACATCAACAAATGTGCACCACATAATATAAATATAATATAATATGAAGCACATCAACAAATGTGTATATACCACATATATATTAATAATATTAATATTATATTAATAATATGAACAAATGTGCACCACATATATATATATAATAATATGAAATACATCAACAAAATGTGCACCACATATATAACATGAAGTACACCAACAATTGTGCACCACATATATAATAATATGAAGTACACCAACAAATGCACCACATATATGTAATATGAAATACATCAACAAATGTGCACCACATATATAAATATAATGTAATATGAAGCACTTAATGTGCACCACATTATATAAATATAATATAATATGAAGCACATCTACAAATGTGCATCACATATATAAATATAAAATAATATGAAGTACACCAACAAATGTGCACCACACATATATATAAATATAATATAATATGAAGTACACCGACAAATGTGCACCACATATATATATAATAATATGAAATACATCAACAAATGTGCACCACATATATATATAAATATAATATAATATGAAGCACATCAACAAATGTGCACCACATATATAAATATAATATAATATGAAGTACATAAACAAATGTTCACCACATAAATAAATATAATATAATATGAAGTACATCAACAATGTGCACCACATATATAAATATAATAATAATGACATACTCAACAAATGTGCACCACATATATAAATATAATATAATATGAAGTACATAAACAAATGTTTACCACATAAATAAATATAATATAATATTAAGTACATCAACAAATGTGCACCACATATATAAATATAATATAATATGAAATACATCAACAAATGTGTACCACATATATATAATATGAAATACATCAACAATGTGCACCACATATATAAATATAATATAATATGAAGTACACGAACAAATGTGCACCACATATATTAATATGAAATACATCAACAAATGTGCACCACATATATAAATATAATATAATATGAAGCACATTTACAAATGTGCACCACATATATAAATATAATATAATATGAAGTACATCAACAAATGTGCACCACACCCAATACCACCATTGTACGACCCAATACCACCATTGTACGACCCAATACCACCTTTGTACGACCCAATACCACCATTGTACGACCCAATACCACCATTGTACGACCCAATACCACCATTGTACGACCCAATACCACCATTGTATGACCCAATACCTTGGGCTCTCCTTTTCTTTCCTTTTCTTTCTTTAACCATCCTCAGATACTCCAAGTTGAAATTTTTTTAAACTTGAGATTATTGGCTATGCAGCCTTGACAGCATGAAATGGCCATGTATGGGCTGCAATGCAACCCAGAGGGATAAGGGAGGGGGATGTGCCCCAACTCATGTAGAGCACAGAATCAATTTTAAGTCAAAACAAATCATGTATTTTTAATATGCTTTCTTCTGTGTGCTTTATTGTACTCCCATGTTTATTGTTTAAACTTAAACAATAAACAACACACAATGAAATAGTATTACAATTATAACAGTATATACTACATCTTTGACACTGTCTGCACTAGAGTTAGCCCACACAGGGGCGGATCCGTGTAACTGAACGCTCGCGCATGCACACACGCGTGACTACCCATGTTTGACTTCGTCTCTGTTGTGTCCTGACTCCTGGTGTGTCCTCTATCTGCTCGCCACCGCTCCTACCTGCTCGCCACCGCTCTCTACCTGCCACACTGCTCTCTATCTGCTGGCCACACCGCTCTCTATCTGCTCGCCACTTGCTCATTACTTGGTAAGTTTATCCAGCACCTTCTCTAGCAACCATTCTCTATCATGATTTGCAAATGTTGAGATGTTGAGTCCTTCAGGGTGATGGTGCTAACTCCCCAGTGTGTCTGATGTTATTTTCAATGGTTATGGTATCATGGGGTAGCCAAAATAGCATGGCACCAAAATAGCGTGGCACCAAAATGTCAGGGCAAGTGTTGGTGAGTGTTGGTGAGTGTGAGTGAGGTTAACTTTCTTTCTTTGATTCAGCTCAGCTCAGGCCGACCACTAGCAGACCAGCCATCATAGTTGGTGTACAGCTTCTATCAGCTCTCAGCTCTGTGGTCAACTTTACAAGCTCAATAAGTGACTGAGTATTTCAAATGGCCAATGGCTCTAGCTAAATGAAGGTCCATGGTAACATTCGCTGAATGTGTTTATTAACAGCATGATTGGCATGCACCATTGGACTCCTGCTGTGTGTTTTGTTCTTGCCTTAGGACAGGCCTTACCTTAGGAGCTCCTTAATAAGACTCCTTCTGGTGCACTCTATAAATAACCCTGCTCTATAAATAGCCCACGAACATTGTCAAACATGTAGTGACAATGGGTGGTGGTTGGCAGGTCAGCCAATTGGCACACCCCAAACTAATCAATGTGAACTAATCAATGTGCATTTGGTTAGCAGGTTACCAATCAGCCACATCCAATCCACACAATATTATAGCAGCCCAAGAGACCCATTATCAGGGTCTGGTGCATTACTTGCATTACTTGTTCCCTCATTGTTTTAACAGCTAGCTGAGTATTTACTCTAAATGTATGAGCAAAAATCCCTCCCCCCATGCATCTGGTTGTGAGCTAGCCTGGGGTGACTCCTGGTGTGTGCTCAGCTGCTCTCCGACCATTTCATAAGCTATTCAGCAGGTGTTAGTAGTGTTTAGTGCCCTTACGTAATTCTGTGTTAGTTCAGACGTATGATCTCTTCTGTGTTAGCAGACGTATGAAACCTTCCGTATTAGTTCAGACGTATGAACCCTTCTGTGTTAGTTCAGACAGTATGTGTCCCCATAGAGCTATTTTCAACCTGACTCAAGTGATTGTGACAATGTGTGTCCCCATACAACCTACTTTAATTAACCTACCTTGTGTGTCCCCATAGAGCTGACACACCTAGTCATGTGCTGTGAGATCATGCTAGGGCAAGCTATGATGTGGTAAGCTGATAGGATGTGGGTCGGCGAACGTGCTGCTAACCAACCAACCATTCCTGTATGTGATGTCCACTGAACATTCTTGTCCAATGACCATTGGTTGGGGATTTCGGTATGGCTACCCCAGACTTTTTTTTTTTTTTTGCTATCGCAGACTAAACAAAGGTCATGCTTGGCTCAGTACTGTACAATAGCCAATGAACATGTAAGTGCTTTATTAGAATAGGTGGTTGGATGGGTGGTTGGCAGGTCAGCCAATCAGCACACCACAAACTAGCCTTGTACCTCCCCTATTTTGATCACACTACTGTCAGTACGTTTAATCTCGAATAACTAGGAGCTGCCGCTGGTAAGTGGGGAGGGAGGGTGGGGGTGGGGTTGCTAGGGCTTGAACACTGTGTGTTTAATCATTTTGCTGCTCATGGTGAATAAATAAAAAAAGAAGGTTATAATCCAAGTATCTCTCTATCCCCATGTAGGAGAAGGTGTCAAATGCTACATTAAATAGGTTTTTAAGTTTACATTATTTATTTCCATTTGTATTAGTGGCCTTAGCCATCCACATCCTGACTCCTTAGCATCCGATCTCTAAGTGCCTCAGCAGTATGGAAACTATGGAGGAGATGAGGAAATCGTTGGATGAGTTGAAGGAGAGTGAGAGAGAGTTGAAGGAGAGTGAGAGAGAGTCGAAGGAGTGTGAGAGAGAGTCGAAGGAGCGTGAGAGAGAGTTGAAGGAGCAAGAGAGAGAGTTGAAGGTGCAGCTGGGTAAGTAATTGTACCATGTGTCGATTTCTTTCTCACCTCAGGATTCCACACTCCAAATGATGTTGGTGACTCCATACATAATTACATTAACTATATCTGCATTCTAGCCCTAGCCCTGTTGTGTTGTAAATGCAATTTCCCCCCCAAATTGCACTCATACACTCTTAAATTCTCACCTCAGGATTCCCCACTCCAATGACGAGGTGGTGGATGTCCTGGAAGGGTATTCATTCCTAGTTTTATATTGATCATTATTTGTATGTAATAGAGAAGTTGCGGAAGTTGCGGAAGAGAAAACTACAAAATGAGTCAGATGAAGAGTCATATGATGATGATGATGATGATGATGATGCTGGCACCTCTGGAATGAAGGTTTGTAGTAGTTGTCTAGGCATGGGAACTCAAAGTCACACCATGCTTTTTCTTTATGGTTGAGTGGAATATTTGTGCAGATGTGCAGCAAATAGAATAACCTTGTGACTACATTGTACAACATAAGATTAGCGACACCAGGCCCCTAGGCTATGTGAGACTGGTATTGTGACATCCTTTTTTATTTTAGATCTCCGTTGATGATAGTGACCGTGATGACGTCGATGTTATCCATGAAGATGAAGGGGGTGATAAATTGTATGTAATAAGTCATAACCATTTTGTGGTTCCTTGTTGATTGTTTTTTCTTTTTTAGGTCTGTAGAGTTGTCGTTCTTGGAATCGAGGTCTTCTTTTCATTCATAAACATGCCAAAGACGATGAAGATGGTGTACACCAAAAATTAAATTCTATCTTTTCTGAAAAAAACAGGGGGAAAAAGCCCTCCCCAAACTTCCAGCCGGCTTTTTTGAAAAATTGCCTTGTTCTAGTTCAACTTCAAAATGAACCGGTTTTATTGTTTCGCTACATGAAACAGGAACAATGCAGTGATGTAAAAGGTTACCATCATCATGGTTTAGACCTCACTGACTGGCATGACACCCCCACAGATCTTTTGAATGATCTTGGTGACTTTGAAGACATCGGGGTAGGGAGAGCCTTCTATAATTTGGGTATTGATGGAAAAGTCCAAATTTCGGCTAAACATATTATTACTGTGACAGTAGATGCTAAAAGAAATTTCCAGAATGCAAAACCTGAAAATTATACTGAAGTACAACGGAAACGGACTGAATTAATGTATCGAAAACTATCGGACTATATGGAGGAGAAAAAAATGACAAAACCACTCCAGAGATACGAAGGCTGTTTTTACTCTACCTTCAGTGGAGGAGGTGACATCAATATTTATGGACTTAAATGTGTTGTCTTCAATTTAAACAACCAGGATGACGATGAGGCCGAGAATATACCCACTTCTGTGAGTATCGATCCCTCACCGATCGAACAAGTTATTTCACAACTCAAGGCGGGCATGGTGGCGGCAAGCATCTACTCTTGGTTATTGGAATATACAGCTAAGGGCATTTTTATTCCCAAAGTTGTGTGCTTTGGACTGGTTGTGGGGGTTGGTTTGCCAGTCGTGCTAATAAAGTCTGTTATGAATATTGAAGGTGCAAATATGGATTTTCGAATGCTAGCTAGTGTAAAATCTACTTTTCCAGATGTTGTTGTAGACATGTTACTAGTGAACAATGTATTTAAGTAATTTTGGATGACATGTCATTATGTGTTGTTTTATCTTGTTTTAGTTTGCTCTTTTTTTAGAGCACCTATGCTATTAATTTATCTTCAAAGTTTAGTCAAACTAAACTCCAAAGTATTCACTGTATCCATAAGAGGACATTACAATTCAAATATAGAGCTGGAGTGACCTCATAGGGATATAGGGACCTATGTAATAGTAGGCACCTCGATTCCAGCTGACTCATTTGAGGGGGTGGGGCTGGTGCCATTTTCACCTCGATTAGATCAGTAGACACGGTGGAAATAGTGGGATTTTATATTCCTGTGAATACAGGTTGTATTGAAGAGGTAAAATGTACCTGGAATAATTCTTATTTACGTTTTACCATCACGAGAAATCCAAAGTCTCCAGAAACAAAGTTATCTTTAAAAGAATGTGCTTGACAAATGCCCTCCGTGACGTCACGGAGGGACACATTAGGATCGTCATTTTGGACACACCTTTGTGTCATAATGTTGAATTAATGTTTGGAGGCCGCCTTGATCCCAGATCCAACTATACAGATTCTCCATCTCCTTGTCCATCCAGGTCACAATGTCCGGAACTTTATGTCTCAGTTCCTCTCGCTTTGCACAATAGACAGCTATGTGCGCTGAAAAGGTGATGAAGGTTATAATCCGCCCCCAGTTTATTCATCTCTGAACAGCTCATATATGATCACGTGATGGAATTTTCGAAAGCGAATTAATGCCACAGGACTGGTTTGGAATTGTCAAAACTGTCAAATGTGTTTTGCAAAAACCATGAACTAACAATTTATAGTAGTGTGGTTGATATTAATATTGGCATGCCTGCTCAAACTTAACAAATATTCTCTTCAAAAGATGTAGAAAACGGGAAGTGGGTGGTGCTGATGGAATGTATGGTGGTATTGGGTTGTACAATGGTGGTATTGGGTTGTAAAATGGTGGTATAAGTGGACTGACCTATATAATTTTAGTAGTCTCTGTTCAATCAACACATCTGTGGTTACTCTAAATGCTGACTAAATGGGAAGTGATAAAGTGCAAGGTATGAAATGGGCTGATATCAAAATAATTTCCATACGATGTAATGTAAACAATGAGGACACGCTATATGTTAGATACACACCAATGTACACCCCCCATTCATTGCGCTATATGTTAGATACACACCAATGTACACCCCCCATTCATTGCGCTATATGTTAGATACACACCAATGAATGGGGAGGGGAGTACATTGATGTGTACCTATCATATAGCGCAAGGAATGGGGGGGGGGGGGGGGGGGGGACATTGGTGTGTGCCTATTATATAGGTAGCTCAGATGACAGTGGATACCATCAAATCATTGAGAAGTGATGAAATCTTTGACCTCTTTTGGTCTAAAGTAAATTATAAAAAAAGTGATTTTGATGTTGATGAACCTCGGCTTCCACGACGTCGAAAAGTTGCGCGACGTCTTGATGATGGATTGACAGAAGGTGATTTTCCTGACACCCCCAAATCTCTCTACCATTGTCAGTACTATGAAGCCATTGATTTGATTATCAACTGCATAGAGGACAGATTTAACCAACCTGGGTATAAGGTTTACCAATCTCTGGAAACAGTTTTGCTCAAAGCATGCAAGCAAGAAGAACTTGCAAATGATCTTCAAGCTATCTGTGACTTTTACAAAGATGACTTTAATATTGAGGCTTTGCGATCCCAGCTTCAGACCTTCGCTGTGCATTTCCAACAGTTCCAAGATAAGCCTGTGCTAGTCTCTGAGACCACCATTTTTGATGTCAAGAATTACTTTCTTTCGCTTTCCTCTGGTCAATTGTCTCTTTTGTTGTCTGTAAAATGCCTAATGCAGCTCATATTGGTCATGCCTGCCACCAATGCATCTTCAGAAAGGTCCTTTAGTGCATTAAGGCGTGTCAAGTTGTATCTTCGTGCAACAAGAAGCAGGAACGGCTGAATTATCTGATGCTTCTACATGTACATAAAGACAAAACGGATGCATTGGATCTCAAAGTTATTCTTAACGAATTTGTAAGTCGTTCAGATCACAGATGTAACATATTTGCAAAATTTTGAATATATACAATAATATACTTAGATTATTTTAATTGTTTGATGGAGCTGATATTGTATTTATCTTTAGTTTTTTGGTTGATGTGGAGTGACTTATGCTAAGGAGTGACTGTTTTGCGATGGAATAATTAATTATTAATTATGTTGAACTTTTTTGTTTTGTTTGTTATCATCTTTTATCTTTGTATTTTTGCTTATTGATTTTTGCCTTGCTTTGTATTCTAAAAAAAGTGTCAACTATTATGTGTTAATTTACAACATGGTGTAAAACCACCCACTCTAGTTGTTGGCAATGATGATAATTGGTATAATGACAACATCTGACCACACCCATGTGTCCACACCCACTTCCTGGACGGACCACTTCATAATTGCTTGCTACGGGACTCCGACTCATGTGGAACACATAGTTGGATGGACCTTCCTTACTTAAGACAAGACTCTGTACATGTAGAATACCTAGTTAGATGGACCTTCCTTACTTAAGACAGGACTCTGTACATGTAGAATACCTAGTTAGAAGGACCTTCCTCACTTAAGACAAGTACACTATTCGTATACATGATTTATATTAATGGTAAATATAACTGCTTGTCTTCACGGGTAGTTTTGGCGAGTGAAGTGGAGCCTCAGTGGGAAGATGAATGGAAAATTTGGTGTACGTACTTAGTTAACAGTTACACGGATTTGGCCATGGTTGAGGTCAAGGTTTGCTGCCCCAACATCGCCCCCTCCTTCGAGAGGTTCTAGTCCATCTGTTGCTCTTCTGAGGGTGTCAGCCAGGCTTGGCATGAGAGAGCATCTGCGTTTGCATTATCTTTGCCCGGTCGATGCTTGATGGAGAAGGTGAACTGTTTAAGGTGTCCATCCAACGTGTGAGTCGATGAGAGTGGGGGTATTTTAGTTCCAGGAACGAGAGAGATTTATGGTCGGTAACCACAGTGAAGGGGTGGCCTAGCAGGTAGGGCATTAAATGCATGCAGGCATTCACGACAGCCAAGTCCTCCTGCTCAATAGCTGAATATCTGCGCTCCCTGGCATCCTCTCCGCTTTCAGCCTCCTGTGCAAGCACAGCACCGATCCCGAGTCCGGAGGCATCAGTTTGCAGAATAAATGGGCGGGAATATAGTCTGGTGGGCTCAGCACTGGGGCAGAGCATAGTGCCTCTTTTGAAGCAGCGAAGGCTGTCGCACAATCTTCATTCCAATCCACAGGGTCAGGTTTGCGGAGCTGTAAAAGGTCTGTGAGTGGTGCAGATAGGGTCAAAATGTGGGGGATAAATCTTGTGTAGTAGTTAATGAGTCCAATGAAGGCCCTGACTTCCTTTTTAGACCATGGTTGAATAAAGTTCCGAACTGCTGAGACCTTAGCCTCGTGTGGGGAGATGTATCCTCCTCCAACCCTGTGTCCCAGAAAGACACAGGAGGGTGTGGCGAGCTGGGCCTTTGATGCCTGAATTGTTAAGCCAGCATTCCGAAGGACGTCGAATACTGTGGTGAGGTGATGTTTGTGCCTCCCATGAGTTGCTGAAGACTGCCACATCTTCTATATACACAGAGGTGTAATCATTGTGTTTGATGAGAAGTTGATCCATCATCCGCTGAAATGTGGCGGGCGCGTTCCGCAGCCCGAATGGCATGACTATGAAGCGGTATTTGCCATATGGCGAGATGATAGTGGTTTTGTCTTTATCTTCGGGGGCTATGGGCACCTGGTAAAATCCACTGGCCAAGTCTAGGATCCTAGATAGTTAGCAACATGTTTGAAGATTCTTTATAATTATAGTATATAATAATTATTCAGAAATGTCCAAAATAGTTTATACGTGTTTCATTAGTTTTAATAAATTCTTTCATAGTGCTGTTCAGATCGAGTGCATCAGTTCTGTCCCGATGTATGTTGAACATCATGCAATGATTTAAGCATTGCTGCGTCATCGAATTTCTCAGGTAGGTTTTGATATGCTTAAGAGAAGAAAAGTTGCGCTCTGCTGAAGCTGTAGTGACTGGAATGGTTAGATATAGCTTAAGTACCTTATGCACTTCTGTAATAAATTTTTTCAAACTGGGTTGCTTGTTAAAAACATCACAAATTGTTTGTATTCGTGTCAATTCTCTAACTTGAATTCCATCCATATTTACCGATTTGATGGCATCTGGAAGGAGCTGAAGGTGGAGCCTTAACTTCTGCATGTCAATATCCCTTTGGTAAAGATCAACAATTTCATCAGACAGAGTTACTGGTTTGCCATTAGCACATTAGCACTATCAATCAGCAGAGTCTCGATGCTTCTCACAAAGAGAAAATTCTTCTGTGTGAACCGTTTTTCGAGATCTCCTTTTATGCTATCGATTACTTCAAAATACTATTTTCTGTAAAGGTACTCTATAGAACTAAAAGCATGCTCCTCTGACCCATCATTTAATCTCCTTGGAAGTCGTCGTTGCCTAGGTAATACTGGTTCATCACACTTGTCTCTTGCTTCTTCTTTGACAGCCTCAAAAAATGTTTTGAACATTTCATCATTTCTGTACTTGGTCAGAGCGTGAATGGTGACATTAACTGCAGCAAAGCAATCATCAACAGTAGTATTTACTCCTTGGAGTGTAACTGACAACTGTTCTGTAATACAAAAAAATGGTATAGAAAGCTTCAAGCCAAAGTAGGTTTTATATTTGTCTATTATACCACTAGCTCGCCTAGAGCAGTCATCTGAACCATGTGATGATGCTTCCATAGTTACTTGAAGTGACTCATAATTATCAAGAATTGCCAGTGCGGACTGTCCACCTAGTTGGGCAAAGACTGCGTATTCCTGATTTAGGTGAGCCTTCTTGCTGCCTTTGAACTTTTTCAAATACTACTTGCCTCTTTGGTGAATATTTTATCAATTGGATGACTTCCATAGCAAAATTTAAGGCTTCCTTTATACACTTGCTATTTCTGGCAACATCTTGTAGATACAAATTCACACAGTGAGCAAGACAGTGCTCAGAAATAGCAGACCTGTTTTCATCTTGAAATCATCTGGCAACACCACTAATATGACCCTGAAAATTCCTTGCTCCGTCATATCCCTGACCCCTGCAAAGCTCAAAAGGAATGCCTAAAGAAAGTAAGCACTGTTTCAGTGACAAGAAGATACATTCAGCTGTAGTGGCATCAACTTGAATGAGGCCAAAGAAATCCTCATTAATCTCATAATTTTCTGACGCCCATCGCAGAGTAATAACAAGCTGTTCACGATTGGAAACATCCCTAGTTTTGTCGGCCAAGAGCGAAAACCACTGCTGAGGAAGTAAATCGACAATCATTGAACGTAACACTTTATGAGCCATTAGCTGAATAATTTCATTAATTATTTCTGGGGACTGATATTTTTTGGCTTCTACCCAAGCTTTTTCATCGAGCACCTGCTTGAGCATAACAGTCAAATTAGAGCCACCAGCATGGTCATTTCTGACAGAAATACCTTGTCGTAATAAATAATGTAAAGCAGAAAACTGCTTCATCAGACTATGTCTCCTGCTAATTTGAATATCAGCTTGACTTTGAAGCATTTCAGACACAGGTGTAGACCTTGTTGAAATATGAGCTGCTATAGCATCCCTGTGAGCTAGAGAACACTCATGCTCTTTAAATCGTGTAGTGGCTTTTTTCCAATTAGAATATCCAACTCTACTAAAGACTGATTGGGCTTTTGTGCTCAAAACTGTAACCCCTGATTTGTCCGATGCTTGACAGTAGTAGCAAAATACTTTTAATGATTCAGAGCAAAAGTGAATCCATGCGAACGACTTGTACCATGATGAGAGAAAGTGCCTTTTCTGAAGATTTCTTCCAGAACCATAATTTTTTTCTGTTTTGGTTAGCAAAGCTTCATCAGTTGGTTGATTGATTGTCCCTCTGGTACAACACAAACTATTACACACAGTTGAGGTTCTGGATGAAGTGGTGGTGCTACCAGTAATAGACTCAACTTATGTCAGTATCAGAACACATTTCCTCAGCACTATCATTTGAATCTTCTTTGTCAACCTCTGTCAAATTTAATTTAATAACATCATAGCTACTAATAATTATAGCTAACTTGTATACATACCTTCAAGTGGAGGTGCTTCCACTGAGGGACAAAAGAAGGACTTGATGCCTAACTGACTGTTGTCTTTTTTTCTTCTTTTTTCAGTCATAGTCACTACTACAGCTATGCATAGTGCACTAAATAGAACATTCTAGCTGCACTGCATTAGTGTATGTAATAGCTGTTGCCTATATATAGTAGTATCCTAATGTTTTTATGGAGAATAGCGTTAGCCACAAGTGTATAAAAGCGTTAGCCACATGTAATAGCTGTTAGCCTCTGTGAACATAATTTTATGGAGAATATATTGAGGGGGCACTTCCCCCCCATTGGTAATATTGGGGGGTCAGCTGCCCCCCCTGCCCCCCCTGTTCCTACTCCACTGTTCTGTCTTGGGTATCGACATGGTAGGTCACTGGGGATACTTGTTCTACCACCTCAAAGGGGCCTTCCCATCTGTCCTGGAGTTTTGAAGCTTTGGTCCCGGTGATGACTGGGGCAAAGACAAGGACGAGGTCTCCTGGGCTGAAGGTGATTGTCTTGGTGTTCTGGTCGTGCCATCTCTTTGTCCTGTCTTGGCTTGTGGCCTGCTGATCTGCTGCTAACTTCCTCATCTTGTGTAGGTCAGCTCTAAGTTTGAGAAGCCAGTCTGTAGCAAGTTGAGGAGAGCCACTGTTAGATGTCCAGCTCTGCAGTAGGATGTCTAGAGGCCCACGGATGTGCTTGCCGAACACCAGTTCAAAGGGCGAGAAGCCAGTGGTGGAGCACGGAGCTTCTCTACAAGCGTAGAGTAGGCAGGGGAGGAGTTCATCCCATTGTTGTCCTTCTTGTGAGCTGCTCCTAATCATCTGGAACAGAGAGATGGAAGCGCTCTACTGCTCCATTAGACTGGGGGCGGTAAGGTGCCATTTTTGGGTGATGAACTCCAAGGAACTTGAAGGCTTCCTTCAGAACCGAGAACCGCAGAGAGGAAGTTTGATCCTCTATCAGAGAGAAATTCTTCTGGTACTGATAGCCGGGAAATAATGTTCATGAGGGCCTTCCCCACTTCTGTAGCTGTTGTCTTCTTGAGGGGAATGGCTTCTGGATACCTTGATCCAACATCAATGTAGCTAAGAATGAACTGGTTCTTGCTACGAGTGAGGGGGAGAGGCCCCACGATATCAATAGCCACTTTCTGAAATGGTCGACAAATTGGCGGGTTGGTAATAGTGAGAGGGGCGTGGTTATTGGTCCTCTTGGCAGTCTTTTGGCATCTTTCACAAGATCTGCAGAATTGTGTTGTCTCTTTTCCGATGCCAGGCCAGAAGAAATTCTTTAGGACCTTGAACTTGGTCCTGTTAGCTCCTGTATGTCCAGATGCTGGGGCCGAGTGAGCCAGCTTCAGTACTTCTAGTCGTCGCGATTTCTGCACGACGACCTGGGTATAGGGTTCACCGAGTTTGTCGTTTGTCTTGCGCATCAAGACTCCTTTGTTGGTCACAAAATTAATGGTGAGTCTTCCTTATTGGCTGATTTCCAGAGATCCTTCAGAGTGTCGTCTGCTCTTTGGTCCTGGATGAGATTGGCTGTGTTATTCTGCTGCATGTCTGCTTCTCCACTGGAGTCAGTGTCGCTGTCTGGGTCTGTCTGGTGTGACATGCTCGTCCTTGGGAAATCGTAGTCGGGCCCTAGCAGATCTTCAAAGGAGTTGGGTTCGAGCCCGTCTTGGGCCTGGTCAGCTTGATCTGCAAGGTCTTGTCGAGCTTCTGTCTGGGTCTGGGCTCTTGTCTGGATGGCTAAGATGTTTTGGGGATCTGCTGCTGTGGCCTGGTGAATGAGTTCATGGATATTTCTGAAATTTCTGCCAAGGAGGGCATCATGGTCAAGGTTGTCAGTTATACTGCCATGTTGACAGAGACTTCAGAACCTGGAAGGAGACATGGGACATGGGAGATCAACTGTTAGATTAGCCTCTGACTTACCCCCAAAACATCGGGTCATGATGGATCCTCATGGAACTGGTAGTTTCCACTGCTTAAATTGTTGTATGACGCTAGAGTTGATGAGAGAGTGGTCCGCTCCAGAGCCTAGAAGGAATCTGACAGGTTTGCCAAAGATGCTGCCTACCAGGAACAGCTTGGGCATGAAGGTAGGTGCTGGGGAGGTGTTGTCCTGGTTGTCTGTGGAGACGGCAAGCACATTCCTGCCGTGACCCCACTTCTTTCAGTTAAAGCACAAAGGTCCTTTCTCTTTGTCAAAGTACTTCGCAAGCTTATGCTGTGGCTTGAATTGATTCCCATCTGAACCACAGCACTGTGCTGAAGTGTTAGTGGGTGGTCTGACTCCGCCCTGCTGCTGGAAGGGAGGATGTGGCTTGGGTTGATCGATCTGAGACTGGGTCCGACCTGGGTCTGGGGTTGAGCTTGAGGTTGTTGTTGCTGAGACTTGTGACCGTTGAATGGCCTAAATGGCTTCTGGTAGGTGGGTTGAGTGTTCCTATTCCAGCAACATATTCATCAGAGATGCTTAACAGGTCCTGCAAGGATGAGGGTTTCTGGGCCCTCACATGGGTGGTTATTCTCGGGTTCAATTGTTTATAAACGATTTCCCTGGTAATGAGATCAATGACTTCTTTGATGGAGGTGCAATCTTTGGTGCAGGTTCTTGCTGCTTCAGCTGTTCTGTAACCCATTTGTGTGATGGCCTCTGTTGGGTTGATCCTGGGATTGAACCAGTTATTGAACTGTGTTGATTTTGAGACACCCATATGGGCATACAATTGTCGCTTGAGGGCATCAGAATTGCCTAGCTCTTCAGTGGGCATTGACATGGCCAAGTTAGTCAAGTCTCCTCTGAGTAGAGCTCTTAATTCAGTGGCCCAGGTACTTTTGTTCACTTCATATGTTTTCATGTGTGCCTCAAAGCGGGCAATGTCTTGTTGGCCTTGAGCTCCACTGGAGATTGGTGGGAGAGTAGGTGGTTTAGTCTGCTGAGCCACTGTGATAGGCCTGCCTATAGCCTTTGCTAATGTCTCGTTGGTCTGCTGTTGGGCTTGTTTGAAGGCCATATTTTGTATTTGGATTTGCTCTAGGATACGAAGAAGAGTAGGGTCAATGGCAGGAGTTGCTACTTGGGGAACTGCTTCAGCTGCCACTAGCTCTGTCCATGAGACATGGCATGTTTCAGTTGGCTGATGCTGAGGGGGGTCTTGTTCCATAGAGTGTTCATCTCTAATATTGTCTGCCATTCCAGTTTCGAGGTGGTTATCGTAGAAGCTGGTGGGTATGGGCTTGTGACCATGTCACCGTTCTGGAGTCAAATTTCTCGTCCATCTCTGTGTTGATTGTATCCAGGTACCGATCTCGTTCTCTGATAAAGGATCGTCAATGCTTTCTGAGCGGGCTAAGAAAAACAAAGTTAGACAGAGCAAGATGGCTTACTGTCTCTGTTGAGGTGGTTCAGGGTCAAAAATTTGCTGATGAGTCTGTAGGTCTTAGGGTAGTAAGTGCTTGTCCTTTGCAGCCGTTTGCGAGGGAGTAGGCACTGGGTCTGCAGTCTGTTGGGTGAAGAGGTAGTCTGGTCTGAGGTGTGGGCGAGTCTGCTTCGAAGGCTGAGTTCGTCTCGGTCGCTGCCACTAGGCAAGCGTCAACACGTCTATTCTGGACTGGTTCTGATACAGCCTTGTTGTAAGACTGTGTTCTCAATAGGAATATAGGTAAAAGATTTATTATATTTCAAATGACTTACAGGCAGAGTCTTGATGTCTTAGAGCAGTCTAACTAGTCTGGAGCATACATAGTACATACACATATTGGAATGTCCATGAATCATGATGTAACCTTTGACCAATCAGGTGTTTCCACACAGGCAGTCAGGAGGTTTGCCACCATGTTGCATCATACATAATATTTCATACATAATAGTTCAAGTAATTAACACATACTTAGTTAACAGTTACAAGATTTGGCCAGGGTTGAGGTCAAGGTTTGCTGCAATGTTGGGGGCTCCCAACACCAGGCTATTGTTAGGTTTCAAGTCAGATCAAAGCCATATTATTCCTATTATTGGCAACCCTGAATTAATTCGGAGAGCATCGCAATTGCTTATCAAGAAACATAAATTAAAAAATTTAAAATTTTTTTTTTTAATAATAATAAAAAATAATAAAATAAAATAAATAATAATAAATAAATAAATAAACAAAGTCTAAGATCCTAAAGAGGATCCCTAGTGGATCCAGAGCCCTTGCCCTTGGTCAGGAGTTGAACTTGTTAGCTTTTTTTAATGTATTTATTTTTAATTCGTTATTATTTTGGTATTTTGGTATTATTTTTGTAATTGATACTATATAACTATATAGCATGTGTTAATTAGGTGATGCGTTAATTAGGTGTTAATGAACTTGATATGTTATGTTTGCTCTTTACATAAATAATTAATAAAAATGTTTTTGTAATAAAAATAATAATAAAAAAACAACAACAAATAAATAAATTGCAAATGAAAATAAATAAACAAATAAATAAATAAATAAATAGTATTTTTGGTAATAAAAATGATCTCAATATTTTTCTGTTATAAAAAATATATAGTGCACACATGGAGAGCTGACTGCATGGGTGACAGGAAAAGATTAGGAAAAGATTATGTATATATTAAAATCACCTTCTCAATAATCAACTTCAAATTTTATTTTTTCGACTAGATGCTCTAGTCTTCATCGGGAATAAAGAGATGCTAAGGCTCGCATGAGCCTATTATATAATGGTAGCTAGCTATCCACCACATGCCAGTAGACGCACCTACCACGTGCACCAGATGTAAAAATGAAAAAAAAATTGAAATTATATTAATAATAATAAAAAATAATAATAATAAAAAAAATATAAAAAAAAAAAATTTTTTTTTTTAAGTGAAGGATATAGTTGGTGAGCCAAGTGAGGGGAGTTGACTTGGTATTGCCATGTATGGCACATCCATGTATATCTATGTACCGTACCTTTAGCACCTGTAAAAATATGAATGGGTTGTCTGCCTACAAGCTTACGTAAATCTGGAATGGTTGTCATAGTGAAGAGATCCATCGAGAGAACACCCAAAAATTTGAAGCTAAACTTGGCTGCATAGCATAAGTGAGAACAGTAATTACATGCACACATACACAGTAAGGTATGGTGTTTATTGGTGTCAGTTGATGTGTTAATTAGGGTTGCAAACCCAACGTTTTCCAGGCCTCATAAAAGGAGCTATCCAGAGCCTGTTCTGTGGAGTTCATTGCGAATATAGATCGTCTGTTTTCTGTCGCAATTGTACAGTGGTAGCCTGCTAGCCACCTGATGGCAGTTTACCAGAGACAGTTCAGTTCAATACCAGCCACAGGGTTACCAGTCAACCCTGTGACAACAGGATGAGTGGTTTAATAGCTGATATTACCTTACCAGATAGCAGAATAAACCAGTCAGAAAGAGGACAAACAACAAACCAAAGTCTTAGTGAACCTCCTCAAGCCTTCTAAAACAACTAGCCCCAAAGCAAGATTTTTTTTGGCTCCACAGGAAGGTGAGAAGGGACTGCATGGCTGGCAAGAAAGGATGATGGACATAGTTACTTAGTTCATCAACATGCTCTAACTTTTTCCTTCCCTCGCTACTCACTGGCGAGGAAAGTGACCCCTCATGGGGAGTAGGATGGACTAACTCTAGTCACACTACAAGTACTTAGTGGGTATGGTGAACTGATTTCACATCCAATTTTAATGAGGAATAAAATATGAACACAACAGTAAAGTTTAAAATTTAAAGTAGAAAGTAAAACATTCATATATACTTAATATCAAGAAATTTTGGCATTTACTTAAATAAGGTATAGAATTGTTCAACGGAAAATCAGTATTTTTTAAAGTTTAGAAGTAAATTTCTCCAACTCATCCAACTCATTTCGAGCATAAAACTGGTACGCTGCACGCAATGCAGATTGCAGAGCACCTTGGATCCAACCAGGAGCAGAAGATAAGCTATCTCCAGCAAAATAGATATTGCACCAAGGGAACAGAGTAAGAAATAGGACATTGTAATACTCTTTGGGCTTCAATGCCATGCAAGCTCCTTGGGAGGAAGGTTCATTGTGCCATGCCTGCACTGCTCCAAATTCAAAGTTCTCTTCTATTTCAGGATGAATCTCAGCAATTTCACGCACAGCTTCTTTGATTGCAAGGTCATGAGGCATGGAGCCAAACAGAAGAGCTTCAGACTTCCATGTATAGCAAAGCAGGATACCCCTGTCACCAGGAATAGGACACTCAGCAGTATTGGTTGGATAATGAAGTTGACCAATAGGACGGTTTGTTTTGGAGAATCCACCAGTGATATTCATTTTCTCCCAGAAACGAGTCTTGCTCTGGATCATAATCTTGGTGGAGGGTGAATAATAAACATTTTCAATAGCTTGTTGGAACTTCTTAGGGAATAGTAATGTACCTTTCTCTGGTTGGATTCGAATTTGTCGTGTGATATTAAGAGGAGTTGTGATGATGATAGCATCACCCTCGACAGAGAAAGCCTGGCCAGATGTGGTGTATGTACCAGACACCACAACCTTGCCATGCAAGTTTCCTTCAACCGAGGTATACCTCACCTCCCTCACAGTGCTGTTGAAAGTAATGTTGGGATAGAGGTCAGAGGTGCGACCACAAGCATCCTCCATTTTCTCTAAGAAAGCGTGGGGCAGCTTTGACATACCCCCAAGGATAGTGTGCATTTGAGCAGTGTACCACTGGCCAATATCTTCACGGATAAAATCGACCATGCTACTATCTAGCTCGCTGGCGTAGTTAAAGACCATGTATGCATTGATAGCAGCTTCTGGCCATGGCAAGAGATCCTTGAGTGGTTGAAGCTCTTCTGCTGTTGCAAACGTGACTAATTTGACAAGGGATTCGTATTTGTGGCGTAAGAATGTACTCAATCCAAACTGACTCCAATCCTTGATCCAAGCTTCCCACACTAGGACTTGCCTGGCCCATGATTTGGCTTTGCTAAGCCTATCACGAAGAACAGTGATTACAACTCCAGTGGTGGCTTTGTAGTACTTATCTAGAATAGAGGACAAGTAAAGAGTCAGCAACATTCCAAGATATTCTATTAACAAATATATATATATACACCATAATATTGATTTGCTATATATATATATATATATATATAGCTAATCAACTAATACAATTTTCAACAAATAACAACTGAACACAGGTCCAGTCGCCATAGATTTTTATAGCTGTTTGAATGGCCGTAAATTATGGGCCATGTGCTAATATGACAATACACCATATTTTGAGATATTTAGACTTGCACAATAGGTCACCTGCATATTACAGCCACACACACTTGCACAATAGGTCACCTGCATATTATAGCCACACACACTTAAAAATATGCCTCATGGGAATTTTTTTAATCACTCATGCATTTGAGTCCATGAGGTCTGCTTCTGCATATTGCAGTATATAAAGTTATAGGGCTACGAAGCTCACAAAAATTGCTACAATCTAATACACTTTTGTTTATATTGGTCGAGCAAGTATGAAGTGTGGAAGCTATGGATGTTGTTTGCACCTGGCCTAGCTGGAAACTTCCTGCTCATAATTCATTGCGGGGCAGCAGTGTATTAGTTCATCAAAAGTAATGGGCATGAGCATAGTCAAGTTCATGCAATGGGGTTCAAGTTCTGGTTGAAGTGTAGATGCACTACCATTGCCAGTTGCAGAGGTGCTGCTTCTTCCCAGCTATTGTAGTCCTATAGCATTTCAACCAATACTTGAACTCCACTGCATGAAATACACAAGGCTCACATCCATTCAGTGACACTTCTGGAACAACCTCTTACCTAGGACACTGGTGATATTTTTACTTGGCAAAGGTGGTAGAGTTCAGTACCAACAAGACTTGATTTCCATTGTCCATATTTCTCAATGTAAATGAAAAGCATATCAGATTACAGTGAATGTTGTGAGCTTTCCAGCCTTGTTATTTGGTTCATATACACTACATAGTAGCAGTGCTTATGGGTTCATTGAATGACCATCATTTACTAGGTAGATATTGATAACATAAGTAGGCATGGATAAATCTATGCATAATAATACTCATTTTGGCAGCCTCTTGTACTCTAAATGGATTTTATCCTATTCCAATTCCCAAATCATGTCAAGCATGTCTTTAATGCTTCATGAAGGTACTCAACTGGCAGTCAAAAAACTGCTAGAAATGTGAAATTCGATCTTCAGGATCCATTATCTATCATCTACAGAGAAGTTACCACTTGGTTTCCTTAGAACCTATCTCTCTTAACAGTTCAAAAACCAACACTAGCCACAAATCAGTTATGAATAACCTTACATAAACCATCAGTGCATACACATACAAGTTACTGAACTTTGTCACATCTAACCAACATGTGATGGGTGTGGCTGAGTGTGGTGTTTTAGGGGTATGCACTCGTATGATAATCATCTGGACAGATATATTTAAAAAGTTCCTTCCTTTCGTATGAATATCTTTACCAACAAAAATATCCCACTCCATGATATCATGTAAACTAATTGTCACATTATTGTTTGTGTGCTTCTTGTTGTATTATTTTATGATATATTGTAACTCATGCATAACTTACCAATGCTGTCGATCTCTGGATGATTGTGTTTGAGAGTTTTATTCCAATCAGGCCAAAGTTCAGTGAAGTTAGCTTCAGTGTTCTCATTCCATTCTGTACCAAAACCATTGTTATGGGGTCAACACTGCTAACATCAGAGAAATACCAGTATACTGGGAAGTGGGGTGCACTCCCTATATGGCCTTGACACTTATTTCAAAATGGTGCACAGCAAATATCAAAGCTCATATTTCAGCTCAAACTCAGATCGGGGCAGCTTCTTAGCTGATAAATGGTTATAGCCAATATTAACTCTCCAAGCTTGGTTGCTAAGGCAGTAAACAAGCAAAAACAACAACAAGAAGTGTGAAAAACGTTGATGTTCATTTTCAAGGTCCATCATGTTTCTATCTCACTATTTTCACTCGCAATTTGTACAATAAGTGAACTCATAGAACTATTATTACTACAGGACTCGAAATATTCCAACGCATGACTAATCTATTTCTTGATTGTGGAATAAAGTATTTGGTAAGAAACAGCTAGGGGTTTCATCAATGAAGCTAATGCATTGCTCTATTATAACCAGAATGAGTGATCTGCACTCAGTTCTGTTGCTTGGTTTGTGGAGTTCATCCTCCTGGGCAATTGTTACTATAGGTGATTGTAAATGATCCTCAGCTAAAACATTTGCTGTTTGTTTGGTTGGTGGAGTTTCCCTGTGCAACTGTTACCAACGTTTTGAAGGAAGCTATAAATGGGTACAGTCAACAATAGCAAGAAGACATGCTATGTGCCAGTTTCTGGACAACATTGTCTGCAGTCAACAAACAGGACTTGATATTCGGTGTGTGTGTATAACAACAATGTGCATTTTTTTTGGCTGGACCATTTTTTAAAAATAATTTAACCTGATGAAGATTAAAGTACTTTGGTTGAAACATCGATAAAAATATATAAAAGGATAGAAAGAGAGAGAGATCTACAGAAAGTGTTTTAAAAAAACAACCCAGAAACTTTGAGTGGGTGTAGCCTCTACTGCTTCAATGATACAAATAAAAATGTTTGTATTTTGTTTTAACATGTAACAAAGTAAACAAGTCCGTGCCCATGTTGACCTCAACAAGTTAATGGCTCCGAAACATTTAATTAAAAGCAGTAAAATTTTGGTCCACATCATGATCTATAATGTTGGTGTCCATTAAAGTAACGTCGATTAGTTTGTTTCCTTTTAACAGATTTCAATATAAGTGGTTATTATTTTATTTCGTTCTTGTAACATGTCTAAAGGTGCCCAGACATGACTACGAGTACATCTGGAATGTTGACATCGTGTACATCTGACATGGTGTGCCAAAATTATCATTATCATTGAAATTACCATGAATTTGATCATTCCTAAATAACGTAAAGTTTCAGCTAATTGACTAGTGGCTTACTTCTAAATTCTTAGAGTTTATGGCCAAAGTAAGGAGAGGCATTTCAAACAAACAGGAAGCTCATATATATATATATATAAGTAGAACCATGCAGCATGAAAGTAATTTTATCCAGAGCAAGTTTTCATTGACGAGGTCTAGGTATAATAGAGCCACTCCTCCTTCCACACATGGTGTAAAACACATAATAAATAACATGAATGTGGGTACAAAGGTGGGGCTGGACAGTGTGCTATAATTATTCCAGATGCATTCGTAAAAGCTGGTTGTTAGGCAGATGTGTTTATAACACCAATCGGTAAGAGATACAATGAATGACCTTCTCAATTATAATTTTTTACTCTCGATGTTTTGATGCGCAGCCTTCATCAGGAGTTCAATAATAATAATAATAATAATAATAATAATAATAATAATAATAATAATAATAATAATAATAATAATAATAATAATAATAATAATAATAATAATAATAGTAGTAGTAGTAGTAGTAGTAGTAGTAATAATAATAATAATAATAATAATAACAACAACAACAACAACAACAACAACAATAATATAATAATAATAGTAAACTATGATTATAACAGAATAATTTAAAAAAATGGAGGAAAAAAGCTTATCTGCGCCAGTTAGCGAGTCCTTAGCAGATACCTACCAACGACTTGATAGCAATAGTTCTGATTTGGTCAGTCGATCCTCTTCTATCATGAGGAAAACCTTGTGCTCTGTTTGTGGTGGATCTATGGTGGATCTATGCCTCTGACCAAAGCTGGAGTTTTGCGTGTCCATGGTCCAGTTGATGATCGCTGCCGTGGCTCCCGCTCCACACCTTCACTTCCTTCTACACCTTCTCCAACAACACATCAAAGCAGCGAGTCCCTTAATAGTGAGCAAGTACCGTTTAAGGCTAAGCCACCGTGGATAAAGATTATAAAGAGGATACAAGCAGCCTTGAAGTTAACTGCCATCATTAATGATATTGCGTTGGATATGGATAATCTTCATAAATGGGATAGGTTATTTAAATTTGCTCCTTGTTGTTTAAGAGTTCCTAGCAGGGGTGGGCCCAAAAGAAGCCTTGCCTCGCACATAAACTCTTCATTCGGGATGAAACATACCCAACTCAGACTTATGTCCCAGGGAATAAGAAAGCCCATTTTAATAAAGATCCCTTGGATCTGCTTTGCAAGACAGTTTCATTCAAATTGGAGGAGGGTGATTTCAAGGGAGCGATCCGTCTTACAAGTTCTGAGGATTCTCTAGCAAGTTTTGATGAGAACACACTCAACAGGCTCAAAGACAAGCATCCCTTACCTGACCAGAATACATCTCTGCCCCCTCCTCCAGTCTTTGATGAAAGTGTCTGTTTTCAAGTTTCTGAGAAGTTGATCATAACCGATCATTTCCTTGTGGGTCCATTGGGGATCCTGATGGCCTACATCTGTAGCATCTAAAGGACTTAATCATAGATGCATCTCAAAGTAATAGCGTGAACCTGATTAAAGCCTTGACATCATTTGCAAATCAGGTTCTTGTAGGTAGAACTCCCTTTCCGGTGTGAAGGTGTTTTTTTGTGCCTCCTTAGTTGCCCTCAATAAGAAAGATGGGGTGTGAGGCCCATAGCAGTTGGTTACACGCTGAGGCGCTTAATTGCCAAGGTTTCTAGCATTATGTTGAAAGAGGCTATGAGTGGACTTTTTGCACCTTCTCAGCTTGGTTATGGTACTAAGCTAGGTGCAGAAGCTACGGTCCATGCAGCCAGAGTTTATCTTCAGTCCCTTCAACCGGGCAATGTCCTGCTGAAACTTAACTTTCATAATGCATTCAACTCAATCCATCGGGATAAAATGCTGGCAGCTACTGAGGAATTTGCACCTGAAATTTAGACCTATGTGCACTCTGTTTATAGTTCACCCTCCTCTCTTTTCTTTGGAAGTGACATTATTGATTCTGCAGTAGGAGTTCAACAGGGAGATCCATTTGGCCCACTTCTTTTCTGTCTAACTGTTCACAGTTTCTTGAGGCATTTAAAGTCAGAGTTAAATGTGTTTTACCTGGATGACGGAACTCTGGGTGGTTTGGTGTCAGATGTCGTTGTGATGATTTTCGTAGCATAGAACATGAGGCTGGGAGAGTGGGTTTACAGTTGAACCGAAGCAAGTGTGAGATCATCAGTCACGACTCGGTTGCTATAGGAGAATTCTTATGTGCTGTCCCAGGTATTCAAGTGGTAAACCCTGAAGTAGCCACTCTACTAGGCTCTCCCATTGGTGGTCTAGAAGGCAGTGAGAGATGTATTGAGTCCAGGACTAAACTCTAAACTCTTGGAGCTCTTGGGCGGTAGGCTAAGCCATCTTTATTCACATGATGCTTTGTGTCTCCTCCGTCATGCCTTCTCCATGTGCGAGATCTCACTTATGCTGCTTCAACAATTGTCTGTCAACAGCCAGCCACAAGTTTCACTCCACGATACCTGATCCTACTAACAGTCTCACTTCACTGTCAGCCTTGAACAAGTCTAATCAGTTTGCTCCTTGGTATCTGATTCTTCCCCTTATTCACACTCAAGGAGGTCTAGCACTTTGCTAGCCAATAGTAAATCACAATGAGATAGGTTGGTTTGATTGGACAACTTCACAACAGTTTCACAATACAACTTAACCCTCTCACTGTCAGCATTGTGGAGAATTATTTTAAATTTAACACAGCCACATTAAAAAATTAATATCAAATCAGATATTTAGCTGAGCCATTTACCATTTGGTCAGGTGATAGCATGATTATTTTAGAAGTTGTGGTCAAAAGGTGTGACCACAAACTGACCACATAATATGAATATAATTATGAAAACAATGGTCATAATTAGGAGTGCCATAACTTCTCCATAGTTCATGTTATTTTACTGAATGTTGTATTGACAAAGTTCTTGTTGATAAATAAGGACATTTTTGTGGTCGATTTATGAAGACCTTATTATGGGTTGGCATAACTTTTGTATAGTAATGTATATTCCTAGGTTCTTAGAAGCAAAAGAAAGGATATGGATAGAGCTATTTTATGAGCTATATATCGAGTCTCATTTGATATAATTGTTTGACATAATGTAATCGAAATAAATTTTGGTGGAGTTTGAGGTGAAATCAGTGTCTGTGGCAAAAGTCAACCAAGTTGTGGAAAGCATGGAAACAATTCCGATCCTCCATAATGCAAAGGTGAACATTGCAGTATTTGCATTGCACACGACTATCTCCGAGGTAGGAATGGATGCCTTCACATTCTTCGTCACTTGATTCATCACCAGAAATGTCCCAAGCTGCCCTAGTCACTTGGGAAATAATTTCAGCTATTGACAGTCTCTTCTCCATCGTTGATATCGTCCGACTGAAAATCGTTCGTGTTTTAAATATAATTTCATTAACTTTCCTTCGTTGAACCGCCGTAATTTTTTTAATGTAAATATAGTTTGAATTGAGCTATCTTTTGATATAAAAATGATTGCCTATTGACAAATGCTTATATTTTATTTTATTATTCAAAGCCGTATGGCGCCATTGACAGTGAGAGGGTTAAACAATGCATAAGTTCAATAAAAGGCATAAGTTCACTTTTGAATAACACAATAATCCGTATCTCTGGCAACAGCTAAAACGGTCCCTTTTATAATTTACACGCTGACCTTGGTCTTTACGTCACCGTAATGTGACGTCACAGACCTTCTAGAAGGAATTCAGGGATTATGGCTGCCAAGTCAGGTGAGTCATTAACCTCCGTAAACACACGTTCTTTTGCAGGCTTCTGTGGTTGGCTTCCCTCATCCTTGCAATCATCACTGGTTTAGGGGGAGTGTCTTTACTTGGTCACATGCCATGTTTACAACATTCGATTGTTCTTCTTCTTGTGCAGTCAGAGTGCTCATCTCTGACATCCCTTCCTCCTTATGAAGAGATCCCTGATCTCTGGAAAGGCCATCAGCATTTGCATTAGCATGCCCACTTCTGTGAACCACTGTAAAATCTAAAGGTTGCAAAGCCAAGGCCCATCTTGCAAGCCGACCATGGCTGTCCTTGAGGGTAGAGAGGTGGGTAAGTGGGTTGTGGTCCGTCTCCACTTTAAACCGCGTCCCTTCCAGGTAAGTGCTGTAATGTTGAATACCCTTTACAATGGCCAAGGCTTCTCTCTCAATTGCGGAGTAGTTACACTCCCTCGGCAATAGTTTCTTGGATCCAAAGGCTATGGGGTGTTCCTCGCCCTTCTCATCCACCTGACTGAGTACAAAGTCTAGACCCGTGTCAGATGCGTCGGTCTGCAGCACAAAGGGTCTTGACCAGTTCGGAGTGATTAACACAGGAGCCTTGGATAGGGCTTCTTTTAGTGACTTAAAGGCCTCTTCACACCTTGAGGTCCATCTTACTGTTTTTGGTTGGTTTTTCTTTGTAAGATCAGACAGGGGGTTGGCAATGGTGGAGAAGTTCAGGATAAACTTCCTGTAATATCCGCACAACCCCAAGAATGACCTTACCTGCTTCTTCGTTCTGGGTTGAGTAAACTCCTTCACCGCTAAAATCTTACACTCCATGGGTGCTACCAAGCCTCCTCCCACTACATGCCCCAGATACACACATTTGTTCTGGGCAAAATGGCATTTCTTTTGCTTCACTCGGAGTCCAGCTGCTCTTAACCTCTCAAAGACTTGTTTCAAGTGTCCCACATGCTCCTCCCATGTTGCACTGTGGATCAAGATATCATCCAGATAGGCCACCGTAAACTGGTGCAGCCCATGGAGTATCTGATCCATCTGTCACTGGAACGTTTACGCAGCCGACACTATCCCAAATGACATGGTACAAAACTGGTAGGGTGTAATGAAGGCTGTCTTCTCTCTGTGATTGGGGGCTGGTAATACCCCTTGGTTAAGTCCAACGTGGTTATATACTTGGACGCTCCAATCCCATTTATTAGCTCTTCTATGTGGGGTAATGGGTACGGGTCACCGATGGTGATGGCATTAAGCTTTCTATAATCCACACACAAGCGTTGGGACCCATCTTTCTTTGCCACCAACACTATCGGTGCTGCCCATGGACTCTTGGACGGTTGGATTATCCCTTGTTCTAGCAGGGTACTTATCTCCTTTCTTAAGAATTCTTGTGAGTGGTGGGCCATAAGGTGGTAATCTGATAGGTGGGACTTCGTTGGTTGGAATTTCATGACACACCAAATCGGTTTGCATTCACCACTTCCAATGGGGAGTGTCTTTACTTGGTCACATGCCATGTTTACAACATTCGATTGTTCTTCTTCTTGTGCAGTCAGAGTGCTCATCTCTGACACTCCATGCCAAAGTTATTATACAATCTCCGCACTTCTCCCTGCTTTTCTTCTCCGTTAAAGCTCAAAGAATTTGACTCTGCTCAGTGTGCCATCCTCAGCAATATCACCAATGTTAGCATCGGATCACACAGTCTACAGGCCTCTTTGCCAGCAAAATTTGGTGGCCTTGGGATTGTCATGTTGGCTCCATCGGCTTTCCTGGCATCCGCTTCGGGTTCTCTCAATCTAGTTCACCGAATCTTGCCCCAGAGGATTTGAGGGCTGTAGTGATCCTGCTTTTCAGTTAGGTATGGAGGTGTGGAGCAAAGACATAAATGTTCTCGCTCCCTCAGATGAGTCATCCTTTTCCCAAAAGTGTTGGGACACTCTGCATGTGAAGGCCTGCCTAAACAAGCTTGTGGAAGGAGCACAGGATGATACTGCGCGTGCTCATGTTAGAGCTGCTACCAAGAGTGAAGCAGGTGCCTGGCTCCATGCCCTCCCTAACTCTTCGTCTTGGTGTACCGCTTTGTAGTCCTCACCAGAGTCTTCAGTGTGGAGCTCCAGTTGACCAGCAGGGTACTCATGGACTGAATTGCAGAAAGAGTCAGGGCCGCCACTCTCGACAGGCTGCTATTAATCAAGTGATCCAAAGATCTCTATGTTCCGCCAAAATTTCCTCTCACCTAGAACCAGTTGGCTTGGATCATGATGATGGCAAACATCCTGCCGGTACCACAGTTGTGCCTTGGAGGAATGGGAAGGTTCTAGTTCGGGATGCCACATGTTCAGACATGTTTACTTCCTCTTATGCGGATTTGAGGTCTGGAAATCCTCGAACGGTTGCCAACAGAGCTGAATTCCTGAAGAAACGAAAGTATTGTTCAATCAGAGACACCCACTATTTCGTTCCTCTGGGCTTCGAGACCACGGGTGTATTTGGTGATGAGGCTATGTCCTTTATTAAGGAGTTGGGCAGGAAAATTAAGGAGGAGACTAGGGAGGCTAAGGCCCATTTCTACTTGCTACGGTTGTCAGTAGCAATACAGCGTGGAAACGATGCTGCTGTGCCGGGTGCAGGAAATGTCAGACTACTTTTAACTTATTATTATAATTATTATTGTCAGTATTAATTCGCATTACTTAATTAGGTGTGAATGGACTCTGATATTGCCTTTTTATCATATTATGTGTAAAATAAATTACATAACAATCATAACAATGATAAATATTATAAATAAATAGAATTTAAAAAAATAACAATAAATTATTATTATTAATATTTAAAAAATAAATAACAATAACAACGACAATAATAATAAGAACAAAAATAATAAATGCGTGATATTAAAATAACTGAATACAGAACAATTATGCTGGTCGTGGCTCTTATTAGTGGAGCCAGGCTAGTCCATTCCATAGTCTCGACTGAACCGCTCACACTTTAGTGCAGGCTGAAGTGCAGTGTCTCCTTCACCAGGCCTGGTAAAAGATGGTGGTTTCTTAGGATGTCCATTATAGGCATCTTGATGCTCATCTCCAGTCTTCTGTTGGTCTCCCCTATGTGCATGAGTGTATACTAGCTGGTAAAACATCCTTCACTCTGCTCAGTTGTGTCCTCAGAGTTCTTTTCGATCTGAAAACGACTTTGATGTTGAACTTCCTGCAGACCCTCCTGATGTCTTCACTCACCACACTTTGTTTTCCTACATCTTGGTGGGATCCTTCTTCAGTATTCCATATGTCTTAGTCTCCAGCATTCCTGTCAGCTTTGAAATGTAACTGTCTTTTATCATCAGAACTGTTGTCTTTCTCTCTGTCTGCTGATCGTGATCTCTACCATCTTTCAGAGTTCTCCCAGGGCCTTTCTCTGTTCCTTCATCAGATTGTCCTTTGGTTTCCTTATACTTCTTAAAATTTCACATATTCTTCCTCGATATATATAGCACATGAGCTTCGAAGCATGACCACCATATTATTGTATTCAGTCATTTATCATTCTTTGTTGATTCAAGGATGTCTTTAATTATTATTTATTTTGTTGTATTTTTAAATTTATATTATTTTTATTATTATTGTTATTGTTATTGCTATTATTGTTATTGTTATTGTTATTGTTATTATTGTTATTATTATTATTATTATTATTATTATTATTATTATTATTATTATTATTATTATTATTATTATTATTATTATTATTATTATTATTATTATTATTATTATTATTATTATTATTATTATTATTATTATTATTATTATTATTATTATTATTATTATTATTATTATTATTATTATTATTATTATTAATACTATTATTGTTGTTGTTGTTTTATTATTATTGCTGTTATTATTTTTATTTGTTCATTTATTTTATTTATTTTTTATTAATTTATTTATTATAATTATATATTTATTATTGTTGTTATTGTTATTAGTTGTTATTGTTATTAGTAGTAATATTTAATTTTTCTCTTGTTATTATTTTATTTGTTTTTTAATTTTAATTTAATTTTACTATAGTTTATTTTTTTGTTGTTTTAATTATTTTTACCTTCTTTATACATACGGTTCACATGCAGTTCACTTGCTGGGCACATGGTTTGAATCACGTGATGAATAGGTATATAACATGCTCATGCAAGTCTTGGTATTCCTGATAAAGGCTAGCAAACTGTTGTAAGAGTAACGATTCATAATTGTAATTTTATTATGTCAACTGATAGTTTATTGAGTTAGCCATAGCAACTAAATATTGTATGCGAAAACTTACTGTTAAGAGGGACTACTGGGCTGTTGTAGAACTTGATAAAAACATTGTCATCAGAGTATTTGAAAGGAGCAAGTGGCAACTCAAACTTTTTGTTGTAGAAGTCAGTCAAGTAATGAGTCTTATTGACATCATCGTACCTAGATGGCAGACGCATAGCTCCACCTAATGAGTGCACAAAGAACAACCATATGGTATGTTAAAAATTGTGATGGTGATTTTGAGGCAGCATGTGGTATCAAAATTACTTCGTAATTCACTGGAAAATTTTCCTTGTGAAAGAAGAAACCGACTGTTAATTAAAAAAATATTTTGTCTCCTGGAAAAGTTGTAATAATCATGTGAACAAGAAAGAATGCATTGTTAGAACTGTATTCCATGCTTGCATTGTTAGAACTATTCCATGCTTTGTAACCCTATATAACCCAGGACGGGTTATTGCAGAGTCCAGGACGGGTTATTGCAGAGTTACCGTGAACACAAACCTCATATAAGAAAGGTAGGCAGAGCTACAACTCCCTGTAATTTCAGTAACATATCTTTACAAATTAACCTGCTGCTTGGTTGAGATGGATGAAAGACACTTCATGTACTCCTGTGATTGTTTAACCCTGAGACACTTCCATGTATACTTTGCTGTGAGATATAGATATATAGAGGTCGGTGGACAGTAAAAAAAACACCAAAATTTTTGTATCCTCATATATAGCTTTAAAAAAATTCTTTGCAATTACTTTTGGCACCAGAAGATAGCCAATGATGTACTCCTATGAAGGGTAGGAGGGCTGTATATACACAAGGTTGATTCATTTTCCAGAATACCACATAAAAGGGAAATGGGGAAATGGGAGGTGAATATTGATTTTTTTTATACAGAAGAACAGGCAAACTTTGAATTTTTTTAATGGAATTTTTTTTTGGCTCAAAGCTAATCTGTGCACAACCTGTGAATGGAAGTGGTTACAGGAACTAGGTGATTTTAAAAGATTTTCAAGGGTATTTTTAAGGAGTCATACTTAGTATCATGTACAGATCTACTAGCCCCCCATAGAGTACATCATCATTGGAAAGACTTTGAAACAAGCTATCTTGTGGTACCAAAATTATAATTAATTTTTTATGAAGATACATATCCTCACAAGTTTCTCCTCTACTCCATAAGGCCTCAATTTGTGCCCCAGTCCCTCCCTCATATGCCTTACTTATGTCCAGGAAAGCCAGATATGAATTTTTCTTCTCGCTCTTCCACACTTCATAAACTCCTCTTAAAACCAACCACTAGTCCAAACATCTCCGACTCCTAAATCCTTCTTGTGCTTCTGTCAAAATCCTATCCTCAGCAAACCCTCCCACCTCACCAACACTCTCACAAACACCTTCAGCACACTACAACATAAAGCAATTCCCTGCTTTGTCCTCATCGCCATCTTTGTGGAGAGGTGCAAGTAAACTCCTCTTCCAATCCACTGGGCAGCACTCAATCCTCATCACCACACTCATCACCTGCACCATCACCTTCACCAACCTTCTACCTCCATACATCAGCATCTCATTCAACATTCCATCAGGGCCTGGTGCATTTCCTCCATACATCAGCATTTCATTCAACATTCTATCAGAGACTGGTGCATTTCCTCTCTTCAAACACTTATGAAGATAAAACGGTCAGTTAATAGAGGTAAAAGTGAAAAATTGGGTTATATAATTAAGGTGTGCAGGGCACTTCTATATTTTGACAAAACAGCAGCCAATAAAACAAAGTTTATAAACTCAGCTGAAACTCATTTTGGCAGCTTCTTAGTGTCATAAAAAATGTCTTCTGCTGATTTTGAACCCTCAAGCGTGCCTTTCATTCGGGACTGTTAAAACCATGTTTCATCTTCAAGATCTTGTATTCCATCTACTTTGTCCCCCTCACACATAACTTGCATGTAGTAGGTCTGTTCATCATAGCTTGACCACTACAACAAACTGTAAAATATGAATCGGTTTATTAATTTAGCACCATCTATGTATACCATATTTCCGGGATCAGATGCCACTCTTATTTAGTCGCCACTCTCTAATAGTGATCCCCTGCTTCCCCTTGCTGAGTGAAATAGTGGCCACTCTTGAAATGTAGCCACTCTTGAAACATAGCCGCCTGCATTTCCTGCTGTAATACCCCCACAACCCACGCGCTCTCTATATTTTAAGTCCATGCATAACATGCACAATAGCACAGCATTGCTTTGCTCAGTCCACAGTAAAAGCTCAGTCCACAGTAAAAAGACTATTAGGAAAGAGAAGAAGGAATGGGAAGAGTACTATAAAGAAGAAATTAGAGAGAAGGATTGGACTAGTTGTAAGCTGTTTTGGAATGATTTAAGAGCAAAGAGGAAGGAGAGAAGGATAAAAGGAGTGAAAGATGATGAGAAAGAGCTGGGGAGGAAAAATAGTACCAGAATTAGAGATAGGAGATGTGATTGTGCATGAGTTGGGTATGTTGAGGAAGTAAGTTGGGATGCAGTAGTAGAGGTAATGAAGTGTTTGAAGAGAGGAAATGCACCAGTCTCTGATAGAATGTTGAATGAGATGCTGATGTATGGAGGTAGAAGGTTGGTGAAGGTGATGGTGCAGGTGATGAGTGTGGTGATGAGGATTGAGTGCTGCCCAGTGGATTGGAAGAGGAGTTTACTTGCACCTCTCCACAAGGATGGCGATGAGGACAAAGCAGGGGAATTGCTTTATGTTGTAGTGTGGTGAAGGTGTTTGTGAGAGTGTTGGTGAGGTGGGAGGGTTTGCTGAGAATAGGATTTTGACAGAAGCACAAGGAGGATTTAGGAGTCGGAGATGTTTGGACTAGTGGTTGGTTTTAAGAGGAGTATATGAAGTGAGGAAGAGCGAGAAGAAAAATTCATATCTGGCTTTCCTGGACATAAGTAAGGCATATGAATGAGGGAGGGACTGTGGCACAAATTTAGGCCTTATGGAGTAGAGGAGAAACTTGTGAGGATATGTGTAGGATTGTATAGTGGGGTGCAGATGACAGTGATATTGAACAGAAGGAGATCAAGGTGGTTCACTGTGGAGAATAGACTAAGGCATGGATGTCTTTTAACTCCACTTCTTTTCATTTGATGGGAATGGCAGAGGAGTTGGAGAGAGCAGAGCTAGGAGTCAAGGTGGAAGGCTCTTGTGGGACACTTATGTATGCAGATGATGTTATTCTTCTGGAGAACTCAGGGGTGGAACTGCAAACTATGTTGGATGTGGTACAGGCTTGTGGAAGGTGAAGTTTAATAGTAAGAAGAGCAAGGTCATGGTTGTGGGGAAGAAGGAAGCAGGAGTGAATTGGAAGATTTGGTGAGGAGATATTGGAAGAGATCAAAGAATTCAAGTACATGGTTTGATAGGAAGCTAAGGGGTAATGTTCAGTTAGAGAAGATGGCAAAGAAGGCAGAAGAATGGGTTGAAAAGTTGACATGGATAAGCGGGCAGGTACAAGTAGACAGAGGAAGAATGGTGTGGGAGCTTCTAGTGAGACTTAGTATGGAGTATGCAGCCAAAGTGTGGTGGACAGGAGGTTATAATGCTTGCAAGAAGTTGGAGTCAGCACAGATGAGAGTGGGTAGGAAATTGTTGGGAGCAAGTAATACATTAGCAGGAGTGGCAATACAGGGAGATATGGAGTGGTGGAAAGGAGAAAAGAGGTGAAGGTTTTGTTCGGTAAGAGATTAGGGGTGTTGAGACACTTATGTATGCAGATGATGTTATTTTTCTGGAGGAATCGGAAGGTGGGAGATCTTGAGGAGAAAATATGAGATAAACAACGAGGTTGGGTCAGTACATAAGTGGAAGGGGAAAATGAAGGTGAGAAATAGGAAGGATTGGGAGGAGGAAGTAAACGGCAAGAGTACGCTGAAGTTTTATAAATTGACAAAGAATGGTGTGGGTGGAGAGGAATGCATGTGCAATATCCAGTCTAGCTGAGCTGCGTCAACGAGCAGTTGCATGTCTTCCTAACCAAGAAGTGACCAGTTAGTTTCCTCAGAAGTATTGCTTGTTGTGATAACAGTTAACAGCACTGGCCCTCAACAAAACCGGTATCTATATCTATTCCTGGAGAAGGCTAGAGCATCTAGTCGAAATGTCCTGAGAGTAAAATTCATTGAGAAAGTCATTGTAACTATCATCAGTTGGATTCCTCAAAAGTATCCATGTGGCAATAGTTAACAGATCAGAACTGAATCAACAAAAGCTGCACACTTTCCTACCAAGAAATGATCAGTTGGTTTCCTCAGAAGTTTACTCCTGTGAAAATGGTTAACAGCATGACCTTCAACAAAACCAATGCATATGTCTATGGCATGTATATTATATGGCATGTGAGTCTACTTTAAAATAGTAATACACATGATAACATGTATGATTGGTTAGTTCTGGTATAAAATGATTTTAATTACTAGAAATGAAGCAAGAATTTACCAATGCAGACAATCAAAATTTAAAGAACCCATTAATAAAAATGGAAGCCAATCTGTAATTGGTATTATATTTAGAGTTCATCAATAAAGATTCTGTAAATTTTGGTTGTCTGCAATGGTAAATTCTTGTTACTAGTCTCATATGTAGTCCTTTTTAAGGGAAGACGATAACATTTTTTACAAAGTGTAAAAAAAACCCTGTGTGGTTATGATCTATACATTATGAACTTGAGACATAGATCACTCTCTCTCTGTGTGCTCTCATTTGATATAAAAAAATTGTAGCATAGGTTCAACAATATACCCAAGTTACAGGCAGTCATAGTTGGGGTCCTCAAAACTTGCAGGCCACAAATTCTCTGCAGAGTTGTAGCCCCGAAAAGGGCTATATAGACAGTTACCAGTAACTAGAAAAAGTCCTACTCTACAATAAGAGTGTTTTTATTAGGTGCTAAAACATAAGTGCATGATTAAGCACGCAGATGGAAAATTAATTTTAGGAAATAAACGATGCTTGCAGAAGGGGAGAACTTTGGAAATCTGCTATCGCAGAGCTTGTAAAACCAATACCATCCAATCTTGTGGGAAAAGACCTCTGTGATCAATAAAGCCAGCAAATGGAGAGAGTTTCTCTTGAAGGAGGCTGCATATCCATCTCAAGATCCTTAAATATTTCCTATTTGCCTAAAGAAACACCCCCCATTCAAACATTGGGTTCTCTCCATTTGAAGTAGTCTTGGGACGGCCCATCAAGGGTCCTCGAGGTACTGAAGGAAGGATGGATGATTGGGGATATAGCACAATTCAGTATAGTAGAATGGGTAAACACATTGGGAGAGAGGTTAGCAGACATAAAAGAGGTCGTTAGCAACTGGGAAAAGGTGGCCAAAGGAAAAATGAAGGCCTCATATGATAAACAGGCAAAGGAATGTCAGCTTGAAGAAGGCACTCTTGTACTAGTAAGAACCCCTGACCTTAAGGGCAAGCTAGAAGATGTGTGGGACGGGCCATTCGAGGTCACCAGACGTATTTTCCCAGTGACTTACGAGATAGCCGTGCCTAGACGAAGGAGTAAACTCCTTCAAAGTGTAGACTACACCAGATGCGGTGATAGTTGGGTAAGAGGTGGAGGAACCTCAGGTAGACAGAATTAAGCTTACATAACCACTCTCCAGACCCAACAGGTTGAAGTAGAACACATGTTAGAACAACACCGGGAAGCAGTATGCACGAAACTAGGAAGAGCAATAGACACTGTCACACTACCAATACGGGCATGTCTCAGCCCCTCAGGACTTGCCAATGCAGGCTGGCCCCGGCATGGAGAGATAAGATGCAGGAGGAGGTTCACACTCTTGTAAGGTTGGCATTCTCAAACCCTCCTTCATCTCTTGGTCCTCCCATGGTACCAGTAAGGAAACCAGATGGCTCAGTCAGACTCTGTATAGATTTCTGTCACAACAAAAATGTCACCCAGCCTGATCCCTATACTATGCCCTGAGTTGATGAGATGATTGCCCAACTCAGCAAGGCTCATTACTTATCTAAATTGGACCTCAAAAAAGGGTTCTACCAAATTCCCCTAGCTGAGGAAGACCAGGACAAATCGGTATTTTGCACTCCATGGAGTAAATATCAGTTCACGGTCACGCCCATTTGTTTGCCAAATGCTCCGGCGACCTTCCAGCATATGATGGTACTGGATGGCACGCTGGAATTTGCCGGGGCATACATAGATAATATTATTGTTTATAGTCAGTCTTGAGAAGATCATACAACACATGTTGCACTAGTCGTAGATCACCTGAAGAAGTTCGGCTTGACAGCAAAACCATCGAAATGCTAGTGGGAAGCATCTTCCCCGACATTTCTAGGACACACTGTTGGGGGTACAGTGTCAGTCCCTGACTGTCGAGTCATCAAAATCAAACAGTACATCAGACCCATCACTAAATGCGACATACACGCTTTTCTCGGAACAACAGGCTATTACAGGAAATTCATTCCTAGCTATGCGCACTACTCTGTGGCATTGACAGCCACAACATGTAAAGTAGCACCCAATAATGTTGTGTGAGCTGAAACTATGTCTAATGAATTTCCATATCTATGTACAGTACTTCCTTGTATGCATGTCCATACTCACTATCCCTATACCCTCTGATAAGTTTGTGTTACAGACTGACGCTTCTGCTCAAGGCACCGCTGGTGTTCTCAGCGTAACCAGGACAGAGGAAGAGCTACCGGTTGGCTTCTTCTCATGCCAGTTATGTCCGGCAGAGACAAGATACTCTGCTACAGAACTTGAGGGCCTCGCCATCGTCAGGGCGATACAGCACTTTGGAATATATCTCATGGGCCAGGAGTTCTCAGTGGTAACAGACCACAAGACTCTCACCTATCTATAGATGCCAGAACATCTCAACAGACGAGTGATGTGGTGGGCACTCCTACTACAGCCTTATACCTTTCATCATGAGATACTGACCCGGAGCCAGGAACGGTAATGCAGATGGCCTGCATGGGCCAGAGCAAGATCAAGATCGAATAACTTCTCTGGAAGGGGGTGGTGTCAGTTCCCAACCCTGCAGGCACAGCCCTGCAGAAAACATCAGACAATAGAGAACTAACCAGGAACTTATATCAAAGACATTCTCGTAGACCTACTAACTACATAAATCAACACTTATATCATCCCCATGGAATTTACATTGTTTTGTGTGCAAACACCTTTCTCGAGAGGCCTGGCCTGTAAGGGTATTTAAAACCCTCTACAGTCTCAGCCTGTCAGTTCTCCTTTTGCTCTACTTCCTACCAGATTGACTTCACTATCTTTATTTCAATCATAAGTTAACTTAACCCTTTAACGGATGTAAGCGCCATATGGCGGAGGAGCTCACCAATCACTCGTTGATCGTAGAGCAATAATTTATATATCTAAAAAAACCTACGTTAATACTCCACATACGCAAGAAATTTCAAATCCGTAAACATCCAGGAAGTAAGAGAAAACAGTGCGGTTAGTCGGGTTAGTCGGTTGATGGAAAATGTCCGAAGATTTATTACTCTCGAGGAAGTGCTTGCTGAAGTTGCAGACTACGATATTGCCCTTTCCAAGGATGAATCTGAGGAAGAAGAGGGTGAAGGCATCTATTCTTACCTGGAAAATGCAAGCTCCAACAGGACTGCCACGGAAAGCTTGGCCATGGAGGCAGGCTGCGTCTGATAGCGATTTCCTGCTCTCTGATGAGGAAGACATGGGCCAAGAAGACCACGAAGGCTTCCCAGGTTTGGGAAAGTATATATGTAGCTGTAGTAATGTATTAGCATGTTTTGACCATTAGAAAGATTTTTTTGTTCAAATTCAAGTGTAAACTTTGTGCTATTCCAAGTGATTGTTCTTACTCTAACTCTAACTTAGATTCTCTGAACTTTCTCTAGCACTGTAATAGTTATCTGTAGAGTGTGTGTGTCATGTAAAACAAAGAAAAAAGATGTTCTTGTATTGATAAACAAGTTATAAACACTATAATTCTATATAATGATATTCATGTTTGTGGTTTTTGTTTGTGATTACGTTTGTGCTTTGATAATTTACCACAATGTTTGTAAACAATGGTGCTATCACATACCTCAATTACAAGGGGTACATATGCATTCCTGATTTTATATAGATTTTTAACTGAAATTGTTATTTTCTTTCTGGAATCCGTCCATGAAAGGGTTAATGCCTAACCACCTCACAGTCTAGCTGGCAGAGGAGGACTCTGGTGGCAGGAGAATTGTTTGTCTGGTATATAGGCAGAGTATTTCTGCCCCTGTGTTTGTGGACTCGAACAGGTATAACTATGCTAAAGTTATATGCAGCCAAAGTGGGAGTACTCAAAATCTGAGTGCCTGAACTGCTGATTGGGAAGTGCTAGCCAGTATCTGTGGTTAGAGTAAGCTCTACTCGACAAAACGAGCATATTCATTAGGCACTAAAATGTGATGAATGCGCAGGTGCTGAAATTTTTTCCCAATATGCCACAGATAGCAATTTCAACTGGCCAATCAGTAGCCACAACTACAAACAGTTCACTCACTTGGATTTTGCTGTATACCACTTTGGCTGCATCTAACTTCAGCATAGTTATACTTATGCAGCTTTTTTTAAAATATCAGAAGAGAGCACACAGAGAGATCTATCATTATCAAGTTCATACAGTGAAGTGTGCAGAATTTATGGAGCTCCAGAGTCATAACCACAAGGTCATGAAACATGGATCTTCAGGTATGTCCCATCTTAAGCACCTTTTATATGCCCAAAGGCCAGGGAAAGAACGACCAGTGAACGAGTAGCATGTTGGTAATTGAGATCTTTAATAGAAGTTGATATTTAGAGATATGTCTGTGTGACAAGTGAACAAAAACAGATTTAAGGTACATGTACCATGTTAAGTTCAGTAATGACTGCACACAACATCACCTCACATTTCTTATTCTACTTGTCGCAAGGTATATATACATCACAACTAGTACAATGAGTATTTATGTACCTTCAACATACAAGCCTTTAGCAAAGCCCTGCTCCTCTGCAAAGGTCTTGATCCTTCCTCCAACTCGTTGCTGCATCTCGAGAATATGCACTTTATGTCCAGCACGCTGAAGCTCAAATCCAGCACACAGACCAGCTATTCCAGCTCCAACAATAACCACTGTCTTTGGTTTTTTAGTCTGGGCACACTTGAATGGTTCAGGATTTTCTTTGGAAGGAAATAACTTAAGCTTGGCACAAGTATAAGGAAGTCCAAAATTCAAGATATCCATGAGCAATGGCTTAACAAGGTCACCTTGCTGCAATGGAGGAAGTGGCTCACCATCTCCTTCTGGTAAGACTTGAATATCAATGTTATAAGCACCAGAATAATTTTTGAGGTCGCCACTCAACCAGTTTGGCTCCCCATCAATGGAACGCAGAAATGCGTTCAATTCACGAGTATCAATATCAATCCTTGACATTGTGCTTGTAGAACTTAATTTCTGAAGGAAAAAAACAAACATGAAATGAAATGAATCTGGGACAATTATAACCTAGGTTGCTATGTGCGCTACTAACAACATTATAGAGAACAATTTATTAATCATATTATTAATCATATTCTAAGAGTTTACAATTCAAGGAGGAATGTAATCTGGACAAGAACACTTCAACTTCAAATCCCTCAATACCGAAATTGAAGAGAAGGTTCGACCTGTTCAGGACTGCCTCTGGCCTGAGCACCACACCTGCTACTCAACAAGTCAGCTCCTTACTCTATTACCAAGGTAAGGAGGGAGGGGAGGCAAGTATATGCTACTGTTATAGAGAACTTTGAATTTTTCAACATTCGAAGAAATGTCATTATTGAGAGAGCCTGACCAGATCAGCTTGAAGAAGAGTCACGGAGAAGTAGATAACTGAGCTAGTTAACTCATTCACTGGTGTAAGCTTATATATAATACGCCAAGAATTTTAAAAAATCGTTCAAAAAATCGATCGGTAAGGTTAAAAAATATCCATAAAGGTCAAAAAGTACATTCTTGCGAATAGGCTATAAACATTCGGAAAAAATTAATATTGAACGTTCAGAATTCGAGCAGCTTTCTCACTGCGAACAAGATGTCCAGTCGTAACCTTGGAGGCAGTGGAGTAGCTACCGTAAGGGCAACCTGTAAAAATTGCACTCAGTACAGGCTGCTATACTAAACTTACTGTGGTAAAAATCACACTCGGTTATCCTGTATATATATACTATGGCTTTCCCAATTATGTATGATAGGTAGCATAATTTTGAGCATAATTGACATACTCCATATAGCAGAATTGGCATAATTGGTAAGGATTTACAGTCAACTTGGGTATAAAAGAATAGCATACTTGCAGAAAAAATAAGCAAAGCCAGCAGCACTAATGAAATAAGTGGGATAGTTAACAATAAGCTGTGGTTTAACCACAGACCTGACCTTTAACCATGCCCTTGAACTTTGACCACAATGTTAAAACCCTGGCACATGGTCAAGATAGTGACAGCTGCTCCACCACCTAAAAAGAAAATGAAGCTCATAGCATGCTTTAGGTGAGGTGTTGTTTAAGCAATGTCCAAGTTATTATTAAAACAATTATAGTGCAAGGCAAGGAATTGACCAGGCTGACATGTGAAACAGGTATACATTGCTAATTTAATGTCATCTCTTAGCTACATGATCTCTTAGTTATATATTCAACAATGATCATATTCACTTAATTTATAGATTCTGTTGATGAGGAAGCTGTAAGGTCTGACCCTCATCCTAGCTTTGACTGTGATTTGCATTCACAGGAGCAAGATCCCGCGACCTTCCGAGAAAAGGTGATGAGCGAAGCAGAGACGGTACAACTTCTTAAAAATACGTGGGTCCCACCACGGAATTTTAATTTTCCGAGTAGAGGTAACCGCAAGTACAACCAGGTGTGGGGAAAAGACTATGCATGGTTACGCAGGCCCGGAGGAAGCAAAAAATTATTGGTAGGGCCTAAATGGTTTAGGAAGCCGAGTGTATAATACAACACCATGTTTTGGGATAAAGAATAAAGTCTCTAAAATGTCCCAACCATCTTTCCCCTGTGATCACTCACCACAACAAATTCACTAGCTATATCTATCTTACTTACTAAGAGAATCTGTATGTTCCTTGATTATTTAATCTTGTCTGTGTCATGGAGCTACGAAGGTAATTTTTCACTCTTTGTAAGGCACTAAAAGAACGTTCTGAGGTAGCATTTGTTGCTGACATTCCACCAACAGGAGTTGCATGATGCGGCATACTTGGGTAGCTCTCTTTGGCCTGCACTGAGGGATTGAAAGTAGTCCCTGATATCTAATATCGTAACATCAGCCCCATTTCCTTCAGCAGTACGTTCAAAATCAATAGCAAAGGTAAGAAGTTGAGAACTTAGGAGAACTTGGTTGAAATTAAAATGAGACAGATTCAATTTCATGTTCAAAAGCTTCCCTTTTAGCTGCTTTTCTCAAAAGCTTCTCCAGGTTGCAGTTGACATTGTAACCAGGTTGTTCAAAGCGACTCTTCAAGCAATTTGTGATGTCAATAGCTTCATAGTACTGCTCTCGAAAATAGAGTGTAGCAGACGTGAAAATCACCGCTAGATTCCCCAATTTCATAATGCCGTGGTGTCTCCCGTTGAAGTGGAAGTTGTGGATTGTCAGGGAATCTCTCTCCTTTGTCCGTGACTGCTTCCTCCCCGAGGCTGTGCCTGAAGACAGAGACAGAGCCACTGCGTGAAGTGGGGCCGGAGGACATGGAACGGGTGGTTGGTGAGGTGCTACTGGATGCGACTTTGGGGGAGCGCCGGAGGTCTGGGAAGGCGCAAGCTGACACGACCGCAGAATCCGGTAGTGGAAACCCTGAAAGGGCGTACCCTGGAAACGGGTGACGTACAAAACTGCCAAGGTTTCTGATTGGTTGCGAAGGACGGTGTCCTAGAGACTGAACTGTGGTAGTTTAGAGAGAACTGTGATTTTATTGAGTAAAGTTGTATCGCTAGAGTATTATCGTCTGAGCGTCTTATTTGTATACATGGTCTTGTTGTAGTAAGTTTACTATTGTCCAAATATACCAGTCCTTTTCGTAAGGGGTAATACAATCCGGGAAGTGGATTGATTTCGACTAACTGTGGGTTTTGGTGTGAGACTAGAATCTAAGTTGGTGGCGGGTGTGGAGAGCGGATCTGTAGGAAATCAAGTAGCTTTCCTAGCAGAAGGGTTTTCCCATCACATGGATCACTCACATCCACTAATTGAGCAAATTTGTTAACTTTCTCCCAAAAACAATCTTACAGTTCTTCTGTGTACGAAATGAATTTAGAGTATCAATTACCATCTTGCTGACCGTCTGCAGCAGATATGGTCTTCTTCTGTAATGTTGCACTCAGGTTGTCTGTATGTTGAAATAGCATTTCACCCAAGTGTACACCAAAAAGGAAGTCAAAAGATTTCATCTGTGAAGAAACTCCAATAATTCTGGCCTTTGTTTCAGTATCCCTCGCCAAATCAAGTGCTTCATCCCATGTTGACTGTAGGACAGAATGATACTGTCCAGGGAATCAGCCCTACAGTCCACCTAGTGGGACAAAGTACACTAATGCCTGCTGATGTAGTCATATCACTAGCTTGCTTCAAGTCTGGAAATAAACATTCACGCCTAGGTGAGAATTTAATTAACTTTGTGATTTCGTATGTCACATCAAGTGCATCTCGCATGAGCTTTGTCTATTTTACTGAATCACTTACTGCTAGATTAATAGAGTGTCCATAGCAGTGGGTAAAAACCGCACAGGGTTCCAGATCAAGGATCCTTTTTGCGACACCAGATTTTGCTCCCCTCATGGTACTAACTCCATCATAGCACTGGCCCTGAAGCTTCCATAAGGGTAAATTCAGCCTAACCATGGAATCCTCGTCAGTGTTTCAGCATCAATATGTGGAACTTGGTATAAGCCTATCAATTCTTCAAAAACCTTGAACCGTTCATTAACGTGACGGAAAACAATGGTTGCCTGCTCATTATTGGAAATGTCTGTTGCCTCATCGATCATAACAGTGAGGAAAGGGGACTGTTGCAGTAAAGCTGTAATTTTTCTGAGAATATTATTAGCCATAACACCAAGAATGTCATTCTGAATTTGAAGTGAAGTATATTTGCAAGACTTGCGATTCATTCCACCATTCAATCATTTCAGTATCATCTTGACCATTCATCTTCAGCAGTTGAAGAAAATTTCCACCACCTTCATCCCCATCACCTCTCAGAGCTAACCCTTGTCTAGCCAAATATCGAATGCTAGACACAATCTTTAGAAGCATTTTGCGATTGTACTCTCTTTCTTTGGCAAGTTGCTTCCCAACATCCGTTGTCATATATAGCTGGAATTCTGATAACCACATTAACTACTTCTCGACGACAGTCACTTAGTTGATGTTTTTGGAATAAACTGGTTGCATTTTTCCAATTACTAAATCCTGTGGATGTCTGTAAAAATTTAGTGATTTACATGATACACACACACAGCAAAACTATTGACGAGCTGATGCAGCTTTAGAAGATCGCATTTTCCCATGTTTGAAGCCTGTCGCACAAGTGTGGCAGTAAACAACACGTTTTAACTCATCGTAGTGTAGAAATGGCCATTGCTTGAGCCAAGTGGATTGAAATGACCGACAAACAACACTCTTCAGCCCAAAGGATCGCTTGGGAATTTAAAATTAGCAGGCTGGTGAGGAACAGTAGGAAGTTCTGGGACCTCAGTGAAACTTGAAGGAGCAGCGATTCTAACAAGAGCATATGGTACAGCACATGGTACAGCACATGACCAGAATATTCTAATGACAGCTGGCATCCTAGTGATTGCATGCCAGCTGGCACATTAATTTACAAGCAATTAACAAGCTGGCTGTTAATTAGCTTGCATGCTTCACAAACTTTGGGAGTGTATCATGACATTCTGAGAGTTTTTGATGCAGGCACTGGCTACTCTAAAAATTCAAACTCAAGATCAGCAAAATATTAATGCTGTATAGGCTCCTCCGGGCCTGTTACGCTACTCTGGCAGTACAGATGCAACCTTTTGCTCTATTTGTTTACTTTTTGGAAACCATCCATGGAAGTGGTGTCCACTCAAATGTCTTTCAGACAGTGGGGTTTCATAATTGGAAGAATGCCAAAGATGAAAAACATGGTGCTTTACCTAATCACGAAGTGAGCGAAGCACACCGAGTTGCAGCAATGAAAGCAGTGGCATTTCTTGAAGTTGAAGCAGGTAGAACAGTAGACATTCAGTCTTCCTTGTCTAAGGCTCATGGGGAGGAAATAAAAAGAAATCAAGCCATTCTATTATCCATAATTTTTTTATATATGTGTTTGTCATACTCGGACAGCCTTTTCGTGGGTATGGATGTAACAAATCATTAAAAAGAGAGGATGGAAACTTTGATTTCTTTATACATTGGAAATCTCAGTTTGATCCCACCTTAATAAAGTGATCATCTTACACATGCAAAGAGAAATGCCTCCTACTTGAGCCCAGATATACAAAATGAGCTAATACATTTGGCTGGTTTAGAAATAAGAGAAACTATTTTAGGAAGTGCAAGGTCTGCCAAATGGTTCTCAATGTTAGCTGATGAGTGTACAGATGTGGCAACACATGAGCAAATGGCAATGTGTATCCGGTTTGTAGATGAGGAAATTAGCCAGCCTATTGTACGAGAAGAGTTTCTTGGTTTTGTTGAGCTTGAAAAAACTGATGTGTATCTATTTCTGGAGCCATTATATATTTTATGAAGGATTGTCATCTTGATGTAAGTTATCTTTGTGGACAAGGATATGATGGAGCATCAGTTATGGCTGGCAAAGTTTCTGGTGTCCTTACTAGGATATCCCAAATCCGGCCTAAAGCTTTGTATCAACACTGTAGGGCTCATAATCTAAATTTGGTCATATCATCTTCATATAGGAAATTAGGAATTTATTTGACTCAATAGAGAGTCTTACTTGGTTTCTGGGAGCTAGTGCTAAAAGGAAAGCAATAATGAATAGCTCTAGTGTCAGATGATATCTCTAGCCTTATAATTGAAGATAAAACTGATAATGAACAAGAACTACCGGTGAGTGATGCACTTAGTGAAAGGTTCACTAAGAAAGCAAGTCCCTAAGCTTTGTGCGACTAGGTGGTCAGCTCGTGTAACAACATTATCTAGTGTTATGTCAAAGTATAAGGCAATTTGTCTTGCATTAGATGACATAGCTTCTGAAAGTGCAAATACAGATGCCAGAACCAATGCATTATCTTATCTAAGACTACTGAAAGCACAAACATTCATAGTTTCACTTGTAGTTGGTCAATTTGTTCAGTCATTTTCTCATCGTCTTAGCCTATCCTTACATAAAACCTCATGTGATGTTCTCAAAGCATGCCAAATTGTGCATGTCTGCTTTATCCGCTCAGTGCCAAGAGGAGAAGTTTAGTAAAAGGCTTCCACAATTGCTGCTGAAATTGATGTTAAACTCACTAAACCAAGAGCTCCTAGCAAAAGTAGGCATGGGGCAATGCAGGTAACTCTGAGAGTGCTGAGACTTACTTCAGGAGAAATATCTACTACCCTTTTCTTGATCATTGTATTGCTGAATTTTCACAGCGCTTTCCAGATTCAACTGAGTCAAGGACACAAATTACTCCCTTGTAAGGTTTCAGATATCACAAGCCAAGACGTAGAGTCAGTCAAAAGCTTTTATGGGTCTGACCTGCCTAATGTTGGATGCTTTACATCTGAGCTAGAAATGTGAAGAGCAAAATGTTGTGACATGACCCAAGAAGAAATTAAAAAGTGGACACCCTTAAATTGGCTGACTGGGAATTCTTTCCAAATATGGTATTCTCAAACTCATTTTAACCTTACCAGTTGGTTGTGTTCCATGTTAATGGTCATTTCTCCCATGCGTCGACTAAAGAGTTGGAGTAGATCAACCATGATGGAAGAAAGGCTCTGTGGTTTAGCTCTCCTTTGCATACATAGAGACATGGACATCTCCAGAGAAAATGTTCTGAATCTTCCATAAAACAATGGTCAAGGAAATTTTCAGAGAAGAAGTTGGCATCACAACAACAACTGATCATCAAATTAACCTTGATAGGGTATTCCTAAACCCAGTTGACTCGGGTAAGGATAAAGACTCCTTCATCAGCTATCAGCCAACGTCCTGTGTTGGCATCAAGTTTACTGAAAATATTTGCTCTTGTGGGCTGGGCCAAAGTGTCGTACTTTGGGTGAGTTTTCGACAAGAAACTTTTGATGGATGGTTTTAGGTCCACACTGATTCTAACCTCCCACACACCATGGGGTCGGCTCAGATACCTTGGTGATGACTCCCATTCATTCCATACTCCATGGTTTAGCTCTTCCCTCACCTTCCCTCTTAATTAAATGTGTGGGTACATTCCTTGGAGTGAAAAGAGCATGTGGTTTGGCATCATCCTGTAGCTTGATGGTGTATTCTTCGCCAAATGTGTCTAATACTCTTGGGAACCTTTCGAGAATTGTTTCTTCAGCTTCATCAGAGCAGGCAATAGACCAATAATTGCTGCATCTCAAAAGGTCATTTTTGAGGCTTCTAATAACATAACTCCAGTGTATGAAAGCATACATAGAGAAATTTTCCTCAAATCCACCCAATACTTCAAGAGCTTGGTGTACTGGACCAAATTTGTATGATTGTTGGCCGACATTGGTAAAGTCTTGAAGGTCTCTTCAGATACAGCAATAATCTCCCCACTGTCTAACTTGAGCAGCACCTGTTGGTTCTGCCAAGGCATGGTTGCTGTCCAGGATTTATCCTTATCCGAGTCAACTGGGTTTAGCAATACCTTATCAAAGTTAATTTGATGATCAGTTGTTGTAGTGATTTTCTTTGAGAAGCACTGTAGTGACCTCTCTTGCTGCACCTGTGGCATACCACATCAATAGCAGGGCACCTCTATGTGGTGTCTTAATATATATCTACCACATCTTGTACAAGTTGTCCATAATTCGTCTTAATTGCTTCTCTGCCAACAATGTTGGGCGATGCTAATAGATTCCAAACAAAATATTTTGCATACCAGTATTGGAAGTATATTCTAAATCGATATAATCTATAATCTAGCATATTACGTAACTAACAGAGAGAACAATGTTCTTTCAAATGTTCTTGTTAAGAAGGAGGGCATTGTGGTGTTTGTGTTCCCAACCACAATGTGCATGCAGGTAGATGTAGCTAGTTAGCTTATACTCTCAATAAAAGTTGCAATAATTATTTATTTATTTCAAAAGTGACAAGTCAGAAGTGTGAAGTAACACACCCAAAGTTCAATAGTGACTGTATATATCATTAAAGTGCACTGAATAAGATGTGGTTAATTAACACACACACACACACATACGCAGGACACTACATTTCTCCCCACTAAGATTAAAAGGTGGAAGGTACACAAAAAATGAATTCATGAGTGTGACTACAACACTATGCAACATAATGAGGAGTCAGTGGGTCACCACAGGTCCATACCACACGGTTGGTATATATGTCTTAGGTAGCATAGTAGTCAGAGGCGGTTCAACAACAGTCGGTACTGGAATGTCAGCTGCGGGAGTTGGAGCAAATATAACGAAAACCTTATCATCAGCAGGTAAGTCGGGTTCCACGGAATCGTCAGGGAGCCTGTCTCCATTGGAACTTGGCTAAGGTTTGAAGTGATCGACATACCTACGCCAGATAATGCCATCATGGACTGAATCCAGGTAACTCAAGGGTCCTTGTCTCTCCACAATCACTCGAGATACATACTTGGCACCAGGGCATACATTGCGTACAGTGACTTTTTGACCAACATGAAACTCTTGAACTTTGGCTCATCAGTCATGCTGTGACTTCTGGCCAGCCTGTTTCTCAAACACTTTAGACTCCAACTGTACCTAGCAGATGTAGTCGAGTCCTGACATCTCAACCTAGGAACAGTAAACAGGGAGTGGTTCCAATAGTAGCATGAGGTGCTACTCAATACATGAATAGGAAATTATCCTATCTATGTTGCAGAGGTATACCTTCCTGTCCTCCTGCTCTCATTGCTTCCTTGAAGGTTCTGACAAACCTTTCCGCAAGTCCATTAGACGGGATGATACGGGGCACATTTGACATGTTTTACACCGTTCTGTTTCAGGAATTTTGCAAACTCTTCTGCCACAAATTTGGGACCATTATCGGAAACTAACTGTTCAGGTATATGCCATACCATGCAAATAGGTGCCTAAGAATTCAATGGTTTCTGAAGCAGTGGTGCTCTCCATTTCCTGAACTTCTGGCCACTTTGAGTATGCATCAACCACAATGAGGTCATTAGAACCTAGGAATGGGCCAGCAAAGTCCACATGGACAAGTTACCATGGTCAGGATGGCTATATCCACAGGTGTAATGCTGCCACAGCAGGAGCCTGTTTGACCTGCTGACATCCCACGCTGATTTCACCATCTTCTCAATATCGTGATCTATGCCAGGCCACCATACGTGACTACGAGTCAGGCATTTCATCCGTTGCATCCCAGGAATGGAGTTCCTGCAAAACAGTATGTTGCAGATTCTGGGGGATCACTACTCGAATTCCAAGTATGATACACTCTCCCTCCAACCGTTAAGTCATTACGGTGCCTCCCCCAGGGTTTGAGACTCTCCTGTGGTAAGTGCAATGGTCCAACCATTCTTGATGTATCTAAATACCTTGGAAAGGACTGGATCAGACATGGTTGCTCTCTTAATATGTTGTACAGAAATGGGTAGCATTGCAATCTGGCCAATATTGAAAAGAGTGACCTCAGGTACTTCTTCCTTTGAATTGTGCTGTTGTATTGGCAATCGAGACATACCATCTGGATTCCAGTAATGTGGTTGGCTTGAATAGGATCTCACCTCTGCTGCAGGTATAGAGATAGCCTTGTTAGGGGCTAAAATAGCCAGGAGGGGTTTGTGGTCTGTCACCAATGTAAACTGTCTGCCATAGATGTACTGGTGATATTTCTTCACTGCAAAGATCAAAGCTAAGGCTTCTTTCACTATTTGGGAATAATTCTTCTCACTAGCAGAAAGGGTTCTGGAGGCATAAGCAACGGGATGCTCTGTTGCATCCGGCAGAATATGTGATAAGATTGCTATGCCATAGGCTGAGGCATCAGCTGCCATATGAGTAATTGTGGGTAATGAACTAGGACCTGGGCTGAACTCAATGCCTGTTTAGCCCAGTTGAATGCTCTTTCACCGACATTACCACATTTCCAACTTGCATGCTTCCTGAGTAAGCCATTCAGAGGGTAGAGTTTACCGGCTAGGCCAGGCAAAAACTTGCCATAGTAGGGCTCGTAATTCTGAGACATCTTGGGTCAGGGAGCATTCATAATGACATTAGGAATCCCATGTAACATTGATTCCATAAATTTCTGGAAAATGGTAGGAACGTCGGTAAAGGATATTGGTCAGTTTCGAGGACAGGGTTTATGGTCACCTTATAATCCCCACAAATCCTGAAACTTCCCATCTTTCTTGGGAACTGCAACGATTGGTGTTGCCCCACTCCGAATATGACACCTTCTCAATAATTCCTGCTTTCTCAAGACTGTCCAACTCTTCTCATACGGCTCCTCTAATAGCAAAGGGAACATTCTAGGTCTGAAGAACTTGGGACTAGCCCCTTCCTTGAGTTGCAAAGTTGCTTTTAAGTGTTGACGGTGCCAACTTCTTCTCGAAAATTTCCTTGTATTCCATAACGAGGTTGTCTAACTGGTTGGCTGCATTTATGTTGGAAATTTGGTGCCAGTTCAGACACAATGACTTCAACCATTTCCTTCCCAATAAACTGGATCCTCTTCCTTTGACTATGGTTGCTACTAGCAATTTTCTCTGGCCACTGTATTCGACATTTGACTTCATGTTCGCCCACAACAGATAATGTTTCTGCGGTGTATGTCTTCAGTGCGACCTTCGACTCACGGAGTTAACTTTGTAAACAGGGATCTCCAGATTTCCTGTGAGATGAGTCACTGCTGCCCCTGTGTCAATTTCCATGGGAACAATTTTTCCATCAATTTTGATATCAACCATTATTGGTTTTGTAGTCTCTTCATCACAAATTGTGTAGAGAGCAAACTCCTCTTCTTCTCGATCCTCATACTTCTCTCCATCACTAGTTTAAAGTTCATGGACCTTTCTGAGGTGACGTACTTGGCTGACTTGAAATATTGACGGTGAATGTTCGTTAACTACCATTTGTATTTCCACTGTCAGTATCCCTTCTGGATCTCCTTGGCTGTCTGCATACTGTAGAAATGTGCCCTTGTTTGCCACAATTATGACATTTGGCTGACTTGAACCTGCACTCACTCGCTGGATGATTGGTTCTTCCACAGTCTTGCATTTGGCTGAGTTAACATTCCTAATCCCTTGGAGCTCAGTGCCAGTAAAGCTTTTTCCATTTTTGGCTGCTGCCTCTGCTGACACCACAAGATCTACTGCTTTCTTGAGAGTTAATTTATCCTCAGAAGTAGCCTTTTGAGTATGGCTTCATTTTTCAGTCTGCTAACAAACTGGTCTCTCAGTGTGTCTTCCAGGTGCGCTTCAAAATCACAGAAAATAGCCAGCCTCAGGAGCTCTGCAATAAACTCTGCTACTGATTCTCCTGGTTGCTGTCGGCCTTTGTGGAAATTGGCATCTTTGAGCGATAACCAATGGCTGTGGATCGTAGTGTGACATCAAAGCAGTTCTAAGTTCAGTAAAGTCCTTTATGGCTGGTGCTGATTCTTCAAGACTCGGTAGGTCTTGTCACCTATACAACTGAGCAGGACAGTAGGTTTTTTTCCATCTTGCAACATCATTAACTGTAAAGAAGACCTCCATTCTCTCTAGGTAAGTGGTAATTGTTTCCACATCGGCGTCATATTTGTCTATTTTCCTGAGAGTAGCTGCCATCGTTTTGATCCTCATCGCCAGTTGTGGTGTTCGTGTTCCCAAACACTATGTGCACGCGGGTAGATGTAGCTAGTTAGCTCCTACTCAATAAAAGTTGCAACCATCTTATTCCATATCAATTTCAAAAGTGAAATGTCAGAAGTGTGAAGTAACACACCCAAAGTTCAATAGTGACTATGTCATTAAAGTGGACTGAATAAGATGTGGTTAATTAACACACACACACACACACACAAAACACTACAGGGATTGGCTTGAGCCTGTTCCTTCTGAAATAAGTTCCACCACATTTGAGAAGAGCCTTCAAATAGGACAAGTCCCAGGAATGCACAAGATAGCCAACAGCTGCAGCTGAGAATACAAATGGCCATTCTGCAGCCACCACACATATAGATCTTCCTTTCTGAGGGCAAGATTTACACATTTTAAGTACAGCATCTGAAGTAGGTGTTCTTCTTGATGTTATATCCGCCACTTGTTGAACAAAAGTGGCCCACAGACTATTCTCTGTAATTCCATCAAATCTCCTGACTCTTCTTGAGACCACCGGTAATGTTATTTTGCAATAGGCTCACCTGCTGTCATTTCATCTGTTAGATGATGGACACACTGACCTGCAGTAGTAACTGCCATTTTCTTCAGGTGAGGGTCATGCGAAGTAGAGGCAGCGAGTATATGTTTGACTCTTTATTCATGAAATGTAGATGAATCTGCAAACTCAATTGGTCACAAACTTGATGATAGAACAAGCAGTGATTTGCTGGAAGGTGCTTGTCAAGGTTTTAGGCATAGAGACGGTAATGTATTAATCACCAGATAATTCGCTCATTGCTGCTTGAAAAGCTTTAGGAGAGATACAGCAATCATCCATCTTTGAATTCCTCAGTGATTAAGTAAATATTGCCCTTATCAAGTAGACAAGGTGTAGTTGTGACTGCTTCATGCTGCTTGTCAGGGAGCATCCTGACAACTGCCTCTGACACCTCTGGAAAAGGCGGAACAACCTGTGGGAATCACTCACCTGATTACTCACCTACATCAGAAGGTGTAAAACCACAGAGATCAGAGAAGACAGACTACCCAAAAACCACTATGTGAGAACAGCAAAGAGAAAAAGAGAACAAACAAAGAAAGAAAGCGAACGATTAAGAAAGACAATTAAGACTGAGTAAGTCTATCATCCAACGAGACAGATTACTAGTAGTGATATTTTGCTTATTGATATATGTTTTTAATGTGCATTTGAGCCATTGTTTTATTGTTCTTTAATCCTAACAAGCTCTAGTGAGGGAGTGAGGTTAGTGGTATTGGTCTTACCAAGGTCTTGAGGGCAAGAGGTGTGGTGCATCTAGGTTCTCAGACAAGGGTTTGGCGTCATCAGAAACTGCTAGTGGCTTATAAGAGGTCACAGGGAGAGAGTTTCTGACATTTGGTCGCAGCGGTGGGATCAGCGAAACAGTGTTGGATCCTAGTGGAAGACAACTTGGACAGGAGTTCCTAGTTGGTCGGAGCATCGCGTTGCAGTGTTTTCTTTTCCCTATTGCTACATTAGCAGGGAAACGGCTCGGGTATTTGTATCTAGGAGCCTGTGAAACAAAACCCTACCCTAGGATATCATACAGTGTTAGTCCCTAGGGACAGTGCATATTTCTATTGTATCCTTTTCTTTTGTCGTTTATTAGAGCGACATTATCTTATTATTTAATTGTGTTCTGTATATATGCAACCCGCGAGCATGTCTCACGTACGAATACGACCAGGAGAAGAACGTCAGCTACAGAGTGGAAGTAATTTTCAGACTCCTGGGGATGCTGAAACAGAAGGGACACGGGGGGATGAACTGCCCCCGCTGTCTAGAACAGTACTGATGGAGCGATTCATCCGAGCTGAAGAGAGACAGGCCCAGAGGGAGGAAGAAAGACTCCAGCGAGAGGAGGAACGAAGGGAGCATAAGCTTGCCTGTCAGGAACGTCAAGACAAACGTTGGACACAGCTTTTCTTAGCACAACGTCCCCCACCTCCTCCACCGTCAGCAGAAGTAGCATCTCCCAAGATAAACTTGCAGAAGTTTAGTGAAGGCACCGACGATATGGGCGCATACCTTAAAATGTTCGAGGTGACAGCCAGCGTGAATGGTTGGCCAGCCCGACATTGGGCGAACTACTTAAGGGGTTCGTTGTCTGGTCAAGGGTTGATGGCAGTGGCAGCTCTGCCAGCACCGAGTCAAACCGATTACGAGCAGGTCAAAGAAGCCCTCTTGAATATCTACAAGGTGACCTCTGAAACATAGCGAGCCAAGGTATTTGACCAGACATTCGACAGAACTAACCCCGATGGATGGTTCAGGTCATACAAACAGTCCTTCCACCAGTGGTTGGACTCCTCCAACAAGACAGAACAAGATACTATGCTCTATGAGCTAGCACTAAAGCATCTTCCAGGGTGGTTGGCAGGGCAGATGCGACGGTTGCACCCCGACACTTACGAGGAACTGGGTGAGGCTGTTGTACGCTATTTATCCAGTCAGCGACAAGGAGGAGGAATACCAAAGACCCGAGAGAGAGTTTTCGACCGAAACCTAGGGACACTCATAATCACCCAAGACCACTCGAGCAGAAGCATCCAGAGGCAGAGGGAAATAAAGGTGTCTACTTTCCACCCGGTAGGGACTTGAAACAGATCGAATGTTTCAGATGCGGGGAAAAAGGAGATTCTTGAAAAGGTTGTCGTGTAAAAATGGAAAGTGTCAATTTTGGACACAGTACATATATCCGGACCAATTTACCGACTTGGACAAGAATGGCCAAAGTCAACGGCAAGTCTGTAGTGGCGTTGCTGGACATAGGCTGCTCGAAATCCATAGTACATCCGAGGGCATCGACAGCAAAGACCGACTAGGATGGAAAATACCCTACACCAATGCTAGTTCTCGAAAGACTTGGTTCCCTGCCGCGAGAATCGAGTTACAGATAGACGGGAAGACACACGAGCTTGCAGTGGGTGTATCACCTCACATTAATGTGGACATGCTTTGGGGGAAAGATGTACCACACTTCAGGAAGCTACTCAGAGAGATGCTTCAGGATGATGTCAAGGAGGAAACTCAACCAACGGAAGAAGTGAGACCTCCTGATGTGGCCATGGTGACTACAAGAGCTGGACACAACCGACATCAGGAAGAGAACCAAGCCACAGAGTCGCAACAGAAGCAGGATGAAGCAATCATTCAGACTCTAGAACCTTTGGAAAAGGAAGAGTCAAGTTTGGGTAACATGTACAAATTTGATGATGAATTAATTGTTGTCCCAACCCAACGTTGTTTCCCAGATAAGGCTACAGAAGATCCTCTATGGCCGGAACAAGTCACCCCTAGCCAGCTACGCTCTCTCCAAGCTACACTGGAGAAATGGAGACATGAGGCTGAGGAGGCTAAGGATGGTGATGTGTTTTGGGAGAAGGGGCTAAAGGCGAAGACCGTACGAAAAAGGGGATACTAATTTATTAGTTGTTCCTCAATCCTGTAGGATAGAGGTGCTGAAGCTTGCACATTGTTCCCCCACCGCAGGACATTTTGGAGAGACAAGAACTCTGGATACTCTCCGACACATGGTTAATTGGCCAGGTATGACTGTAGACGTAAGAGAAGCGTGTAAATCCTGTCCAGAGTGCCAGCGGGCTGCCCCGGCAACCTTGAAGAGAGCTTCGCTTCTTCCACTGCCAATCATCAAAAATCCATTCGACCGCATAGCGATGGATATCTAAAAAGAACGAAAGCAGGTAACAAATATGTACTTGTAGTACAAGATTATGCAACAAAATGGCCAGAGGCATTTCCTCTACGAAACGTGACCACAGAATCTGTCTAGTGGAGCTCACTGCTAGATTGGGGGTGCCAAGAGAAATACTCACCGATAATGGGTCAAATTTTATTTCTAAAACCATGAGAGGGTTTTGTGAGAAGTCTGGAATATAGCAGATCAAGACATCCCCTTATTATCCACAAACTGATGGGATGGTGGAGAGATGGAACTCCACCCTGAAGCATCTGCTTCATAAGTTAACTCAAAAACATGGGTTAGAATGGGATCAGTGTCTATCCTATGTATTGTGGGCTTACCGTGGGACAACACACAAATCAACGGGTTACTCGTCGTTTGAGCTTTTATTTGGCAGAAAGATGAGGACACCACTGGATGAGTTGGTAGAGCTGTAGACCAATGAGACAGAAGAAGAAGGTCAACCCTTAATCGAATACCTTCAACTCCTTCGAGAGAAGATGGAGACAGTGCGGGAGTTGGCTGCTGCAAATGAAACCGATGCGAAACAAAAACACAAATGTTATTATGACAAAAAGGCTGTGAGTAGGTCATATGATATTGGTGATTTTGTCTTGGTTTTCCAACCCAGGAAGCAAAACAAGCTGGAAAATGAATGGAGGGGTCCGATGCAAATCACACGCAAGGTGACCGATGTGACATATGAAGTTGACATGGGCCAAGGACAGAAACGACTACGTACCTTCCATGTGAACAGGGTGAAGACCTGGCATTCATCAGCACCAGCAGTATTTCTATCTGTTGACGACATCATAGAAGCGGATACTACAGAAGGTATTCAATCACAGGAAAATAAGATTGCTCTTACCTCCTCACAGACAGAAGAACTCTTACAACTGAAGCAGGAGTTTGCTGACGTTATTCGTGATGAGCCAGGACTTACGACATTGGTGGAACACGTAATTGACACGGGTGATGCAAGTCCATTTCGACTACCCCCCTACAGACTACCACATGCATCGCACGAATATTTACGCAGAGAAATCAAGGAGTTGGGTATTACCGTTCCATCTAAAACTCCTTGAGCAGCCCCAGCTATTCTAGTACCGAAAAAGGACGGAGACAAGCGTCTCTGCATTGACTACCGGAAGCTTAACTTAGTAACCAAGGTAGATCCATATCCTATACCACGTATAGATGATCTAATTGATGATGCTAAGTTCATAACAGCTTTAGATCTGACGAAAGGGTACTGGCAGGTATCTAAATCTAGCCAAGAAAAGACAGCATTTGTGACACCGTGGGGAAAGTTCAGTTCCGTACCATGCCCTTCGGTCTCATGGCTGTACCCTCTATGTTCCATGTTCCAGAGACTAATAGATCATGTGTGGAAGGAACTCAGACCTTCGCTGCGGCATACCTCGATGACATTATTATCCACAGCCATACTTGGGATGAACATCTCACACATCTCAAGGACATCTTCGAGAGACTTCGAAAAGCAGGATTAACAATCAAAAATCGAAAGTGCAAGTTTGCGTGTAACACATGTGTTTACTTAGGGCATATTGTGGGGCAAGGAACAGTACAGCCTTTGCTAGCTAAGGTACAAGCCGTACAAAGACCAAAAACTAAAAAGGATGTGAGAGCTTTTTGGGGATTGTGTGAGAGTACTATAGAAAATTCATACCCAATTTCTCGACTATAGCCACCCCCCTTTCAGACTAAAAAGGATAAACCCAAATTATTGAGTGGAATGAGCATATCCAACAGGCTTTCCAGAAATTGAAAACAGTTCTCACCAATTACCCAGTTCTATCCACACCTAATTGGCATAGATCATTTATCTTACAAACTGATGCCTCTGATAGTGGCATAGGTTTTGTTCTTGCCCAGATTGATGAGTTGGGAGATGAACACCCAATGGCCTATGCATCCAGGAAACTTCTTCCACAGGAGAGGAAATATTCGACCATCGAGAAAGAAGCCCTGGCGGTTATCGAAGGAACCAGACACTTTCGCGTTTATCTGGAGGGTACCGAATTTACGATCCAGACTGACCACAATCCGTTGACATACCTGTCACGACTTAAAGATAGTCATGGAAGACTAGCACGATGGGCTCTGCTGATGCAACCGTACAACTAAAAGATTTTTACACAAGCCTGGCACACGCAATGCCAATGGTGATGGCCTATCATGAGAGCATGGCTCTCACTTGAACAATGGGGAAGTGTCAGGGAGCATCCTGACAACTGCCTCAGACACCTCTGGAAAAGGAGGAACAACCTGTGGGAATCACTCACCTGATTACTCACCTACATCAGAATATATAAAACCACACATTGTGACTGCCTCTGACTGTTAGGGAGTGCCCTGCTGGAGGGACCCTCTAACCTGTCTGTCCTGACTGAACTTGCCTTATGCTTGGCAAGCCTAAACTACCCAGACCCCACTGCTTGGAATTGGTAGTATCATTAAATAAAGATTCTGATTAAATACTCAACAACTGAGACACACTCTTCTCTACTGAACTGTCCAATTTATTAGTTTTTAAAACCACAGTTAATTAATAGTCTAAGGGGCATAGTACTGTGACCTAATATGGTCATGAACTGTCTCTGCCTGTCAGGGAGTCCTGTAGAATCAGGAGGAGGGGCTCCCTGACATCTCCCCCCCCTTATTCTGGGTCGCTGCTGGTGGGTCGTCTTCAGTCCATTCTTGCCGGCTGAGTCCATCTGCATTTCCGTTCGTGTTTCCAGGCCGGTGTTGGATTATATAGTCAAAAGATTGTAGACTGAGAGCCCAGCGTGTTAAATGGCCATTGTCCTCCCTGAACCTATGTAGGTACTGAAGGCATCAGTGGTCTGTCACAATCTTAAATGGGGTGCCATCAAGATATACTCTGAAGTGTTTCACTGTGTTTACTACAGCCAGGCATTCCAGCTCGACGGCTGAGTATCGGCGTTCTCAAGGCAGCAGCTTCCGTGAATAATAAGCTATTGCCCGGTCGTGTCCGTCGGCATCCACCTGACTGAGAACTGCACCTACACCCACTCCAGAGGCATCTGTGAACAATACGAATGGTCGGTTGATGCTGGGACTGTTTAGTACTGGTTCTGTCATTAACTGCTCTTGGAGCCATCGAAATGACTGTTCCGTGTGGTCTGACCACACTACCTTGTCTGGTGCTTCCTTCTTAGTTAACTCTGTTAGTGGGAATGCTCTTTCTGCAAAGTTGGGTATAAACCGCCTGTAATACCCTGCCAAGCCGAGGAAGGAGCGTACATTCTTCTTTGTTTTGGGCATCTTGAAGTTCCTTACACTGACGATCTTAGCTTCTCTGGGACGCACCCTTCCTTGGCCTACTTGGTGTCCGAGATAATCACACTCTGTCTGTCCAAGTTGGCACTTGGACCGTTTGCTGTCAGCCCCGCCTTCTCCAGTTTATCCAGCACAACTTCCAGGTGTTGTAAATGCTCTTGCCAGGTTGCACTGAAAATGGCAATGTCGTCCAGATAAGCAGCGGCATATTGAGGAATATCTGCAATCAACTCATTCATCATCCGTTGAAATACTGCCGGCGCTCCTTTCAGTCCGAAGGGCATCACGCAAAACTCGTACTTGCCTAGATGTGTCATAAAGGCTGTTTTGGGGATGCTCTCTTTGTGTACTGGCATCTGCCAATACCCCTTTGACAAATCCAATGTTGTAATGTATGCCGCACTTCCTAGTCTGTCAAGGAGGTCGTCTACATGTCTCATTGGGTAAGGATCATTTTTTGTCTCTTTATTCAATCTACGATAGTCCACGCACAATCTGTAGGACTCTCCCTTTTTCGCCAATTGGATCGGGGATGCCCAGGGGCTGGTTGAAGGTCGGATAAGCCCTGCCTTAAGGAGTTGGGTGATCTCATGCTGTACCCACTCCTGTTTGGTGTGTGACAGTCGGTATGCTGCCAAATGGCAAGGTGTGGCATCTCCTGTTTCGATTCGTAACTCAGCCTGTTGTGTTCGTCCTGGTTCATCCTTGAACACCTCATCATAGCATTCAAGCAGCTTCTGTAGTGCCTGCTTCTGTTCAGTAGTTAGGTCTGGGTTCACAACCGGTGTCGTCCCAGGTTGTTCAGCTTCCCATGTGATAATCTCCATTTCACTATCTTCCACCCCCTCTGCACCTTCCGTTGCCAGGCAAGCTATTACTGGCGACTCCCATTTGGCTAGGGCGTTGACGTGGAAGACACGGTTTCTTTTCCTCTTGTTGCTCATCAGGACTGCATAAGTAACATCTGTCAACTTCTTCGTTATTTCGTAGGGACCCTGCCAGCTCGCCAACAGTTTGTTTGTTTCAGAGGGTAACAGGACAAGGACTTGGTCACCTGGTTGAAACGTTCGGAGCCGTGTGGTTCGATCATACCATTTCTTGGTCTCCTCCTTTGATCCTCGCTCTTTCTCCACTGCCATACGGTGGACCTGTTCCATCCTGTCCCGCACCCCTTGGACATATGCAATCACACTGGTGGGCATCGTCGGAGTCTCTTCCCACTCCTCCCTCAGGATGTCGAGTGGTCCCCTGACTTTTCGTTCGTACATTAGTTCAAATGGGCTGAATCCTGATACGCAAACATGATGTACGGGAGTGCTTTGTCCCATGCACCTTCCGCAGCATGCTCTTCATTGTGGCATGGAATCTTTCGGTCATTCCGTTCGTTTGCGGGTGATAGGGTGATGTTCTCATCGGTTTCACCCCCAACATCCGATACAACTCCTCCATCAGGGAACTCGTCAAATTTGCCCAACAATCTGATAGGACCTCTTTTGGAATGCCTACTCTGGCAAATATCTTTAATAGCTCATCAGCTATCGTCCGACTGTCGGTTCGTTTAAGTGGCACCGCTTCTGGGTACCGCGTGCCGAAGTCCACCATTGTGAGGATAAAACGGTGCCCCGCTTTTGTTCGGGGTAATGGCCTGACGAGGTCAATCCCTACACACTGAAAGGGTTCATCCATTGGTGGCAAAGGCATCAGTGGTGTCTTCTTTTTACGGTGTTTTGCCACCTTCTGGCACTCGGGGCACGTACTACACAGTGTGGCTACCTCCTCATAGATCCCTGGCCAGAAGAATCGGTCAAGTAGACGCTGTAGGGTTTTCTTCCGCCCAAGATGTCCTGCCATGGGAATGGCATGAGCCGTCTTCAATGTAATGTTCCGGTACGAGGTAGGCAGAACTAATTGTCGAAACACTCCCTGTCCGTTCGACTCGGGTGCCACTCGGTAAAGGAGGCCTGCTTCTTCCTGATAGCTGGGGTCTCCCTCCCTTGCACTCTTTCTGATGGCCTCCAGTGATTTGTCCTCTGCTATCACTTTTATTAGTGCAGGTGCTCCTCCATCTAGTGGGTGTTGAGTGCCTTCGAATGTGTGGAATTTCTGTCGTTCCTGTCTTTTCTCGGCTCGGGTGAAATGCTTCTTGGGGGTTCGTGTTGGCAAGAACATGTCGCCCTCAAAATTCGGTAGTCTGTCATCTTCCGGCTGCTCAACTGTCACTGTGGTTGATGGAGGCTCGCGCATCTCCCATTCAGTATCTGTGTTGATCGGCTCACTGGTTGACCATTCATCAGCCTCAATGTCTGCTTGGTAGGTCTCCGTTTCTCGTTTCCTCTGACTCCTTGTCTGAACAGCATTCACTTCATCTGGTTCCATCAGGTGCCTGCCCAAATTCCAGAGGAACGGTAGGTCTCGCCCAAGCAGGGCGTCGTATGCTAAGTCCTTCTTTACTGTTACTTCGACTTCCTTGCTCCATTTGTCTACTTCAACTTTAACCCTTGCTGTGCGTAGTGGTTCCACGTTTCCATTATACACGGTCGTCAGCCTAATCTTCCCAGTCAGTGTCTTCTGCAGAATCCACTTTTCATGGATGAGTGTCTTGCTGCACCCAGTGTCTACCAACATTCTCTGGCATTCTTGTCCTTCAATGAATCCCACATGAACGGCTGCTAGGTTGTCTTCCTTAGCGAAGTTGGCTGTGTGGACCACCTCCTCGCAGTCCCTTGCAATATGACCATAGCAATTACACTTAAAACAGCGAGGTCCTTTCTCAGGGTTGAACTTAGGCTTGTTCCATGGCTTAGCCTCTCTGCTTCCATCCTTCTTTCGGAACTGTCTCGAGTCTTGGTCGCGTCTCTCCTGATGCTGGTGTTTCTCTCTGTGCTCTGTTTCATTTCTGCGGTGCAGATCTGACTTGAGGTTTTGGGATCGCTGATGCGGTTCCAGTCTTCCCCTCTGGTCCTGTTTCCCCCTCTGATTGTCCAGATGATCGTCAGCCAGCTGCATTGCTTCCAGGGGTGTGTTTGGGTCCTTATCCCTGACCCAGGTTGCAAGCCAGTGCGGCATCCGGTCATATACCATCTCGGCATCATACATGTCACTGCTCTGCTCTGGTGTCTCGCACTCTTCGGTCCAGCGCCGGCTCCACTGTTTGTGTCTCCTCCAGTGCATGACCCAGGATTCCTCTGCTAGTTTCCTCATCTCCACCATCTTCCTCCGATATGTTCTCTTGCCAACGTGGAAATGGCGTAGGAGTGCTTCCTTTGTACTTGTGAAGTCAGCCTTCACTGATGTGTCAAAGAGGGCATGTGCCCGCTTGGCCTCATTGTTCAATATTGGAACCAGGTGTGATGTCCACCTTTCTGCTGGAACTCCAAAGTTCTCCATGTGTGTCTGGAACGAGAGGAGAAAGGTTGCTATGTCCGACTCTTCCTCAACCTGTTTGCAAAATTGCGGCACATGTTGCGTTATCAGCATTGGTGGGCTCCGCATTGAAGTTGATTGGCTCTCTGCTGGTTCTGTTCGTATGAGTAGCAGCTTCTCCCAGCGTTTCATCTCTTCTTCCTTTTCCAGGCGACGTTCTTCTTCCCTGCGCCTCTCTTGTTCATCTCGGCAATGTTCCATTCTTTCAAAGAATTCCATCATTGTGGTCTGGCTCCTCAGAGTCTGAGAGCTCAACTGACTTGCTGTCTCCATGTCCTGTTCTGTTTCTGGTGAGCTTTGTCTCTCACCGTCTTTCTTTGACTTCTGTCTCGACATTCTGCTTCCGGTTGTATTGCAGGATGTCCCCTTCCTCCTTAGGTTGTAGGCCGTCGTCTGCGTCCTACTGATCTCTCTGGTGTCTGTCTCCACGCTGCGTGCTTCGTGTTGTGTTCGAGTTTTTTGGGGTTTTTTTTTTTTGGTGTGTGTTTTTTGTTTTTGGATCGTCACTTTCACTTCCACACTTATACACCAATTCACTTGTGCACTGACTCGGTTCGCATTTTCGGGTCGTCACTTTCACTTATACCTCTGCCCTTGTACACGCTGTCCGTTCGTACTGTTTTTGCTCAGTTGGAGTAGACAACCGCCAACGAATTCGACTTGTCACTGTTCTGACTTGTCACTGTTCTTCTAGCTACTTCTAGCTACTTCCAGACTGAATCATACTAGCTAACAAATACTGAACTACTAGCAACTGCTGAATGACCGACTGGATTCGGATTTCACTTTCTCTCTGTTCAAGTAGCGATCAACTAGTCGTTTCTAGCTAATTGTTCTGGCTAAGTTCGGTAACCGCTGCCACCAAATGTTAGGGAGTGCCCTGCTGGAGGAACCCTCTAACCTGTCTGTCCTGACTGAACTTGCCTTATGCTTGGCAAGCCTAAACTACCCAGACCCCACTGCTTGGAATTGGTAGTATCATTAAATAAAGATTCTGATTAAATACTCAACAACTGAGACACACTCTTCTCTACTGAACTGTCCAATTTATTAGTTTTTAAAACCACAGTTAATTAATAGTCTAAGGGTCATAGTACTGTGACCTAATATGGTCATGAACTGTCTCTGCCTGTCAGGGAGTCCTGTAGAATCAGGAGGAGGGGCTCCCTGACACTGACACCTCTGGGAAAGGAGGAACAACCTGTGGGAATCACTCACCTGATTACTCACCTTCATCAGGTGTAAAACCACAGAGATCAGAGAAGACAGACTACCCACAAACCACTACGTGAACTGTGATAGAATCTATAAAAAAGAAGAACAGCAAAGAGAAAAAGAGAACAAAGAAAGAAAGAAAGCAAACGATTAAGAAAGACAATTAAGGCTGAGTAAGTCTATCATCGAACGAGATAGATTACTAGTGATATTGTGCTTATTGATATAATTATGTTTTTATGTGCATTTGAGCCTGTTTTATTGTTCTTTAATTCCTCTAGTGAGGGAGTGAGGCTGACACCTCTGGGAAAGGAGGAACAACCTGTGGGAATCACTCACCTGATTACTCACCTTCATCAGGTGTAAAACCACAGAGATCAGAGAAGACAGACTACCCACAAACCACTACGTGAACTGTGATAGAATCTATAAAAAAGAAGAACAGCAAAGAGAAAAAGAGAACAAAGAAAGAAAGAAAGCGAACGATTAAGAAAGACAATTAAGGCTGAGTAAGTCTATCATCGAACGAGATAGATTACTAGTGATATTGTGCTTATTGATATAATTATGTTTTTATGTGCATTTGAGCCTGTTTTATTGTTCTTTAATTCCTCTAGTGAGGGAGTGAGGTTAGTGGTATTGGTCTTACCAAGGTCTTGAGGGCAAGAGGTGTGGTGCATCTAGGTTCTCAGACAAGGGTTTGGTGTCATCAGAAACTGCTAGTGGCAGGTCACAGGGAGAGAGTTTCTGACACTGCTCTATCATCTTCTCATACATGTACATCGAGCACAGAATTCCACCTTGTTGCAACATCTATCAACTTATAGTTGCAAATCTTCAACCAAGTTTAGATGGTAATCAGCTTATCAGTGGCCTTGCTGCCGTGCTGAAACTACTTCTTCTCGAGTACACATAATTCCGCACCAGCCTTTAGGGTCGAGTGTGTGGGCAAAACATGTAATTTTTTCCAATCATTCAATCTGGTAGATGCAGTGATGTATATACTTGCATTGTCAGCAGTCACACTGACTACTTATGCAATGATCTCCCACTGATCTGTAATATTCATTAGTTCAGCAGCAAGGTTTCCAGCAGTATGGGATACATTAATTTGAACAATATCAAGAACTATAGAGTGGAGTTCCCACTTGCTTGAAAGAAAATGCACGTCACACTAATTTGTTTCTGGAAACAGTTGTGAGGCCAGTAGCTAGTGGGTCTCAGCAAGTTTCCTTTTAAGCCCTGCCTTGACAGATTCGTACTTCTCTGGAATAAGATCTCATGATGGTATGACAGCTTGGTGGTTAATACCTTGGGGCAACAGCTTCTATATCTCGTGTATTCAACTATCAATGCTTTGTAGTCTAATGCCAGCATTCTGACTAAATCCTCATCAATCATCTTGTGACGTGCTGAGTCTTTCCCATCAATCACAACTGCAGTCGGGGTCCTTTGCTTCTTCTGCATTGAAGGGGTATGCTTTGGCTTCAAGCGTCTTGCTTCCTCCTACACTTCATGGACTTTACCATATTGCTGGATGCCTATTCGTGAGGTGCTTAAGCATGTTAGATGTGTTTCTAGAACACTTGGCACTTGACTCACATAGGATACATCTTGGATCTGAGGCTGAGCTATCTCTCTCATCAACAAAATATTCCCACACAGTGCTAGCCTTTCGCTTACGATTCACTTTTGCCATTTTTATAGTTAGTACCACCACAACAAGCAGCATGCCTTGTGTCTCATCACGTAAGTAATGTATTTTAATGACTAATAGAAAATTGAAATATCGATATCTTAACTCAACATCGAAAATAATAGTTTGTTATTAACAATGCCAATCACTACCAATAGTTTCGTCTCAACTTTTCCAAGGCTAACTCAAATCTGGATCCTTGACCTCTGCTTGGATCACTAGTTTGTAGCAGGCGACGCTGTTCCTTTACAGCTTCCTTTTGCCTGATGGATTTCTTTGCTTTTTCTAGTGTCAAGTCTAGATCTAATTGCAGTTTTTCAGAAAGTTCTTTTGTCTCTTGACCCAACAACCAGCCTCTTGCTTATCATTCCCTCTTTCAACTGAGCATTCAACTGAGCATAGTTAAACTTTTCACTGGTGACTTTATTTAAAAAAATTAAATAAACACAACCTATGTGAAGATATGCCTTACTATCTCAGCAATACTTCATAAAGCTCCCTAGCAACCATACCACATCTGATAGGATTTGTATTGACCAACATTGTGGCTAGTGTTTGTTACCATAGAAACATACCACAAAATCGCATTGAGGTGAATCTCATTTGTACTGGTAATTCTTGTTTTGATGTTAATTTTTATCCATTAAAAATAATAAGCTACCTTCATGTATAAATGATATTTTTATCATTATATGTTATATATATACAAGGAAAAGAAAAATACAAGATGTACTGTGAATACTCTAATACTGCAGGCAATAATGTGAAATAGGTTTCAGGAGACAAAAGTAAGTGCCCTATCCTAGGAATGAGGGCTTTGAATGTGTCTTCATAACTATGAAAACATATTACTTTTCGTATAGTGTTTACCACAATTTGATATTCTGATCTGCATTCCAGAAGTGTAAATACATATATGCATGCTAGCACAATATATGACCATCACAATGAATATGAATACAACAGAGAGAGAAAATACCATGGAGAAACCGGATCATGTAAAGAGTAAGACTCCGGAAGTCGAAAAATCCATGTGCGTCAATTATTTTCACGGTATATATTTTTTAATTCACTTTTACCTGCATATCTGTAGAAGATGGCTTCAACGACTATCAGGTCGATTGCTCCTACTGTGGGAATAACGAGGAAGTCATTGCAGCAAATCTCTTTTGGCAAGTACTGTTAATTGTGGAATGTAAGAAAAAGAAAAAGATCAATTTTTTAGGAAAACATAAAAAGATGTTTGATGATGAACATGTTTGGTGTTGTTACTTGGTGGTACAGTTGTAATGTAACTATGGTTAGCCATAAGAAGTCAAGCGTGAAAGATGGGTTTACATGGGGGTGTCCTGCGTGTAAAACTGTAAAGTCGATTCGTCATGGTTTGTATGTCTATGTTGATATTTTTTAGATATAATAATACAATATATCTTATTGAAAGGAGTTCCTTCTCAAAGTCAGTTTGCTTCTTTTAATATATTGGTGGGCCAGAGAGTACCCGATTACTGCTGCTGCAAGTGAAGCAGGGTGCAGTCGACCAACTGCGATTAATGTGTACCAGTGGTTGCGGGAGGTTTGTTCAACAGCCCTTTGTAGCTGTCCAATAAGTTTAGGTGGGCCTGGAGTCATGAGTCCCAATTCAGTCACAAGCCTAAGGTATGGTGTCAATTATTAGTCACATCAGCACTACATTCTTATGGCCATAGCATCATAATTATAATTATTGTGGACACAGCATCATAGGGGCCGGCCACCAACCTCTGACATATGGGTGTTGACACCAGTCATACTCCTGCACTGGGTATGCTGTTTATGTAATAACATTCAAAATTCCACTCCATTCTATGTAGTTGTTCAACACAAATTTTCAGGTTACATGGAAATAGTTCCCCGGAGAGACGCTGCAACATTACTCCCTATCATACGGTTGCATGTTGCAGATTGAACGATAATCCATTCTGATCAGTGGGCTTCTTACAGACAAGTTGCTTCTCTGCCTGAAGTGGTTGCTCATCGGACTGTTAACCATTGGATCGAGTTCTGTAATCCAGTCACAGGTGTGCACACACAAAATATAGAATCCTACTGGAATAGAGTAAGTTATACCCACAATATATACACAGTATATAGATAATTTGATCAATAATGCAGGCAAAGATAAGTTTAAAAGGATGAAGGGGATTCATTGTGATCATACCTCGATGCTTTTATGTGGAGGAAGAGGAATGCCTGCACAACTGCTGAGGCTTTTGGCAGCATCCTCTACATGCAATCAAAACACAGTACCAAGTATAATGTTGCCTGAGGTTTTTTTTGTTTTTTTTTAGGCTGCATTTGTTGTTTAATGAAGTTGTGTTAATATGAAGTGCTAATATGAAGTTGTGTTAATATGAAGTTGTGTTAATAATTATGAAGTTGTGCTAATATGAAGTTGTGTTAATATGAAGTTGTGTTAATATGCAGTTGTGTTAATATGAAGTTGTGCTAATATGAAGTTGTGCTAATATGAAATTGGGCTAATATGAAGTTGTGTTAATATGAAGTTGTGTTAATATGAAATTGTGTTAATATGAAGTTGTGCTAATATGAAATTGTGTTAATATGAAGTTGTGCTAATATGAAGTTGTATTAATATGAAGTTGTGTTAATATGAAGTCGTGTTAATTATTTTGTTAGTATTGCTGCTATGAATATTGTTCTGTCCTGGAGTATTTGTTACTTACTTAGAGTATCCTTTCTTGATGCCTTCTGAGTGCTATCAAAATTCAAAGGACTCATTCTACATGGCGCGCGCATTTAAGATAAGCAGGGAAAATTGCATTTTAAAATATATACCCGGCTTGATTTCTTTTTATTTCCGCCCCATGAGCCTTAGACAAGGAACACTGAATGTCTATTGCTCTACCTGCTTCAACTTCAAGAAATGCCATTGCTTTCATTGCTGCAACTCGGTGTGCTTCGCTCACTTCGTGATTAGGTAAAGCCCATGTTTTTCACCTTTGGCATTCTTCCAATTATGAAACCCAACCGTCTGAAAGACATTTGAGTGGACACCACTTCCATGTAGCTGGTTTCCAAAAAGTAAACAATAAGAGCAAAAGGCTGCATCTGTACTGCCAGAGTAGCGTAACCATGCATAGTCTTTCCCCCACACTTGGTTGTATTTGCGGTTACCTTTGCTCGGAAAATTAAAATTCCGTGGTGGGACCAACATATTTTTAAGAAGCTGTAATGTCTCTGCTTCGCTCATCACCTTTTCTCGGAAGGTTGTGGGATCTAGCTCCTGTGAATGCAAATCACAGTCAATGCTAGGATGTGGGTCAGACCTTACAGCTTCCTCATCAACAGAATCTACAAATTAATCACTGTTGAATATATAACTAAGAGATCATGTAGCTAAGAGATGACATTAAATTAGCAATTGTGAGTGTCAATTCACATGTTACATTATTGGAAGATCCAGCCTGGTCAATACTTCCTTGCCTTGCCCTATAATTGTAACTTGGACATTGCTTAAACAACACCTCACCTAAAGCCTGATCTGAGTGAAACCTGCTTCATTTTCTTTTTATGTGGTGGACAATATCCAGATTGCTCAGCCATGTTTTGCAGCTGTCACTATCTTGACCATGTGCCAGGGTTTTAATCGTGCGGTCAAAGTTCAAGGGTGTGGTTAAACCACAGCTTATTGTTAACTATCCCCTTAATTAGTGCTGCTGGCTTGCTTATTTTTTTCTGCAAGTATGCTATTCTTTTATGCCCAAGTTGACTGTTAAATCCTTACCAATTATGCCAATTATGCTATATGGTCTGCTATATGGAGTATATCAATTATGCTCCCAGCATACCAGTTATGCTCAAAATTATGCTACCTATCATACATAATTGGGAAAGAGTACAGGATAACTTTACCAGGGCAAGTTTAGTATAGCAGCCTGTTACTGAGTGGAATTTTTTACCAGGGCCAGCGCCCTGGTTGCCCTTATGGTAGCTACTCCACTGGTGACTTACATGGGTGTTGATCGAGTTCCATTCGTGTAAAGAGCTGACTGAGTCAAGTGGCTCAGCCATTACAATAATTATATATCTTACAGACAATTTGTTCACGATATTACACAATTAATTTCTCTGGTCAGGGGGGAGGCTAGTGAGGGGGGGTTGACGAACAAAAATGTTTATACCACTACTTCAGACACTAGTGGTTCTCCTTTTAGGCCACACAGGATGTTGTCCACCACACGCTGGACTATCTTGCTACATGTCCTCATTGTTGCGCATCCTATGTGCGGAGTGATGATGAGGTTGGGGATCTGCAGGAGTGGGTGGTTCCTGGGCAAAAGCTCAGGGCTTGTAACATCCACAGCAGCAGCTGCAATGCTTCCATCTGTGAGGGCTGCAGCCATTGCCTCCTGGTCCACCACACTGCCCCTACATATGTTCACCAACACTGCAGTCTTCTTCATTGCTTTGAACTCTGCAGTAGAGAACATCTTGAAGTTCTCCTCACTTCCCGGGACCACCAACACCACAAAGTCGCATTCCAAGAGCATTTCTTGGAGGCAGGCGTAGTATTTAACAGAAAGCTCCTTCTCCACTTTCTTATCTAGCCTCTTTCTCTTGTTGTAAAGGATGTTCATCTTGAACCCCAATGCCCTCTGGGCAATCTTTGCACCTATTCTGCCCAAACCCACTATACCAAGAGTGGAACCGGTCACCTCATAACCAAGCCAATTCATGTCAAACGATTGTGTAGATGGATTCCGTGCTATCTTGTTACCTTCACATATTCTTCGAGCACTGGCAAGAAGGAGTGAGAAGGCCATATCTGCTGTGCAATCACTCAAGATATCTGGTGTGTTTCCAACCTTAATTCCTCTGGAGTGGCACATATGCACATCAATGTGATCAGTTCCCACCCCATAGTTTGCAATAACTTGCAGTGAGGGGTATTGGTCCAGAAAAGTGCCATCAATGATACTGGGATACCCACAACAGATAATGGCTACAATGTCTTTTTTGTGCGTGTGCAGAGTTGGAGAATCTGGAAATACCACAGTGAAGACATCATCAACAAAATTCTGTGCCGTTTCCGGAAATCTGTCGCCTTGTAACACCATAGGTTTTTGGTTCATCTTCCGGAGAAAAGTGAAGACTGGTATGGATACGGTCAAAAGTCGTCGTCGTGTGAGCCGCTCGCGCTAGTGTCGCGATACATTTTATCCCCCCCCCCCTTTTTTTATCCGCCCCGAACTAGCAAGGCAGCGTGGTGAGCTAAGGTGCAATAAAAGCTATTTAGATCATATTTCTCTAAATATTGTGCTATTCCAACCATAGCTGCAGGCCTAACACTATACACTGAACTCAAATGTCATCAGATGGGATTATGATATGGAGTAGTAGCCAAGATTTTATATACCGACAATCATTTCCAGTTTAGAAAAAAAAGGGAAAAACAACATTAATTTTGTCCGTGACGATCATTTCTATTTCAGAAAGAACCTGCTCATAGCTAGTGTCTTGATGATTAAAGCCGCTAAGTCAGGATAAAACTTCACCTGAACCCAAGAAAGCTTCTCCATCGAAGGATGCAGTGATTGTCCCACACCTTTTTCTATTACTGGCTCTTTTTTCTTCCAATCTCAGTTCTTTTTGTTCTGCTGTTTCAGAAGCACGCTTTGACTTTTCTCTCTCTATCCTTTTCTGAATTCTATTTTCTTTATCAGAATCTGCTGCTGTGCATGTAGCAACAGTTTTAGTAAGTACATGCACAAGAATCCCCTCCTGTACACTTGCTATCTCCAACACCTCCATAGTGGACATTGGGGAGAACTGTAGCAGCTAGCATTGTAGTTTTTCATCAGTAGACTTCCTTCTTTGGTCCTCGCCTAGGCCAGTGCAGCTGTGATTTCTAGATATTTTCTCGCAGCATTTGAATCAAGAGCTGCATTGAAACCACAACAAAGTAAGTTGCGTAGCTCGAGCTTTGCGATCTTAGAAAGGTGATGCCTGGAAGTACAATGCAGTAGTTATAACTACAGAGGAGGTTTATAGCTATAGCTTTCTCAAGCTATCTCAAGTGCTCCATTGGTGTGTCATGCTTTAGTGTTCGTTTGAAGCTTTTATATCTCAAAGGCAACTTTCAATGCTTAGTTAATGGCATACTTTTGTGGTCCTTACCTTGTAATGGACAGATTTGTTGATGTACTTCATATTAAATTATATTTATATATATATGTGGTGAACATTTGTTGATGTACTTCATATTATATTATATTTATATATGTGGTGCACATTTGTTGATGTGCTTCATATTATATTTATATATGTGGTGCACATTTGTTGATGTACTTCATATTATATTATTATATTTATATATGTGGAGCACATTTGTTGATGTACTTCATATCATATTATTATATTTATATATGTGGTGCACATTTGTTGATGTACTTCATATTATATTTATATATGTGGTGCACATTTGTTGATGACTTCATATTATATTATATTTATATATGTGGAGCTCATTTGTTGATGTACTTCATATTATATTATATATGTGGTGCACATTTGTTGATGTACTTCATATTATATTATTATATTTATATAATTATGTGGTGCACATTTGTTGATGTACTTCATATTATATTATTATGTGGTGCACATTTGTTGATGTATTCCCTCCCCCATGTTGTTGCATACTCCCATATTCCCTCCCCCCTCTCCCTTGCTCTCTTTGTGACTGTTTTTTTAAAATTTGATAACCAGGAAAATGCATCCAGAATATGACAATGCATTTTTCAATGAAATAACAAGATGTAGGGTATGTACACCATAAATTTCTCATCTAAAACTTCAATTCAAGCATATAGAATAAAGTATGCATTGTAACAGCATCTTCATATAGAATATAGTAAGCATCATAGGAGTATCTTAATATAGAATATAGTATATGTGCATAGGAGCATCTTTATATAGCAATGTCTACAAAACAAAGAACATGACATAAAACATATTTTCTGGAGTAATGTATGGGTGTGTGTTTGTGTGTATGTGGTTTGTTTGTTTGTGTGTGTGTGTGTGCATTTGTGTGCAGTATATAGAAATGAATTGAAATTCTAGGATATTTCATAATGATTCATGCCTGTCCTTTGACCATTGGTGTAAATTTCTTGATTTCATTCTATCTGTAATTGGTCGTTTTTATGCCTGTTTTGTGTAGTTGGAAAAGCAAAACATATGGAATACTCAAGAAGGATCCTACCAAGGCACAGGAAAGCATGTGTTAAAGAATATGGAGAAGACGGGAGAAATAACAACTGCATTATACAATAGATTAGGAGTAGTCCACCACTGATTTGGGCTCCCTAAGATACATGAACCTGGGGTTCCCCTTGGGCCTATTGTGTCTTGTATCAGGGGGGTAATTTCTGAGGGGGGCTGGGGGGGCCATGGCCCCCCAAATTTTGGCCAAAACAAGTTTTCTAAGGGAGTTTTCGCAAGCTGTTGAAGGTGTTGACTAACAAGTTATAGCACATTCAAAATTGTAATTGGTGTGAAATATGCTAGATAGAACAACACCATAGAACAACACCATAATATTGGTAAAAACAACAACTTTGTTCCCTAATTGGTTCAATACATGTGACCAGTTAGTGGATGTCAGGAATAACAGCCTGACAACTCAACCACCAAACAAGCCTCGGACCATACCATAGAAATAACACTTTAGGTGTGAGGATCATTTTAGCTGTAGGATCATTTTGACATTTATATAGTTCATGTATTTCATTGGTTCATTTTGATTTTGCCATGACAGCAATGGAGTGCCTATATAAGTAAGCTCTCCAATGCCTTATGTTGAGTTCTGCTATAAACCTAATGTGCTGTTAATCATTATTAATACTAAGCAATATAAGAGTGAACCCTAACAGTGTAGCAGGCCATATATTGAGAAATTAGCTAGTGCTGCTGCAGAGTGAATCGTGCATAAAAGACAAGCCTCCTTGTTAAGTTTTTGTCAAAGTCCAACTAAGAGACAAAGGGAGTCTGAGGAGAAGGCTGATGATCAAGCCCAAGGATCTGATAGCCAAGATGTACAGGTTGAAGAAAACCCAGAAGAATCTGAACAGGTACGTCTGTCATAATCCATCACATGATAACAACATTAAGCCTCTCAATTTTTATGTGGCATCTCAGCCTCTGATGTCAGTGAATCCATATTAAACAATCATATATTGACAGACCCTGTTGTTGTAGTTGTTTTTGCAAAATTAGACTTTGACTCAAGCTACAAGTACTTTTGATATCTCTCAGGAGCAACAACAAGAAGCCAGTAGAATATCCATGACTCTGGATACCCTTCCTCAAGTTCCCTACCAGCCAATCAACATCAAATACCCTAAAAGCAAGATGGGTCATCAACGAGCATTCCAACCAGCCTGGTACTCGCAATTTTCATGGCTGCATTATCTTCCAATTTCAGACACTATTATTTGCCACACTTGTGGCACAGCCAATTTGAAGGGACTGCTTAAGCTGGATACAAGGTCTGAAACCTCCTTCTTGTCTGATGGGTTCAGAAATTGGGAAAATGCTCTGTGTAAAAACAAGGGTTTCCATTAGCACGAAAGCTCGCTATGTCACAAGCATGCAGTTGCTATGTTAACTCAACCTCGTCATATTGATGAGCAGCTGAAGGAGCAGCTCAAGAGTCAGAAAGAGGAAAATAGGAACTGCCTCCTGAAAATCATTCAAAGTGTATCCTATCTTGCCCGCCAGGGCATTGCCCTTCGTAAGGGCAAGCAAGAGGAGGAGTCAAATTTCAAGCAACTCCTCCTTCTGCGAGCTGAAGATGATAAAGTGCTTCGTAAATGGATTGAAAAGTCTTACGACAAGCATATCAGTCCAGATGAAATCTTACAAATCATGGCTCTAAAAGTGCTTCATGGTATAGCAGCTGACATAGCTGAATCTGGATATTACAGTATCTTGGCTGATGAGAGTACAGATGCGAGCAACATTGAATAACTTGTGATTTGCATACGTTGGGTGAATGAGATGACAGTACGTGAGGAATATATTGGTCTGATGTCAGTTTCTCAGACCAATGCAGACACAATTGTTGCTTGCATAAAAGATGTGCTGCTACGCATGAATCTCAAAATTCAAGATGCCCGTGGTCAATGTTATGACGGATGTTCGAGCATGACTTGAACAAAAAATTGGGTTGCTGCACAAATCAAGAAACTGAATGAAAAATGTCTCCTAACACACTGCTATTGCCACTCGCTTAATCTTGCTGTCGGGGATACAATAAAAAATATTTCCCTGTTGAAAGACACGCTTGATGTGGCTTATGAAATTACTAAATTAATAAAGAAGAGTCCAAAAAGAGAGGCAGTATTCCGCAGAAAGCAATCAGAAATTCTCTGAAAATCCTCTGCCCAACAAGGTGGACTGTCCGAGCAGCATCACTGAGTGCTATTCTGAAAAATTATGGCACTCTCATGATCCTATGGGACTGGGCACAAGACCATGTCAAAGACTCTGAAATGAAGGCAAGAATAATTGGAGTGGAGACTAAAATGCATTCTTCTATGGTCTTCAGCTTGCCATTGTAGTACTTTCACATTCAGATAACCTCAGCACTTGCCTTCAGAGGGCAGAGCTATGTGCAGTGGATGGATGCTCAAGCGAATGCCAAGCTATCTGTCACTGTCCTACGAGGAATACGATCAGACAGGGATGCAAGCCTCCATTGGACAAAAGTAACTCAAGCTGATGTGAAGTTGGAACTAAAAGAGCCTTCACTTCCACGTCACCGTAAGATGCCATCAAGGTATAGTGAGGGTAATGCTCAACATGAGCACCATACCAATGTAGAGAACTTTTACCACCAAATCTATTTTGATGCTGTGGACACTGTAGCTAGCTGCATTGAAGAGCGTTTTAATCAGAAGGACTACACCACATATGCAACCTGAGAGAAGGTCCTAGTGAAAGGAACATTGGGGGAGGATGTCTCACAAAATGTTGACCAACTATGTGAGATCTACACTGAGTTTGACCCTGATACCTTAAGAATCCAGCTATCTATAATGACAGAGTCCTATCGCAGTTTCTGTCAAGATGAAGGTGGTGGTGATACATTGCAAAATGTCGTTGATTTCCTCAAAAAGAACAAAAGCATCTGGCCCCTCATACCAGAGGTCATGTCTTTGGTCAAGGTTGTTCTGGTTATGCCGGCAACTAATGCAAGCTCTGAACGAGCCTTCAGTGCACTGAGAAGGGTGAAGTCTTACCTTCGTACAACAATGTCAAACAACCGCCTCAATCATCTTATGACATGCACAGTGCATAAAGAGCTGGTGAAGGAACTGAGCCTTAAGCAAGTGACAAATGACTTTGTGGATAGAGTAGAGAGGCGCTCATCCATCTTCGGCCACTTTTCCATTTCTTAGTAGATGTGAATGATAGCTCTCTCATACTAGTATACTGTTTGTCATCTGGTTATGTTATGTGTTCGGGTGATTACTAAAATGAAAATATTTTCAACACTAATTTACCCCAAAGTCTGTAGTTCTAATTACTCCTATTTTTCAAAATATCCTGGATGAGTGTCTAGAGACTCCCCTAGAGACTCCCCTAGAGTAAGCAGCTTTAATACTGCTTTTGTTCCCCCCCAACTTTCATATGGAAATTACCCCCCTGGTGTATACATCCATTGTATAATCTTTCCAAGTTCATAGCATATTTTATATCACCTCTAGCTGGAAATACAAGTACATATGTCAATAGTCAAGGATTCTGGGCAATTTATCAAGTGTATTCAAGATGAATGTTTGGCACAGGATGAGTGTGTTGTCAGTTTTGATATGTCTTCTCTTTTTACCAATGTTCCCATAAACGAGGCTGTGGAAGTAATTTTTGAAATGTCGACGAAAGATAAGAGCTTGAGTGAGAGGACTACACTAGGTGCTGACAGGATTTCTGAACTCAGTGGTAGCCAACTTTATATGGAATTCTTTGAGGAATTGGCACTCACAACTTCCCCACTGAAGCTACGGGTTTGGAAGAGATATGTGGATGATATCTTCTGCATTGTGAAGAAAGGAATTGAGCAGGAGTTGTTGGACCATCTGAACAACATCAAGCCATCCATAAAGTTTACCATTGAGCTTGAAGTGGCTGGATATTGCCCTTCCCGACTGCTACCTACACAGGAAGGAAGATGGAAGTCTAACTGCAACCGTCTACAGAAAACCCATGCATACCAACCAGTACCTTGATTATAGATCACATCATCCTATCGATGTCAAAAGAGGAATGGTGAAGAGCTTATATGATAGAGCCAGAAGAGTAGTTACTGAGAAGGAGGACCTTTGGAAGGAAAGAACATCATTTGAATAAAGTCTTCATCGAGAAGAGTTATCCACAAGCCTTCAAACCTTTTATCTGCAGAAACACCTAAATGCAGAAAGAAAGATGAGTACACCAATGAGGTGTCTAAAAAGAAGGATCCTATGGTAGTCATTCCTTATGCAGCAGGGATGAGTGAAGACATCAGGAGGGTCTGCAGGAAGTTCAACATCAAAGCCGTCTTCAGATCGGGAAGAACTCTGAGGACACAACTGAGAAGAGTGAAGGATGTTTTAGCAGCTAATATGTACTCATGTGTTCTGTACCGCATCCCTTGTAGCTGTGGAAAATATTACATAGGGGAGACCATCAGAAGACTGGAGACCAGAGTGAAAGACCATCAAGATGCCTGTAGAAAGTGTAATAAAGAGAAGTCTGCAATTGCTGAACATGCATGGGATAATGGACATCCTATTTTGTGAGAGGAAGCCAACATCTTGGACCAGGCCAGAAGACAGAAGGGACTGCTAGTGAGGAAGCATTGCACATCGGCCTAGCACTAAAGTATGAGCGGTTCAATGGGAATGAACTTGCCTGGCTGCTGAGGAGCTACTCTGAAGAGCCTGAACTTGAAGCCACGACCACCATAATTAAATTTTTTTTTAATACTATTATTATTATTATCATTATTATTATTACTATTTTATTAATTTATTATCTGTTTATTATTTAAATTTTATTATTATTTTATTAGTGTTGTTGTTGTTATTATTATTATTATTACTACTATTATTATTACTATTATTATTACTATTATTATTACTATTATTATTACTATTATTATTACTATTATTATTACTATTATTATTATTATTATTATTATTATTATTATTATTATTATTATTATTATTATTATTATTATTATTATTATTATTATTATTATTATTATTATTATTATTATTATTATTATTATTATTATTATTATTATTATTATTATTATTATTATTATTATTATTATTATTATTATTATTATTATTATTATTATTATTATTATTATTATTATTATTATTATTATTATTATTATTATTATTATTATTATTTTATGTTGTTACTAAATATTATTATTATTTATTATTATTATATGAAACACAATAATTAATGAAAGTCTAATGAAATAAGCTGGAGTCATTGCCCAGTGTTCCCATAATGCATGCGCTGTTCCCCCTCTGTATGGCAACCGCCAAACGTTGGATCAGGAAAGGGTATAACCTGCTCTCCCCTGTTCTGCTCACTCTGTGGCCAAGTTCTTTATTATTATTATTATTATTATTATTATTATTATTATTATTATTATTATTATTATTATTATTATTATTATTATTATTATTATTATTATTATTATTATTATTATTATTATTATTATTATTATTATTATTATTATTATTATTATTATTATTATTATTATTATTATTATTATTATTATTATTATTATTATTATTATTATTATTATTATTATTATTATTATTATTATTATTATTATTATTATTATTATTATTATTATTATTATTATTATTATTATTATTATTATTATTATTATTATTATTATTATTATTATTATTATTATTATTATTATTATTATTATTATTATTATTATTATTATTATTATTATTATTATTATTATTATTATTATTATTATTATTATTATTATTATTATTATTATTATTATTATTATTATTATTATTATATTATTATTATGACTATATTATTATTATTATGATGATGATGATGATGATGATGATGATGATGATGATGATGATGATGATGATGATGATGATGATGATGATGATGACGACGACGACGACGATGATGATGATGATGATGATTACTGTTTTATTGCATCATTATTATATCATATTATTTTATTTTACTTATTATTATATTATTATTTTATCGTATTATATCGTATTATTATTATTATCACATCATCTTCATGATCATCATCATTTCTCAGTGTCATTATCATTATTGGTGCTGGAAAGTATGTTATAACGTAACTATTACCACATACACTACAGTTCGAACTAGAGTGATGAACTGATCACTAGGAGTCGAACCCATTCAACAACTGCGATAATTTATAATACTCTAGCATTACAACCTAGAACCTAGAACAAAGATGAGGACAAGTGTAATAATGACAGTAGAAGCCAAGAGCTTGGACAAAGAACATCGTTATAATAGTAATACTTATACACAAGTAGAAATCAACACACAATTAACATCCATGTAATAACAATAGATTTCAACAATTACTCATGGGAAATGTTTTGCATTCATGATCAATTATGACCCCCTAAAATGCTCTTCAAATTTGATAACAAAAGAGTTGTCTTTGTATCCTGTGAGATAATATCCACCTTCACTGAAGAATCAAGAAATGTGCAGTACATCATTAGGCTTAGGCCAGGACAGTAGGTAGAACTGGCGGCTACAGATAGAGACAGCACCAACTCTAGTCATAGCTCTAGCCCTAACCTATATATATATAGTACAAACTCAAAACCCTGCCCTAGGTCTAGCCAAAGCCTTAGCCAAAGCCCTAACTTGAGTAAGTATAAAGACAATGGACAAATATACTTGGATTTGAAGATTGATCTAAGTGTCGGCTCTGTTATGATGAATTTGTAGAAAAACACTGAACATTTTTACATATAAAATTGGCAACATCCACTATATATAATATCCATAAACAGTACTTATTCTGATATCAGTAAGTTAGGACTGCCTCTCCTCTAAAAAAAATTTAACTATGATCTCCTCCTTTATCAATTTGGCTCCATTTCTGGTTATCTATTTTGTAATTATGAGGGAAAAAGACAAGAGTGAAGTACTTGTTGGCATGCTTCTCCAGTTATCATGTTGTCTAGAGAGTAAGAATAATGAACTCTCCTTCTCTACAGCAAGGCTGGAGAGGACTCTTCTTCCCACACAGGTAAGTGGGAGGAAAATATTCTTATCTAGCAGCAAATACTGTTTTTTCCTGTTACATTAAACAAATTAGCATGCATAAGGTCATGTCCAATTCCAGACAAATGAAAATTGTGCAGCTTACTTCAGATATCAAAGGACAAAGGACAGGATCGGTGTGCAAATATAACTGAAGTGTGGATCAGGAGGGGGGGGGGGAGGTTGGACTGATGGATTAACTGTCTCCACCCCTGAATAAACTTTATATATATACTGTTAATACCATTATATATCATTAACTCTATTATATACCATTATCTGTTATATACATTAACTCTATAATATACCATTTAACTCTATTATACTCCATTATCTCTGTTATATACCATTAAATACCATTAACTCTATAATATTCCATTATCTCCGTTATATACCATTATATACCATTAACTCTATAATATACCATTAACTCTATAATATACCATTAACTCTATAATATACCATTAACTATAATATACTCCATTATCGCCATTATCTCGGTTATATACCATCATATACCATTAACTCGATGATATACCATTCTTAGAATAGTATATATTATATCGAGTTAATGGTATGTGCATAAAAATACTTTACTAAACACAGCATTAGAGTTGGCAAGAATTAAGAAAGTAACTGCTATAGCATTAGCAGAACTCAGTAACAGAACTACAGTCAGTCACGTGTACACAAATATGAGCGGGACACAGTATCAGGAACAACAGTCTGCAATCCAGACTTTTTGGTCCTAAATCTATAATGGCAGCAGCTCTGACTTGTGCAGGTGACTAGTACACTACAGGAAGTGCCCATGCTTCAGTTCAAAGGTGGGAACTTGCTCCAGTTCTGACTTGTGCAGGTGTCTAGTACACTACAGGAGGTGCTCATGCTTCAGTTCAAAGGTAGGCACTTGCTCCAGCCCCGACTTGTGCAGGTGTTTCTCTCTCTCTCTCTGATTTGAGACTCTCTCCTGTCTGAGACTTAATTGGAGCCCAACTACACTCCCACTATCAGGTTGAGTAGTTAACAGTAATAGCTTGTACACAAGAAAAAAACACTTTGTACAGTACAATCTGACTCTGGCGATCATGTTTTATATATAGTTCATTTGGTCCTCTGGAGGCTTAGAAGCTCATAGAAACTTCTCTCTGTTCAGTACTTCACAGACTTTCCTATCATTTCCTCCCCCCCCCCCCAGCATCCCCAGCTCCACTACATCTTGTGGTCTTGTATGTGGTCTTGCATATTTGTTGGAGCTGGCCTCTGGTGAGTAACCTGATGTAATTATGTGGTTAACCCCAGGAGTTGTCAGCCGTCAGGCTGCTCCCTTACATTCCCCCTTCCTCTGTATGTGAGTCATACTCACGAGATAGCTCATCTGCATTACCATTGACCTTTCCCGGCTTGTGTGTGATGGAAATTGAATGGTTGTAGTTATAATGGCCATTTTGCTATTCTCCCATGAATATCTTAGAGATGACTCAGTCTCACCAATGGGTTATGGTCAGTTTGTATTTGGAACTTCGATCCTTCTAAGTACACTCTGCAGTGTTTTACTCCCTCCTCAATTGCTAGGGCTTCTCTCTCAATTGTAGAGTAGTTCTGTTCCCGCCAATTGCAGATCAATTTGTTTTGTTTTTGTGGCTGGAACACTAGCACATTATCTCCCTCATCGAATTGATGATCCACGGCTTTTTGGTCATAATATTATTTATGATAATATTGTTTTTCTTCTTCTTCATAGGTTTTATATAGCACTTTACCGTACAGTCTTGATTTTTTCTCTCAACAACCATAAGTACTCTTCGATGTCAATGTCTCCTTCTCCAGCTAGTGGTCGATCAAGATGTCTAGTGGAGTCCTCAGGTCTTCCAAACAAAAGTTCATACGGGGAAAACCCTGTGGATTTGTGAGTTGTGCCTCGTTGTGCCAACAAAATATATGGTAGGTATTGGTCCTCCTTGTTGGTTTTCTGGGTAAATTTGCTGAGCAAATGCTTCATGGTGAAGTTAAAACGTTCCACCATCCCATCTGTCTGGGAATGGTAAGGGTAGGTATGGATTTGTTTAATCTCCACCATTATGAAAAATGGTGTCATCATTTTTGATATGAAATTCGTACCATTGTCTGTCAAGATTTCCTCTGGAACACCCAATCTCGCCGTTACGTCGATGAGGCAATCGATCACTGTCTCAGTAGTCAGAGGAAAGACTTCCAGCCACTTTGTAGCATAGTCCATAAGGACCAGGACGTACTTATTACCCACTGACATCCTCAAAAGTGGCCCGAAGATGTTCATGACCACCCTCTGGAAAGGTACCCGCATCACCGGTAGAGGTCTGAGAGGTGCTCGTGGTAGTGTTGCTGGGGCTGCATACTGAGAGACATGACAAGATTGGCACATTCTCTTGATATCCCTCACCAGGTGTGACCAGTCTACGCGACTTCTGAGTGTACCCAATGTTCTAGCTTGTTCAAAATGTCCTGCCATCAGTGAACAGTGTGCCATTCTCAGTAGTTCTGTCCTACATACATGCTACAGCAACATCGTTGCCACCCTTTCTATATGGTTTATGTGGTAACAAACCTTGCTTCCAGAGGAAGTCACCCGTAGCCCCATCATATCGCCTTCTCGCGTCTTCCAGTGACAGATCCTGCAGCTGAAGGGAGTGGAGCTGCGGCGGTGAAATCCTCTCCAGGTTGGTTTGCTCCCCTCCATTGGTCTTTTTGGAGTGTAGTGTCTTCTCCACACTAGTTTCGAACATATCATTGGGGAATGGGAATAGTTGACCCATCTCTGGCTCCAACTCCGTTTCGGTCGAGCCCTCCAAATTGTGTATAACTGGTTTATCTAGTGTCTGTTTATCGTTCAGCGATTGTTCTTCCTCTTCCTTTCTTTTCTTCTGGGCCTTGTTGTACTCATGAGGTTGGTTGCCTCTGTGTTTTCCATCTCCTCCACTGGAATTTGTTCATCTTCCATTGTTTCTTTGAGTAATTTTCTGAACCTGGGTGTGTCCTGTCCCAGTAACATGTCTACAATGAGGTGTGAGGACACTCCCACTGCTAATTCACATGTCTTCCCATCAATCTGTAGATGAATCTTTGTTGCCGGAAGCAACACCTTTCGAGAACTCACTGTAGTGTAAGGTATCTTCCACCCCAGTCTGTCATCATTGGCTGTACAACGGGGATTATCATCAACTTCTTACACCCCCTATCAAATAAAGCCACCACTGGTTTCCCATTAACTTGGACAGCTCTTGTCCATTTGGGCAAATTCGCCTGAACATGTGTGCTGTGCCAAAAATGAGCATTTTCCATTTTCACCCGGCAACCCCTCCAGATATGTCCTTTTTCCAAATGGAAGCACTTGATGTCCCTTGCATCTTGAGGTGGAAATCGAGCTTGGGTTCCCTTTTCTGAATCTGTCCTCGGTCGGTAGGGATCGTTAGTCCTAGTTTCTGCTCGAGAGGGATGAAAGGATGTATTTCTTGGGTTCCACCTGGATTTCTCACCTCTGGGTGGTCGCTCTGGTCTCTTTAGTCCACCACCCTCCTTGTGACCAATGGTGTTGTTTGAGAGGTGGTGGACAATGGCTTCTAACAGTTCATCATAGGTCTGGTGGTCCAAATTCCTCATTTGAACTTCGAGCCATCGGGGTAACCTCTCCAGAGTCATCTCAATCAGCATGGCTGCCTCGGGTCTCTGCGGGACGAAGCAAGCCACTGTTGAAAATGTTGCCTGTGTCTGATCAACCATGTCTCATTACTATTGTCGAAGGGAGTATCAAAAGCTCTTCTTCGAAATGACTCCGTGGTAATATGGTACTACTTGGGGAGTACTGAGTTGACTGCTTCATAGTCAGCTTGGCTTTCTGCTGCCATCGCTGTCACTCTGGTCAGACCAGCTCCAGACAGCGTGCTACGTAGGAAAATGGTCAATTGTTCTTCTGACCATCGTCCAGCTCTGCTGTCACCTCAAATGTTTCCAGGAAGGTGCCCATGTCGTCGACTCCTTCCTGGAACTTGTGTTTGGTCACCCTGGGTGTAGGGAGAGGCACTTCTGCCATGGGTAGGGATGGCACTGCTCCCGTCACTTGTAGCAGTTTTAGCCTCCCACTCAGCCATCTGTTGCTGAGCCCTCCTTTCTTCCTGTTCAGCTCTGGCAAGCTCTATTCTCTGCCAACCATCCAAGAAACATTCCGTTGGACCTGGGACTAGTTCTAGTTCAGGGATAGCATTTTGGAGGCGAGGTTTCTCTTGCTCCCTCCGTTCGTCAGACATTCTTCACCAATTATTGGTTGAAGAAATAACCCCCCAAAAAATCTTTTAAAACAATATAGCAACTCAGGGTATTGATTTACAAGTCCTCTAGATTACCCTGGAGTGTTTCACCTGTTCTAGCTCTACCAGCTATTTTAGCTCCTCCTTCTGGTTCAGGTCTCACTGTTGAGATCCCACAGCTGCCACCAATGTCGGAAATTGTCTCTCTCTCTGATCTGAAACTCACTTGGGTCACACCTGCACCACTTGGTGAATATTTCCACAATGCCCAACTCTCTATCTGAGACCTAGTTGGACCACAACCGCTTTGTACACATGAAAAACACTCTTTGTACAAAGTATTACAGAAAACATGTACAATACAGCACTAATGCTCTGACACTCTCTTAATTATTATGATCCTCTTCCTGACTGGTATAATTGGTTTGCCAGGTTTGAAAACTCATAGAAGCTTCTATCCTACTTCACAGACTTGGGTTTGTTATCATTCCCTTCCCCCCCCCCCCCCCCCCCCCCCCCCAGGCTTCCACTACATCTTGAGGTCTTATATATGGTCTTGTGTATTTGTTGGAGGTGGCCTCTGGTGATGTAATTATGAGGTTTAACCCAAGGAGTTGTCAGGCTACTTCCTGACACACTACAGGAAGTGCCCATGCTTCAGTTCAAAGGTGGGCACTTGCTCCAGCTCTGACTTGTGCAGGTGTCTAGTGCACTACAGGAAGTGCTCATGCTTCAGTTCTTTCATTCGAAAGGTTACCATTGAACCATGTCTGTTCATGGATAACCAATAGTTCGATTTAGACATATGTTAACCTCATGTTATTGTTCCCTGAAGAAGGCTACAGCACGTCTGCCAAAACATCTCCTAAATAGACAGATTAACTCCTTAGAACAGCATCGCATTCTAGGTTGAAATTTATATGTCGCAAATTCTAGACTTGTTGGTGTTCATGGTGTTCAAGTAGCAGCTGTAAGTAACCAATTTTCTGCATCTCTATGGAGAAGCAAACTAAAATCCTTATCATGAACATAGAGCTACAATTAGTAAGGTCAGACAGAAGTATCTTGATTTTTAGCAACAAATTTTGTAAACTGGACGACAAACGATAGGTGCATGCTTGTAATTTAATATTCAAATGAGCATGTGGACAAATGGTGTGTAAGTCTGCACTTTGCTTATTATGCAGTGGGCCCATGTACAAAGTATGCACTGGAACCTCCTTTATCCACCCCCCCTCCTCACACACACACACGCACACACAACTAGGCACTCTCTCTACATCATAACTTCATAGAACACTAAGTGGGCTAGACTTAGCTAACCTAGTTACTTGCAGCCCTTACAACATGCATAGTAGTTGCAAAGCCATAGGCAATTTCAAAGTTATGGATGGCTCTGTTTCTATGATATAAGAGGTTTCACTGTATTTATATTCAGTTTGCAGTTTGCCCTCGAGCTGTCTAGTGTGTAATTAGATAGTATGCAGCTTGGCTATCAGATATATCCCACTTAGGTAGCTTCTTAGAAGCCTAAATGGCAGTTTTGTCAACTACTAGCTCCAAAAAGACTTCTAGCATGCTTTGAATGTTTGGGTAAGGTAGACACCAGAAGACATCAATTTTTTTTTTTACCTTGAAATTTATCTTCAAAGATCTCTTTCCTGTGCATAACTTGTACACAGGTCCAATTTTAGTACACCAGGAAAAGGGTTATAAGAATCATGTTAAGTGCATTGAGCATTAGAATTAGGGGTAGGGCTAGTGCTGGGTAAGCAAGGTGGGACTGCTCTAAGGCCGAGACTGGAGCATAGGTAGGCCTGGACTAAAATAGAGCCAACACTAGCACCCAAACAACCAACAGAACCAATCCAATCATTTATATGGAGGTGCCAACGACTTGTATGCTTTTTTCTCGGCTGTGAATATAGTTGTAGGTAAAGATCATCAGCTTCATCTATTCAATCTAGCTAGCTCACCTGCACTAGCAGGATAAGTTGGCTATCTCAGATATTCTTCCATGCTATTTAGTTCTCTTGTGCAAAGTTTTCGAAACTCCTTAAAAGAGGCAGTAGCTGATTCTCTACTAAGTGGATGGCTTTAATAAGGATAAAAGCAACAACAACACTCACGACTTATGTAGCATGCAACACAGAAACAAGTTAGAAAAGGTGTTTAAGAGGCAATGATGATGGAGTCTGTTCATCTCTTCTGTTTTGTGAAGTTCTCCCAATCTACAACATTATAAAGAAGGTGGGTGTGGCCAGTCCTCACTAAGGGTCTGACAGATAACAATATAAAGGTTTGGTATGTACTGACTGGTATAGTGTATATAGCTATATCAAGAGGCTAGAAGTGTTTAAAAGGAGACGCCAACAATGCTTGAAACACAAAATCTAAGGTTGGACTTAGCAGAACTTGGATGACTGACTACTCATCTACTATACCAATGGGTTGGGACATATTACCCTGGAATTTTTTTAAAATCCTAGACACCAACTGGTATATTATGAGGGTATGAAGAGGTGACCATACCAGTCAGCACTTTAGAGCACTGCTTTCTTGGGTAAGAATAGATGACTATGCAAAGTGGGAATATCAAAAGATAAGGCCACTGCCTTATAGTGGCAATAAGCCTGATAATACATGTGTATATATATAGAAGACACCTAATAATACATGTATATAGAAGATAAGCCAGATAACGCATGTATATATATAGAGGTCAAGCCTGATAATACATGTAAAAAAGTATATATAATTATATAGAAGCCAAGCCTGATAATACATGTATATACAGAATCCAAGCCTGATAATACATGTGTTTATATTATAGAACAACAACAGAAATGAGCAAACAAATGAAATGAAACAGAACAAAAAATATTTTATTATTATTCACAATAAAAGATTACTCACAGAGTAGCGGGTGCTCAAAGAGTAAGGTCACTCACAGAGTAGGGACACTCACAGAGTAGGGGTGCTCACAGAGTAGGGCACTCACAGAGTAGGGCACTCACAGAGTAGGGCACTCACAGAGTAGGGGCACTCACAGAGTAGGGGTGCTCACAGAGTAGGTGCACTCACAGAGTAGGGGCACTCACAGAGTAGAGACACTCACAGAGTAGGGGTGCTCACAGAGTAGGTGCACTCACAGAGTAGGGGCACTCACAGAGCAGGTCACTCACAGAGTAGGGCACTCACAGAGTAGGTGTGCTCACAGAGTAGGGGCACCCACAGAGTAGGGGTGCTCACAGAGTAGGGCTCTCACAGAGTAGGGGCACTCACAGAGTAGGACACTGACAGAGTATGGGCACTCACAGAGTAGGGGTGCTCACAGAGTAGGGGTGCTCACAGAGTAGGGGCACTCACAGAGTAGGACACTCACAGAGTAGGGCACTCACAGAGTAGGGGCACTCAGAGAGTAGGGCACTCACTAAGTAGGGGTGCTCACAGAGTAGGGCACTCACAGAGTAGGGCACTCACAGAGTAGGGCACTCACAGAGTAGGGGCGCTCACTGAGTAGGGGTGCTCACAGAGTAGGGCACTCACAGAGTAGGGCACTCACAGAGTAGGGCACTCACAGAGTAGGGCACTCACAGAGTAGGACACTCACAGAGTAGGGGTGCTCACAGAGTAGGGGCACTCACAGAGTAGGGGTGCTCACAGAGTAGGGGTGCTCACAGAGTAGGGGCACTCACAGAGTAGGACACTCACAGAGTAGGGCACTCACAGAGTAGGGGCACTCAGAGAGTAGGGCACTCACTGAGTAGGGGTGCTCACAGAGTAGGGCACTTACAGAGTAGGGCACTCACAGAGTAGGGCACTCACGGAGTAGGGGTGCTCACAGAGTAGGGGCACCCACAGAGTAGGGGCACTCACAGAGTAGGGGTGCTCACAGAGTAGGGGCACTCACAGAGTAGGGGCACTTACAGAGTAGGGGCACTCACAGTGTAGGGCACTCACAGAGTAGGGGCACACACAGAGTAGGGGCACTCACAGAGTAGGGGTACTCACAGAGTAGGGGTGCTCACAGAGTAGGGGCACTCACAGAGTAGGGACAACCACAGAGTAGGGGCACTCACAGAGTAGGGGTGCTCACAGAGTAGGGCACTCACAGAGTAGTGGCACTCACAGAGTAGGGATGCTCACAGGGTATGGCACTCACAGAGTAGGGCACTCACAGAGTAGGGGTGCTCACAGAGTAGGGATGCTCACAGAGTAGGGCACTTACAGAGTAAGGCACTCACAGAGTAGGGTCACTCACAGAGTAGTGGTGCTCACAGAGTAGGGGCACTCACAGAGTAGGGGCACTCACAGAGTAGGGGTGCTCACAGAGTAGGGGCACTCACAGAGTAGGGGCACTCACAGAGTAGGGCACTCACAGAGTAGGGGCACTCACAGAGTAGGGGCACTCACAGAGTAGGGGTACTCACAGAGTAGGGGCACTCACAGTGTAGGGGTGCTCACAGAGTAGGGGTACTCACAGAGTAGGGGCATTCACAGAGTAAGGACACTCACAGAGTAGGGGCACTCACAGAGTAGGGGCACTCACAGAGTAGGGGTGCTCAAAGAGTAGGGATGCTCACAGAGTAGGGCACTCACAGAGTAGGGGAGCTCACAGAGTAGGACACTCACAGAGTAGGGCACTCACAGAGTAGCGACACTCACAGAGTAGGGGTGCTCACAGAGTAGGGGTGCTCACAGAGTAGGGGTGCTCACAGAGTAGGGGCATTCACAGAGTAGGGGTACTTACAGAGTAGGGCACTCACAGCGTAGGGTCACTCACAGAGTAGGGGTGCTCACAGAGTAGGGGCACTCACAGAGTAGGGGCACTCACAGAGTAGGGGCACTCACAGAGTAGGGCACTCACAGAGTAGGGGTGCTCACAGAGTAGGGCACTCACAGAGTAGGGCACTCACAGAGTAGGGATGCTCACAGAGTAGGGGTGCTCACAGAGTAGCGTACTCACAGAGTAGGGGCACTCACAGAGTAGGGGCACTCACAGAGTAGGGGCACTCACAGAGTAGGGGTGCTCACAGAGTAGGGCACTCACAGAGTAGGGCACTCACAGAGTAGGGATGCTCACAGAGTAGGGGTGCTCACAGAGTAGCGGTACTCACAGAGTAGGGACACTCACAGAGTAGAGGTACTCACAGAGTAGGGGCACTCACAGAGTAGGGCCACTCACAGAGTAGGGGCACTCACAGAGTAGGGCACTCACAGAGTAGGGCACTCACAGAGTAGGGCACTCACAGAGTAGGGCACTCACAGAGTAGGGGCACTCACAGAGTAGGGGTGCTCACAGAGTAGGGGCACTCACAGAGTAGGGGCACTCACAGAGTAGGGCCACTCACAGAGTAGGGGTGCTCACAGAGTAGGGGCACTCACAGAGTAGGGGCACTCACAGAGTAGTGGCACTCACAGAGTAGGGCACTCACAGAGTAGGGCACTCACAGAGTAGGGGCACTCACAGAGTAGGGGTGCTCACAGAGTAGGGGCACTCACAGAGTAGTGACACTCACAGAGTAGGGGTGCTCACAGAGTAGGGCACTCACAGAGTAGGGGTGCTCACAAAGTACGGGTGCTCACAGAGTAGGGGCACTCACAGAGTAGGGCACTCACAGAGTAGGGGCACCCAGAGAGTAGGGGTACTCACAGAGTAGGGGCACTCACAGAGTAGGGCACTCACAGACTAGGGGTGCTCACAGAGTAGGGACACTCACAGACTAGCGGTACTCACAGAGTAGGGGCACTCACAGAGTAGGTGTACTAACAGAGTAGGGGCACTCACAGAGTAGGGGCACTAACAGAGTAGGGGCACTCACAGAGTAGGTGTGCTCACAGAGTAGGGTCACTCACAGAGTAGGGTCACTCACAGAGTAGGGTTGCTCACAGAGTAGGGGTGCTCACAGAGTAGCGGTACTCACAGAGTAGGCACACTCACAGAGTAGAGGTACTCACAGAGTAGGGGTACTCACAGAGTAGGGGTGCTCACAGAGTAGGGCCACTCACAGAGTAGGGGCACTAACAGAGTAGGGGCACTGACAGAGTAGGTGTGCTCACAGAGTAGGGTCACTCACAGAGTAGGGCACTCACAGAGTAGGGGCACTCACAGAGTAGGGGTGCTCACAGAGTAGGGCACTCACAGAGTAGGGGTGCTCACAGAGTAGAGGAACTCACAGAGTAGGGGTACTCACAGAGTAGGGCACTCAGAGTAGGGGCACTCACAGAGTAGGGTCACTCACAGAGTAGTGGCACTCACAGAGTAGGGCACTCACAGAGTAGGGGCACTCACAGAGTAGGGGTGCTCACAGAGTAGGGGCACTCACAGAGTAAGGGCACTCACAGAGTAGGGCACTCACAGAGTAGGGGACTCACAGAGTAGGGGCACTCACAGAGTGGGGGAACTCACAGAGTGGGGGCGCTCACAGAGTGGGGGCGCTCACAGAGTGGGGGCGCTCACAGAGTGGGGGCGCTCACAGAGTGGGGGCGCTCACAGAGTGGGGGCGCTCACAGAGTGGGGGCGCTCACAGAGTGGGGGCGCTCACAGAGTGGGGGCGCTCACAGAGTGGCGGCGCTCACAGAGTGGGGGCGCTCACAGAGTGGCGGCGCTCACAGAGTGGGGGCGCTCACAGAGTGGGGGCGCTCACAGAGTGGGGGCGCTCACAGAGTGGGGGCGCTCACAGAGTGGGGGCGCTCACAGAGTGGGGGCGCTCACAGAGGGGGGGCGCTCACAGAGTGGGGGCGCTCACAGAGTGGGGGCGCTCACAGAGTAGGGGCGCTCACAGAGTAGGGGCGCTCACAGAGTAGTGGCGCTCACAGAGTAGGGGCGCTCACAGAGTAGGGGCGCTCACAGAGTAGGGGCGGTCACAGAGTAGGGGCGCTCACAGAGTAGGGGCTCTCACAGAGTAGTGTGCTCACAGAGTAGGGGCACTCACAGAGTAGGTGTGCTCACAGAGTAGGGGCACTCACAGAGTAGGGCGCTCACAGAGTAGGGGCGCTCACAGAGTAGGGGCACTCACAGAGTAGCAGGGGGGTAATTAATGGGGGGGCCGGGGGGGCCAGTCACAGAGTAGGGGCACTCACAGAGTAGGTGTGCTCACAGAGTAGGGGCACTCACAGAGTAGCAGGGGGGGAATTAATGGGGGGGGGCTGGGGGGGCCAGTAGGGGCGCTCACAGAGTAGGGGCGCTCACAGAGTAGGGGCGCTCACAGAGTAGGGCGCTCACAGAGTAGGGGTACTCACAGAGTAGGTGTGCTCACAGAGTAGGGGCACTCACAGAGTAGCAGGGGGGTAATTAATGGGGGGGGCTGGGGGGGCCAGTCACAGAGTAGGGGCACTCACAGAGTAGGTGTGCTCACAGAGTAGGGGCACTCACAGAGTAGCAGGGCGCTAATTAATGGGGGGGCTGGGGGGGCCATGCCCCCCCCCAACTTTTGGCCAAAACAAGTTTTCTAAGGGGTTTTACGCAAGCTGTTGAAGGTGTTGACTAACAAGTTATAGCACATTCATAATTGTAATTGGTGTGAAATATGCTAGATAGAACAACTCCATAGAACAACACCATAATATTGGTAAAAACAACAACTTTGTTCCCTAATCGGTTCAATACATGTGACCAGTTAGTGTATGTCAGGAATAACAGCCTGACAACTCAACCACCAAACAAGCCTCAGACCATACCATGGAACTAACACTTTAGGTGTGAGGATCATTTTAGCTGTTAGGATCATTTTGACAATTATATAGTTCATGTATTTCATTGGTTCATTTTGATTTTGTCATGACAGCAGTGGAGTGCCTATAATAAGTAAGCTCTCCACTGCCTTATGTTGAGTTCTGGGTTTTCTTCAACCTGTACATCTTGGCTATCAGATCCTTGGATCTGATAGTCAAGATGTACAGGTTGAAGAAAACCCAGAAGATTCTGAACAGGTACGTCTGTCATAATCCATTACATGATAACAACATTAAGCTTCTCAATTTTTATGTGGCATCTCATCAGTGAATCCTTATTAAACAATCATAATATTGACAGACCCTGTTGTTGTAGTTGTTTTTGTAAAATTAGACTTTGACTCAAGCTACAAGTACTTTTGATATCTCTCAGGAGCAGCAACAAGAAGCCAGTAGAATATCACTGACTCTGGATACCAAGTTCCCTACCAGCCAATCAACATCAAATACCATAAAAGCAAGATGGGTCATCAACGAGCATTCCAATCAGCCTGGTACTCGCAATTTTCATGGCTGCATTATCTTCCAATTTCAGACACTATTATTTGCCACACTTGTGGCACAGCCAATTTGAAGGGACTGCTTAAGCTGGATACAAGGTCTGAAACCTCCTTCTTGTCTGATGGGTTCAGAAATTGGAAAAATGCTCTGTGTAAAAACAAGGGTTTCCATAAGCACGAAAGCTCACTATGTCACAAGCATGCAGTTGCTATGTTAACTCAACCTCGTCATATTGATGAGCAGCTGAAGGAGCAGCTCAAGAGTCAGAAAGAGGAAAATAGGAACTGCATCCTGAAAATCATTCAAAGTGTATCCTATCTTGCCCGCCAGGGCATTGCCCTTCGTAAGGGCAAGCAAGAGGAGGAGTCAAATTTCAAGCAACTCCTCCTTCTGCGAGCTGAAGATGATAAAGTGCTTCGTAAATGGATTGAAAAGTCTTACGACAAGCATATCAGTCCAGATGCTCAGAATGAAATCTTACAAATCATGGCTCTAAAAGTGCTTCATGGTATAGCAGCTGACATAGCTGTATCTGGTCCGTGGATGTTACAGTATCTTGGCTGATGAGAGTACAGATGCGAGCAACATTGAACAACTTGTGATTTGCATATGTTGGATGAATGAGATGACAGTACGTGAGGAATATATTAGTCTGATGTCGTTTCTCAGACCAATCCAGACACAATTGTTGCTTGCATAAAAGATGTGCTGCTACGCATGAATCTCAAAATTCAAGATGCCCGTGGGCAATGTTATGACGGATGTTCGACCATGAGACTGGAACCAAAAATGGGGTTGCTGCACAAATCAAGAAACTGAATGAAAAATGTCTGCTAAAACACTGCTATTGCCACTCGCTTAATCTTGCTGTCGGGGATACAATAAAAAATATTTCCCTGTTGAAAGACACGCTGCTTATGAAATTACTAAATTAATAAAGAAGAGTCCAAAAAGCGAGGCAGTATTCTGCAGAAAGCAATCAGAAAGTCTGGGGCAAATGGAACATGATCTCCATGTAGACAATATTGACTCACCAACTCTGAAAATCCTCTGCCCAACAAGGTGGACTGTCCGAGCAGCATCACTGAGTGCTATTCTGAAAATTATGGCACTCTCATGATCCTATAGGACTGGGCACAAGACCATGTCAAAGACTCTGAAATGAAGGCAAGAATAATTGGAGTGGAGACTAAAATGCTAACTTTTAGTTTCTTCTGTGGTCTTCAGCTTGCCATTGTAGTACTTTCACATTCAGATAACCTCAGCACTTGCCTTCAGAGGGCAGAGCTATGTGCAGTGGATGCTCAAGCGAATGCCAAGCTATCTGTCACTGTCCTACGAGGAATACAATCAGACAGGGATGCAAGCCTCCATTGGACAAAAGTAACTCAAGCTGCTGTGAAGTTTGAACTAAAAGAGCCTTCACTTCCACGTCACCGCAAGATGCCATCAAGGTATAGTGAGGGTAATGCTCAACATGATCACCATACCAATGTAGAGAAGTTTTACCGCCAAATCTATTTTGAGGCTGTGGATACTGTAGCTATATAGCTGCATTGAAGAGCATTTTAATCAGAAGGACTACACCACATATGCAACCTGTGAGAAGGTTCTAGTGAAAGGAACATTGGGGGAGGATGTCTCACAAAATGTTGACGAACTATACGAGTTCTACACTGAGTTTGACCCTGATACCTTAAGAATCCAACTATCTATAATGGCAAGAGTCCTATCGCAGTTTAAGTCAAGATGAAGGTGGTGGTGATACATTGCAAAATGTCGTTGATTTCCTCAAAAAGAACAAAAGCATCTGGCCCCTCATACCATAGGTCATGTCTTTGGTCAAGGTTGTTCTGGTTATGCCGACAACTAATGCAAGCTCTGAACGAGCCTTCAGTGCACTGAGAAGGGTGAAGTCTTACCTTCGTACAATGTTGAACAACTGCCTCAATCATCTCATGACATGCACAGTACATAAAGAGCTGGTGAAGGAACTGAGCCTCAAGCAAGTGACAAATGACTTTGTGGATAGAGTAGAGAGGCGCTCTCCGTGCTTGTGGCATCACTCTGAAGGTGGGCGGGTCTGAAGATGGAGAAATTCACTGCTTCAAAGTCGATAAAGAAGAAGCTTTAGCTATCCCAGCCATTACTCAAGCTACTCACCAGCTGTTGGGAGGGAAGTGACAGCGGTGGAGAAGATCCTTTTGATCTTCCTTGGACGAAGAACAGATCGAACATAACGAACTCATTGTAGACGATAGCGATTAGGAACTCTTTCCAGCCAATTACTACCTAGCTCAAATGTTTGAAATGAAACAATCTCAACCACAAACAAAATTGCGTCAAAAAAATTGCACAAGACTGGCTTGGCACTGCTTGAAGATCGCAAGCTGCAAGTCGCGACTTATATTCGGTAATATATCAAATACATCAAATAAACATATATTATATATATATAAAAATATATATATATCAAATAGCAAATAAACATATTATATATATATGTGATAGGATCTGAGAAAATGGTCTTATGTAGAGAAAAATGGTTTTGTGGTATGAGCTTATAGTTTGACTATTTTTTTTTTGTACTACAGGCATCTACTACCTTTCCTTAAATATTTGTGTGAAGTCTGAAGGCTCTTACTTGCTTCTTTGTAGGCAACAGTGAGGTTAGAAGATTGGTGGACAAGAAGCTTGCTACGTGTGTAACGGAACTGCGTTGCCATGCAACGAGGAGAAAATACTGCCAGAAAGATGGGAAACCCCCACAAGATTTCCTACTAGCTGCTCTAGTGGCAGCATGGTTAACAAACTAATAAAGGAAAGGCTTCATTAAAGTGCACAGGAAACTGCAAAATCCATTAATTTAAAACGTGTTTTTCTCAAAATGAATGCTTCAAGTGTCTAGCATTCAGGGTTTCATAACTTTACTTCTGAATTGAAATAAGTGATGATTTGATTTCCAAAATATAGTATATATGTTTATTTGATATATATATATTTGATATATATATATGTTTATTTGATATATACACATTTATTTGATATATACACGTTTATTTGATATATTATAATGTTTATTTGATATATGTGATAGGATCTGAGAAAAGGGGTCTTATGTACAAAAAAAATAAATGAGTTATTGATACCAGGTGAAAGAACAAAGCAATGCCTACAAATAAACATATATAAATATATATATATCTAAAATAAATATATAAACATATGTCTATCAAGTAAACATAATATATATATCTATCAAATAAACATAATTATAATAATATCAAATAAAAATATATACATGTATATGAAATAAATATGTATATATCTTATAAACATATATATATATCAAATAAACATATATATATATATAAAATAAACATATATATATATAACAAATAAATATATATCTATTTAATAAACATATAGATATCAATATATTATATCTATATATAATTATATCAAATAAACATATATATATATATAGCTATATATATATCAAATAAACATGAAATCAACATATATTATATCAAATAACATATATATATATATATCAAATAAACATCAAATAAACATATATATATATATATATATATATCAAATACACATATATATATCAAATAAACATAATTATATATATCAATATATATATCAAACATCTGAGTCTGAGTATTCCAAGCAAAAGTCCTGGGATGGTCCGCTCGTGAAGGCTGCTTTCAATTCTCTCCTGAATTGGGTTACAAATCCTACTTCTCGAATACGGATTCAGGAAGCAGTTAGAAAGGAGTCAGGCGCTTGGATTCATGCCCTCCCCATGTCTTCATTAGGCCTCCG